>VWZO01013601.1:58641-306885 GCA_013396975.1 Bucco capensis
TTAAAATCTGTATTTTTGGAAGATGAAAACTTAGGAAGAAGGAAAAGACTGCAACAATACAACCATGTCAGCCAAAATCTGCTTCCCTCCCAAACTTCTTTGTTAAGCTTGCTTCAAAACAAGAGCCTAATAAGATCTCTCACTGGAACTCCAAATAGCCTTTGGATACTTTTATAGTAGAAAAAAAAAATATCAATTAACTCTGTTCTATAATTAAAAAGAGCAGAATTTGCTTACTGAATGCTACTTGCTGGCTGGGTTTTTGTTTGGTGTGGGGTTGGGGGTTTTTAATTTCCCCTTAATGTTACAAAGGAAATTTAAGAATTACTGCCTGTGCAATTCTCTGCCACTATTCTTTCTCAAAACACAGTAACACTGCCCCTCTTCCCAATTTCTTTCAAAATAGCAAGAAAAGACTAAAATGTGCATATCAGCAGCATTCAAGTAAATTATCTGTGTGATTATTTCCAACTGCCTGGTGAGTGGCTTCCTAGGAACAATGCCAAAGGGCTATTTTGTTTAGGCTTTCTGAATTTTGGGTACAAGAAAACCTGAATGTAGTTCACATAGTGGCCAGACTTCCCCTTTCATGAAAGGTCTAGGAAGTATGTGTGGCTACACAGATCATCATTAGCTGGAGGATGCTTGCAAAGCTTTCTGGGAAGTCAACAAAGACTGGAAATAATAGCTCATGGAAAACAGAAGGCAACATAACTGCAGAACCAAAGATTTGGGAATATCACTGGTCACCCCATTCAGCAGCATCCTGCAACAACCTAATGCAGTGTATCTATAGCCTGGGTTTGGCACCAGGCTATTGAATGATCTATAGCCTGAGGTTCGCATCAGGAGACAGAATGATCATTTTTACACACCAGGCCAGAAACACCAATAGCCAAGCTCTCTGACCTGATTCATCTTGTAGAAGGATGTTCTCTGAGTTATAGATGCACCTCCTGGGGGACTTTAAGTCTAGACCAGAATAGCCTTCTTGAAGACCTGCCCTGGCCTTCTCCAGAACTATTGGGACTGATTTCAGGAATCACTGCTTCTAGCCCAGTTGACCAGGACAGACAAGATGTCATTTATTAATGTATGCTGGCCTCTGTCTGCCAAGCATACAGAGGTTCCATGCAGTAAGACCCAAGACTTGTCACTGAGCACAGTACCTAAGAAGTACTCATTCTTCAGGCTTACCCAAGTTTCTTCAGCTTTCATCTTTCCTCTAGATCTAATGAACTCCATGGCACTGGACTATATGCTCCTATACAGAATACATGTAAAAGATGAGCCCACAAGAGAACAAGGCAAAGAGCAAGGGGACAGTGATAGAGTTCAACTTGTCCAGAGCTTTGCAATCATTCAGCAATCCTTGATCTGTAGCTAACAGTAGCTTATTGTTTACCCTGCCACCTTAAATGCTCCTTGGGAGAGGGGTCTTGCCAAAGACATTTAGAAAGCAGAGCTTTCTCCTTCACCCAATCAAAGAGCATTGTGCATCACATCCATCCATCACACTACGCATGCAGTATACCAGTAACCATCTCACATTCCTAGCCATGACCTTTTAAGGAGATACACATGGACCAGAGTGCTCAGCTGGGCACAGCAAAGTGGGCAAGCCAAGATCACACAAACCTTCCAACCAGCCAAGTACAAAGGCCCAGACATCCCACTCAAGTTCAGCTATATACACAGAGTCTGATCCATCTTCCACAGAGAATGAAGATGACCCAAATCTAGGCAGTGGCAGAACATTCTGCCTGTAGAGCTGCCCAAAGGTAATTTCTCAAAAGCCTTTAAACAAAGCAAAACACACATACAAAGGAAAAAAAAAAGCACACCCCACTCTTCCTTCCCAATCAGTGCAAGCACATTGGCTGGAATCCTGGAATCCTGATTAAGATCCTCATCCTGGATGAGCTCCTAGCTGACCTGCCTTCATCGGGCTTTACAGTTCAGAAAAAGCTAATTCTGATGGCACTGAAGAGGGGAATTTACTCTGATCTGCCATGACCCAGACTTCACAGCCATTCAAAAGGAACAGCCACAGCCATTAAAAACTTCACTTTATACACTGAAGAGGCTCATAAAGAGAGTGTGAATTCACGGAGCAATGGCTCAGAAAGCCTATTCCCTGGGTGTCTGGCAGACTACTATTGTCTGAAATATGGAATTAAAAGGAAGATTCATATTTTACTTCAGACTTATTTCACTCTTCCCTTGTTTTCTCTGTGGACTGACTAAAGAGTGAAGTGATTTATAAAGGGAAAACAAGGGGAAGTGGTTCTAATTAATGGAGCATAACAGTTACAGCTGTACTGGCATCCAGCAAAAGACAGGGCAACAGTCCTGAGACAGAGATGCAGGAACATTAGGTTTCCCCAACAATCCCACTTCAAGCCATAATAAAATGAACTTGTTGCCCTCAGTGCTGGTAGAGACTCCTTGTACAAGGCTCCTGGCACTTCACCTGTCCTTTTACACTCAGAGTCAGCAGGAGCAGGGAACTGAAGGAGGTCTTGCATCTTAAACCTTTGCTTGCAGGTCCCCTCTTTCCTCTCCAGAGAGAGCTCAGAGTTCATTTTCACATCAGCTAAAGTTCAGGGTGTAGGAAGTGGGTCCAGCTTAAGGAATCCCAACTCCAAGTGCAGGAGTGAGAGGCTTAAACTAACAAAAGGCTAAATCCCCTTGCTTCATCATACCCTACCACCTCACAGCTGGGAAGAGAACATGGGGCTCCTAGCACACTGCAGAGCCAAAGGAAAATAGAAAGGCTTTTTCGTGTCCAGAAACAAATGTGTTTGTTCTGCTTTCAGCAACATTATAGCCAGGAGAAGGGGCCTCTGGGGAGCAATAGATCACACATTGCAGGTGCCTAGTTTTAGGAGGGGGAAACTCTCCAGTTTTCCTAACCGCATGTGCCAGAAGTTCTGTAACTGAAGTTCATCTTGACCTCAGAGGGCTGGCCCGCTCTGTGGGAGGAAACAGAAAGCCTGGGTATAATCAGAACAAGCTCATAATTAAAAAATGCTTTAGCCTTTATGAGTTCCCAGATCACATAGCTGCAGAGAGAAGTCGTTTTATTTTACCTCATTACATAAGGAACAGTGCAATGGTAATGAACAGCCTGGCATTTGCCAGAGCCTTCTACTCACACAAAGAGGGCAGCTGACACTGGAGGCAGATGCAAATGCAGTGTGTTGCATCCTGCTGTAACTCCTGACATGAGGTTACCCACCTGAAAGCCCCTGCTGGGGGATTTTTATGGGGAGAAGGTGTGAAGAGCAGCTAACCAGGCCAGCCTGGTTTGACTGAAGTCAAACAATGGCGGGGGGGAAGTGCAAAATGCAAGTAAGAAAGGGCTTTCCCATTTAACTCTCTAAATCACCTCGAGTACTGTGTCCAGTTTTGGGCCNCATCCTGTCCCGAGATCTGCAGCAGTGGCCCAGCAGGAAAGCCAGGCTCCTGCAAGCTCTCCTAGTGAAGCAGACATTGTAGCTTCCTGAGTGTGCTAAGCTCCAGCTTCTGCAACAAGTAGGGGAGAAAAAAAAAGAAAAGAAAAAAAAAGGCCCTAATATTTGCCCAGCACTTAGCTAGTGCTGAGCACTATTATTCTGTGCCATACAAGATTAACACAAACAGATTGCTTTGTAGACTCACTACTTACTGACACCCCTAGAAGGCATTCCTCTACGTGCTTTGAAAAAGGTCTCAGGACGTGGACTTGCATTTAGCAGGCAGCCCAAGCTGCTCTGTGAGGCCCCTGTTTCCTCTCCACCTGGGAACCAGGCAAGCCACAACCTTTCCCAGGGAGCCTGTTTGATCATCTGCTCCACTTGGGACCATGATAGCCTCAGAGCTTCATGTTTCAAACTCTCAGTGCACCTTGACATCTTTGGGAGGTGGTAGACCCCCCCTGCAAGCCACCTACCCCACTTCCAGCCAAGAGACTCTAAAAAGGCAGGAGATCCTGGAAATCATTTATTTGCACCTAAAGGGAAGGGAAAGAAATTTCTGTGCCTTCTTGGCACTTTCTGCTGTGCCAGTCAGAAAAGCAATAGCCACCCCAAAGAAAGAAGACCATCCTACCTGACTGGTAGGGTGGGATGTTTCTACAGGGAGGCAGGTGCAGCATGATCCATAGGGAAAAGAGGAGCTTTCTCCAAATGGAAGAACCCCAGACAACTGCTAAGGACTCTGGCACAAGCAACAAAGCCTACATTGTGCCACCTTGAGACAGGAGATTTTAAAACAGCAGGGAAAAAAACAAACACTAAATAAAGTAATAATTACTGTTACCCTTCAGGGACTTCCCGTGGCACCCTGTGCCCTACAGACAGTCCAGCAAGAACAACTCCCAAGACATCACCATGGCCCACAAGGACAGGGGACAACAGGATGCTCAGGGGAAGACACCTGCAGGATGCCTAGGAAAGTGACAGGATGGGGCTCTGGGTCAGAGTTAGGAAACTACTGATTTATTTCAGAGCTTGAAGGAGATCAAGAGCAGCATAAAATAAGATGAAGGACAAGTACTCCTCTCTTGCTAGGCTGAAGCAACCTGGGAGCAATGGGATAGAGACTGTCCAGGCAAGAGCAGCAGTGCATGCCATTAAACAGACATTAGACAAAGCCCACTGCTTCTGGATGTGGCAGACAGGCCATGTTACACAGGTGTGGAGAGGAAAGTGTTTTATCCCATTTTGTGCAGAAAACTCAACTACAGTGCCCCTGTTGGCCACTCTGGAGAAGAGGAGCTGGCTTATTACCAAACCCAAAGTATTCAAGTCCATACATCAAGTCCTCTAAAGCTATATGGAGGGATCAAGGCTAAACAGATGTCAAGAGTATCATGGCTTGCTGTTCCTCTGCTCAGGCAGCAACTGTTTCTGGGTGGGACAATTCCACTGGCAGGAGGCAGAGACCATCTTGCCAATCTGAAGAGCTGAGGTGATAGCTAGTACCAGCTCAGAGACTCAGAGAGGGACAGAGCTAGATGGGATGTGCTAGGGAAGAGGAGTGAGGAAGAAGGTGCTAACGGCTGTGCCGTGCTCCCATGTTTGCACAGCTGGTCCCAATGTGCTGCCAAACCACTGCTGTGGGGGAAGGCAAGACATTTTTGCACAAGACATTCATTCCTTATCTGTCAAGCTCCAAGCAGAGGTTTAAAACACTCAAGTGTACACTTGAGACAGCACCTGGGGAGGCTTCATCCCATGGGTGGGGGAGGGAAGACAAATTCTGCCAAGATCTAGCTCTTGCTCCTTGTAATGAACAATGCAATCAAGTTATATTGTGATGACTGCTAGAAAAGAAGGATGAGTAAGCCATGGCTAGTAGTAGAGCCCAGGGCAATAAAATCCTACTCTGTCAGGCTGTAAGTTTTGAACCCATAACCTTCAGTAGGCAATGATGACTTTCACTCAGAATGTTCCCAGCACCTAGGTCCCCCACATGACAGCCTGAATTTCAAAGAAGCAAATCTCAAACCTGGTGCACAGGTCCCTTACACATGAGGCAGGAAGAGTTTAGGTCGAGTGTCATACAATGGGAATGTGGATCAGTGTCTTGCATCCCATCCCTCTCTCCATCTCAGTGTACAGGTCCCAGGACATGAAAGCCATCCACACAAGGCACAGGGAAGCCCCTATCTCTTTCCACAAAAGAAGTTTTGAAGAGGGCATGAAGACTGCTAGAAAACAACCTCAAGCTGTGAGGTTGTGGCATGAGGACAGCTCAAGATGTGAAGGCTCCTGTTCCCAAAGCACTAGGCAAGGATGGCCCATGGCCCATCTGAACATCCAGCGCTGTGCTTACATCAGGCTGCTCTCAGAGCATCTCAGGAAGCAAGATGGGGTTAGCCACAAGTGCACACACTCCTGAGAAGCAACTAAAAGTTATGTAAGGCTCTGCTAGGTCAAAATGGAACCACTGTTCAACTGTGGCTCTGACTCCCACCAAAAAAAAAGGCTCAAGTATCAAATGTGCCCTAGGCAGCTAAACCCTTGACTTGCACATCCCTCGCTCCAGTAGAGTCGCTGCTAAAGAGCATTATGACTGCAATCATTGCTTACATGGTGCAAGTACATAAGAAATCACCCTTATGATGAACAAAGGTCTGTCTTACGTGATATAAGCAAGGAAAAATGTGATCCCAAGCTCAGGAAGCACAAGAACAGGCAGCAGATAGGTGACAGACCTCTGGGACCTTGTACTGAAAGGAATCATCCTTTGCAACTCTTCATCAGCTCCTGCTGACTGCCCTGACTGATTGAGCTGATCAGAGGACCCTGAAAGAGCTGCACAATCAAATCTCACCTACATCAGTTATTTTTCAAGAGGGTTTGGACATTTAATCCCATTTTTGATCTCTCACTTTTCAAGCTTTTTCCCCAAATTCCTTCACACTAACTACCCTAGCAGAAGGATAAATTTTCACCTTCCACAAACCAAGCCCAGCCCTGAGCAATCCTTCATACAGGATTTCCTAAGTAATAAGTGGGGGGGGAGATCTCCCAGGCTGATCCACATTCACTAAAACATCTTTTCAAGGCCTGCTTATATCAACTCAAATGTGATTATGAAAACACACAAGCCACAGGACAAAACCAAGGAGAAATGCAACTAACTTTAATCAGCTAGGCAGCCAATGACTGAACAACAGACTCATGTGATGCAGATTTTCTGGAGAATCTTATATTACAGTCCTCAGAGATGAGACACTCAAAACGTGAATCCCAGAAACAGATTATTCCCTACCTGTAAGGAGCAAATAGGATTCCATCCTGTGCTCAATTTTCTGTTGCAGGCAGTAGCACCAGTGCTGATAATATCTGCTAGCAGCATTATCCTCCAGCCTAGCACTACTCTTTATCACACCCCTCTGTATGTGACCATGGCTAAGAACAGTTCAGTTGGAGGTTTGGGGCATCAGCCACCTCTCTAGGAAGCTTGTTCCCGTGTTTGACCACCAATAGTCAAGGATTTTCACATGCTTCTCAAACAGCGGGGCCAAGAACTGCACAGAGTACTCGAGGTGAGGCTGCACCATGTTGAATACATTGGGATAATCACCTCTCTTGACCTGCTGCTTATGCTGTGTATGATGCACTCAAGGGTACAGTTTGTGCTCTTGGCTGCCAGGGCACACAGCTGCCTCCTGTTTTGCCTGCTGCCAACCAGCATCCCTAGCTCCCTTTCTTCCAGGGCTGCCCTCCAGCCACTCCTCTCCCAATCTGTGCTTAGAACTGCAAGTTCTTTTGTCCTTCAAGACTCTTAACAGCACCTCCCAGTTCAGTATCATCAGCCAACTTAACTAATGGTGCATTCAACCCCTGCATCCAGATCATTGAGAAAAATATTGAACAGAACTGACAGGACTTCCCCTTCATGAACCCATGTTGACTGTGCCTGATGATTGTATTGTCCTCTAAATGCCTTTCAATAGTACCCAGTGAGATCATCTCTACTTTTTTTCCAGGCACTGAGGTTAAACTAAAAGGTCTGTAGTTTCCTGGGTCTTCCCTCATGCCCTTCAAATTGAAATAATGTTAGCTAGCTTTCAGTCATCTGGCACTCCCCAGACCCCCAAGACCTTTGGTAGATGATTGAGAAGGGTCCTGCTATAACATTCACTAGCTCCTTCAGTACTCTGGGATGAACTCAATCCAGCCACATGGGCTTATGGACACTCAGCTGACCATAACTGGCTGCTGTTTCTTGTCAGTGTTGGTCTTAATACAGCTCTTGATGCTTCATGTTGATTTACCTGACCTTGGTGAGAATACTTGCACAGGTCCCTCCTCTTCTATCTCATCATGTCCTTTGTCTATCATTCCCAGAGCACTATATCTGTTCTCTAAAGGTAGCTGAGAGTGCAAGAAAGGGTTCCTCTTACAGCTGCATGCAGAAACTTGCTTCCACCCACCCTCCCTATCCCTTATAACACTGCCTTCATCCTAGCACAAAACAGGTACCTACCTCAGCAGTGGCCACGCTCGGTGGGCTTGTGTGTACCAGATCTATCGGTCAGTGTCCTCTTCAGACTCTGGGATGATCCTCAGGCTGCCCACCAGCTCCAGGCAGAGTAGCTCATCTACCTGTCCACACAGGGGGTAGAAGACAGGCTCACAGCACACAGCATTACTGCATATGCATGCTCTGTTTAGTCCTGGTGGCAGCACACATCTCCCCATCCCATACTATGATGTGGAGAAGAAACACTGATCCATGTTACAATGTTTTTCCAGTAAAAGCTGTAAAGATTTCCTAAGCTGACATTAATTTAGATAGCAGAAGAGTGTCCCCTGTAAGGTGGTTTAGAGCACCACCAATAGACCTGTTTTAAACAAGTGTGAAATACAGTAGGGAAGCTCATCCCTGGGGAAGCTCTGTGGGCTACAGTAGTCCCAGCAAGATATAGACACAATCTGTGGACACTGACTGTTGTGAGGAGGAAAGCCCTGATTCTGCAAGGTGTCCTTGGAGCCTTATTGTCTGTGATTAATAAGGCGTGATGCAAACACTTAGTTAAATCTGATTAGATCAATAGTAGCCCATGAATCACTTCCATAGATTTCCTATAATATTTATATATACACTGCAGTTATCAGCAAAGACTCTACTGTAAAGTTATCTGCCTTGAAATTTATTTGAAAAACTACCTTTTATACTCTATTAAAAAAAAGGCAAATTGACTTTTTTATTCTCTCTTAGAGCTGAACTTACTGGGAAAGAGCTCAGGAAGCAGCATGTAGTTTAGCAAAACAAACAATTTGAGACCACGCTGCCTGTTTTATCATCTCCTGAAATGGGAATGTCTCCTCCACCCCTGTTCCCCCCTCCCCAGCCTCTCAGCCATGCAAACTTGAAAATAAATCTTCTGCTATTTGTGGCTTACTGTTGGCAGGACAGAAGCAGAAAGCAGGAGTGCAAGGAAGAGAGCAAGGGGTGGGGAAGCCAGCATGCTTGCACGCTGGTTCAGTGATGACAAAAAAACATACCATGGCAGAGATTTGCTTTGGGTTTCAGGCACTCCTTCTGCACTAAATCAAGGCAGAGAATTTACAGCAAATTAACGAAACTAATTTTCTGACTTGAATCATCATCTGTGAATTATCATGTCTTTACTCATTAAATAAATTATCTGTGTCTTCCAAGACATTAAGAACGCATCATAAATTACAGCCCTTCATAAATAATTTGTTTTTGCCTGGGTTTAAATATAGAGGGAGCATAAAGCAAGAAGAAGCAAAGAATACAAGAGATGAGGGAAGCACAGAGGTAAAAAAAAGAAAGCACAAAGAGAGGGAAAGACAGTGAAATGGAGAATGAAATGAGCAGACAAAGAGAGGAGAAAACCCCTGTGAAGATGGAGACATACAAAATGTTCAGCTCAGAAGGGAAGGAAATGAGGAAGAAAAAGGAAGTGAGAGGGTGAAAGAGGAGAGACAGGACAAGTGTTACTATGTAATCTTTCAGGTCAGTGTTAATTGCAGCTTGCTGAATGTGGCAGGAAATGAACTGCTAATATCCAAATCCTGTCATAGTGTTTGGACATTATTTCATTGTAGTTGAGCTTGTTTCATGTCAATGAGTACAAACTGTCTTGTCCAACAGACATCCAAAAAGGGATGCCAACAAGGGAAACACACTTTGTCATGGAGTAGTGACAGTATTTGCTGAAAGGGGCTCTGGAATTTGTATATGACAATGGAAAGGTAATGGGAAGGGCTGAGGGTCAGGGAGACACAGCTTCCCAATGGTTTACCTGTCAAAGAGGGGCAAATCAACATCAGCTGGACTTCTGCTGCAAGATCCCTGTTGCAGACTGCTAAAGCAGGCATAGCTGTCTTCTGATCCAATTCTCCTCTCCTTCTAATCTGGTACACCTCAAGTGCATGTTGCAGAGAAATGCAGCATCCCCTGCACACATGAAGCCTCCTTGGGCAAGGAGGTGACACACCAGCAAGCACCATGTTCCATCATCCAGCAGGATTTCTGACCAGATATCATCCAACACGCCAGTACCAAACACTTAACAACAACTTAATGCTAGCACCTTGCTAAGAACTATTACAACTTAAGGCTTAGATCACGTACTGCTCTAGACAGAGGTTGAAAAATACCAAGTAAACTGATGTCCTTAGAATGGCCAGAGAAGCTCCTTTCTCACTCAGACCCTTGTCAGCTTCTAGAAGATGTGTTCCCACCTTAGTTCTAGTGCCAACAGGACAAACCCACATCAGCATCATCAGTTGCATCCCAGGCTTCTTGCCACAGTGCCAGAAATGAACCATATTCTGTGAGGATCTGGTGTCTGTTTGTCTGTACATGGTGAGAGCTACTACCCATGGAGTAGCATCCTTCCCACTGAGCAAGTACAAGCTCTGCTTTAAGGAGATTTCTGATGAGAAGCCCTGAGAAAGACAAATTTTAGACAGATTTTAGCAGCCATATGATGCTGATGAAGAACAAGTCTCTTGACCTTCATCTTTGGACCACAGGAGGTTTAGTATTAACATGAGGAGAAACTTCTTTACAGTAAGGGTGCCAGAGCACTGGAACAGGCTGCCCAGGAGGCTGTGGAGTCTCCTTCTCTGGAGACACTCCAGAGCTGCCTGGACACATTCCTGTGTGAGCTTGTCTAGGTGATCCTGCTCTGGCAGGGGGGTTGGACTAGATGATCTTTCTAGGTCCCTTCCAACCCCTAACATTCTGTGACCTTTCCCACAGGGCACAGCACAGCCACATGACTTTTTCACTGGCAGATGTGAGCTCACTTTGTGATGGCCAAAAGTCACGCAAACTAGAGCGGTGCCAAGCCCAAGCCAAGTATTTCACTTCTTGGTTAAACTCATTAGCTCAGCACCACATAACTGCAGCCACAATGACCTTTTTTCTGGCCAGCTGAGGCAGGCACACATCTGCCTTCAAAACCTCACATAGTCATTTCTTTGCTATGTCTCTCAAGCCAGCTGTGGTTTACACCCTTGCTTGATAACTCTGAGTTTCTTGTGCTCTATCCCAGGGTCTGGCTGTGTCAGCACCCAAGCTGGGCTCGGAGACAGGGCAGGGTCACAGCAGCTGGCCCACCTGTAGCCTCCCAGCTCACAGAGGGGTGTTTCTGCAGGAAGCTAGAGGGAGTCCAGTTTTAGGAACTTTTGGAGAACACAATGGTAGTTGTTTCCTATTTGGAAGAAGAAGGGCTCTGATCTCAGCTAGTGAAGTCAGCACAAAAGGAATGCTTTCCCTCTTGTATTCCAGGTCAAAGGCTGGCCTAGGGTACATGCAGGCTCAGAAAGTCTGCTTTGCTACCATCACAACCACTGCTGAACAGGTAACTGCAATATGAAGGCAACGACAAACGTGAAGCATAGGTGTCAAACATATAACATCAGTTCAAGCAAACATCTCTGGGAAACCCCTGGCTAGGTGATAGCACACATGCCCTTATCATGGGGCTTGGGTTTAACAAATAATCTGAAGGTTTTTATTTTGAGAGTCTATCAGCTCTGAAGGGCAGCTCTGTAAAGACAGACTGTGGTCTTTGGTGCAAAAGGACCTCCTTGTTGCAAACATACAAGCTGATCCATGACATTTGTACAAAATTCATGGCTCCACAAAGCTATCTGAAGACTCAGGAGTGCTTTTGCACTAACCTGGAGGCACTGAACTATGTGTCATGTACAGGACATCCCCTAAACTTGAACCATTTCAACTCTTCCCACTGTCCAGATTTACCTAATTTAAGTCTGAAAATAGTTTCCCCAGCTGATTTCATCATTAGCAAAGCAACCTGCCAAGGCTCAAACAGCAGCAGCAGGGGCTGGTGCCAGCTTCACTGCCTCAAGTCCCTAGCTGAGGACCCTGAACACTAAACCAAGCCATTTGGGTGTTCAACAAGTTCCTGAGTAATGCATCCAGGAAATAAGAGACAGGAGATGAGATAAAGACCAACAGAAACATCGTCTAGCAGCAAAAAGGAGAGAAGTCACCTTCAGCTCTTTTGGGGGAAGAGTTTAGCTAGCTGACTGACTTCCACCCACTTCCCACAGCCTTTCCCCCACCTCCTCCATGCCTGCTCACGTTGCAGAGCAGAGGGACATCTGCAGAGCAGAAGCTCACCTGCAGCACCCATTTTTTTCTCTGGTCTCCAGCCAGCCCTCTCCAACAGATCAGTGGTCATATAGCACCATTTAGGCTTATCTTGGGGGAAAAAAGCCTTTCCTTTCTCTATCCAGAACATTCATGGCCAAGAGTGCCACAAATGCTCACCACAGACGCAGGGTCATAGCATACAGGCTTTTCACGCCTCTTTGAAACTGCACAATTCCCTCTTGCTTGCTTCTAAAAGAAATGACCCCAAATACTGCCCAAGCTGCAATATAACCCAAGCCTTCCTTTTCCATTCTTTCCACCCCCAACTCTAGGAGAATACCTCCACTCCCTACAGATGTCCAGCCCAAATTCTCACGCCCTCCTTCCCCACACCACTCTGATGATGCTGCTGTTAGCCAACCCTCAAGAGAGGTAACATTTCACCAACTCCAATAATTCAGGATGGAGGATGACTGGTAATGGAAAAGCTTTTCCTAGAACTGTCTCCAGCTGACTTTATAGTCAGAGCAGCCAGCCTGGATCTGGCCACTTCCATGCAGCCAACAGCATCCCTGAGAATATTTATCTCCTTTTTCCTTGGATAAACAACTCACTTGCTTCTGCTTTCCATACACTGCCCAAGGACTCTGCAGATCCCTTTTCTTACCACCAGCTCAGACAGGTTTGAAACACAGTTCACAAAAGGGGATTTCCATCAGTTCCTGAAGCAAGAAGCGAGTCCAGCCAAGTGTGAAGCAGGTCACTCTCTTCCTTCGCAGCTTTTCACACCATGTGTTTTGTGTCAAGGCCGTGACAAGAGCTGGCCTCAGGGGACGTGTGGCAGAGCCAGCTGCCGCAGCCTTTGTTTGCCTGCAGCCTCACCGCGCACGCCTCTGCGGCATCCCCAGCTCCCTTCCCTCGCTCTCGAGCCAGCACACATCTGCCCCACAGCAGGAGCACCATTCCTGCCTCCCCAGTCCATGAGGGTGGAGAGCCAGAGATTTATGTACTCTGCAATTTTTATGTGCTCTCAAGAAGGCTGTGAGGGAAAACTTCGCCACTCACAAAAGCCTCCATCTGTGAGTTTATTTATCCATGCTGGGAAGGCTGTTTATTCTGTTTCTGGGTGGAAACTACACTGGGATCATGGCTTAATTGTATTGTTTGTTGAATTAATTGCTCTGTTTGATTGGCCTTTCTCCCATAATGCTTGGGAATGGGACATTTTTGCTGCTATGTGGGAATGGAGAGGGTTGAAACTGTTTCTCCCTGGCAGATGAACAGAGTCTAGCATGTAGTTAACAAAAGGGGCTATTCTAGGAACAGCATGGGAGTTGCCTGTTGCAAACAGCATTTCAGAAGGTGTTTAGTGAGGTTAGGCATCCTGGGAAAAGGGTATGGACCAAAGGCAGAGAAGCATATGGACGAAGATGATACTGGGTTGGTCTTTTGTTTGTTTCTGCAGCTGACACCTGCCTAGCCAGCCCTCCTGGGATCAGTGTGCCCAAGAAAAGACCTGCTGCTGAGGCTCACCTCCTCAATGACTGGTGACCTGGGGTGGCCTGTAACCTCCTCTCCAGTGATGGAGAGGTAAATCATGGGATGCCGAGTAAACAAAACTCAGCATTATTTTCTATATTAGAACATTTTTCCCTTAATCTTGATCCCCAGGTTGTTGGGGTTTTGGTTTTTTTTCTCCTTTTTATGTTTTGCCAGCAAATACCCAGCTCAGATGAACTCCTGCTTATTTCACATTCCTTTTTTCCACTTTCACAATCCCAGCGCTCAATTTAAGGGTTGTTCCTGCCTCTCCCACTTCCCGCACACACTTCCCTCTGCCCACTGGCCTTTGAATGGAACACAATAACCAGTGGCCATGTCTGACACAGCATTTCCCCCACACATGCTTTTTCATTTCCCTTTCTTCCTCTCTGCAAGATGAAACCAGCATCAAGAGTCCTAACACACTAGGGTCATCACTCTTCCACTAACCCTTAACCAGGGCAGGACATCTCTCTGTGAACCATAACTGTCTGTAAAGCCTTCTCCATCCAACACCAGGCTCTAAAGATGTTGATGTGGTCAACTAGATGACCACTCACCCATCATGTCAGAAACATCCCAAAGTAGACAGCAGCCTGATTTCTCCTACTAACTAGACATGCCAGTAGAGCTCAGGGACCATCCCAGGCCAGGAATCCAAGATTCCTGAGGGACTATCCCTCCAGACCTAATTCTGTCCCTTCCCCTCCACTCAGCAGGCTCTGGGAATCTCCTTTCTACAGCAGATAGTGAGCTGCTTGAGACAGCAAGATGTTTCAATCAGCAGATCTCTCATGTCTGAGTCAGACCCATTCCTTGCTGATAAGAAATGAACACTGTCTGTGTCTGTCCGGGTGCATGTCTCTCTCTCTATTTCTCTTTTCTCCTTCATAAAGCTGTCAGACCAAAAATAACATATTAGTGGAAGAAAGGAATGTCAGGTGTAATATAATAACGTGATCAGGAGGCTGGGGGAGTGTGCGTGCCTGTCTGGCTGCCATGCTGGAGTATGGTGACAAATTGCTGTGGCTCAGGAATACCTTTCACTCCTTCACACCCCTTTTCTCTCACTGCTCCCCAATCAGACATGGAAAACAGGATGATAAATAGGAGGGAGTGCTTACTCAGCACCTTTCTGCTCCAAAAAGCCACCTGTGTTTAACACTGCAAGCAGATCACACATCCCCAAGCCAGAGACTGAAGAACATGACAGGAATGGTCAGACCACACCAGGCTTCAGGCTGGGATACCCTGTGTTCCATTTCCCACCTCAGCAAACAGAGAAAAGACAAATGAGGCAAGGAGAAGTAGCATAAGGATTTGTGAGGACAGAAAGAGCACCGTACACTGCACTGGGAAGTGAAGAACCCTAGGGAAGTGTTCACCACAGCTAGCTGAGGGTTGCCAGGAAGGAAAAGGATTTTTGGGACCCTGTCCCAAGAGGGTGTCCTGCACTACTCCCTTCTAACATAGCATTTTCATCAGTCACAGGGTCCTTGGAGGCTCTCTGTAAACTCTCAGACCAGCAAAGACCAAGCCTAGTCAGCTGCAGTATGGTGCTTCCCACAGCTCTCTGCACAGTCTCCAAACTACCTCCAGAAGAGTGCACCCACTGGTGAAGTTTGGTCCCCACACCCATCAAGCAAAGTAGACAGACATCTGTTTGGACATACACGTGAAGATGTGATGGCTTAGTGCTCTGCAAGGAAAAGCTTTCTTCCTTCAACAGCTTTACAAAACATTTTCTTTCACCATTTTACTCCCCAATCCAAAAGAATATCTTCTATGCTGGAAATCTTTTGCACTAGAGTTGACTTGAAAGGTGGTTGGGACAAAACACAACCAACTTTTTCAGGAGGACTTGGCATAGCATGGCCACAAAACCCATTCACTGACACAGGGGCATAGCTATGCCTAAGGAAATTAAAAATCCAGTCACAAGTATACACCAAACAGGGTCTGGGGCAAAAAACATGGTGGGGATCAAACTGCTGAGGCTAGGCCTAGATTTTTAAGGCCAGGAGGTCCTGATGTTGCTCTCTGGCCTATTTAACCCATGCCTGGCAAAATGCCCTCCATGGAAACCAATGACTTCTGGTGGAGCATATCTTTGACATAGTTATCCAACACCACTGGAATGATTTCCAGCTAGGCAGAACTGATTGCATCTACTGGTAATCTGTTCCAACATCTAGACACTTTTTCTGCAAAGGAGAAGAAAAGAGGAAATACACAAGGAAGAAAACTTGTCTTGCTCCCACAACAGGTCTTTTATCCTCAACTTGAATAGGTAGATCCCATTCTGGCATTACCTGGGAAGGAGTCCTTAGTTACCAGGTTCTTCTCACATGCCTCCTACACTTCAGGAAACGCACTGTGTAGTTCAGCACTTTCTGAAGAACCACCCCAGGGCACAATCCTATCACTTTTCACAGTGGTGCAGATTTTCCATCCCCAAGCTCTGCCTTGAACGATGACATTAATTGAAATGGCTGCAGAGGTGCCAGGGCTGAGATCCAGCTCTGTGACCTGCTCCGAGTACAGGCTGCTCTGCGGCTGCTGCAGACCCGCTGGCTCCCAGCCCGCTGCAGAGATCTTCCTCTTTCCTATTAAATATTCTGCCTCCTGCCCGTTCCTTTCCATTTCCTCCATCCCATCACCACAAATCCGAGACCAAGGGAACAGACAGGCAGGAGCAGGCCCATGGCCATCTTGTTCAGCATCCAATTTGGGAACATGCCAGGCTGAGGTATAAGATTCCTACTGACAGCACATATGCAAATCGAGTCTCCTTCTGCAGTCTTTAATAGCCCAAAACTGATTTAACTCCTCAAACACAAAAAGCAAACCTCCTTTCAAAATGTGTGCTACTGTTCCAAAAATTCTGGCTACTTTTGATATGCAAATATCGACCCAGCCTCCCTATAAAACTTGCCAAGTTCTTGATTTCATTTTCTAAATTTCATCAAGTAGCACTGGGTTGCACAGAAAGATGCAAAGTGTTTCCTTTAGCAGGTGCTAATTAATTTAACAACTGGTTCTGTCTGTTCTTTGTCTTCTAGCCTATTCCTTTTCAACCTGGTCAGTTATCGGAGACATCTAAGGTACCCATGAAAAGCAATGAGGCAATAAAGTCTCCATGATGATTCTTCAATTAGCTGTACAAGGATGTGCACCATCATGGAAAAAAATGTTTCTTCTGCTAATGAGAACTAACGATTCAGTACCTGGGGGATTCTGTACTCTGATCAAAAGAGTCCAATCAAAGCCTGTGCAAATTTCTGATTAAACTAGACAAAGGACAGGAGAAAGGCACCAAGTCAGATGCTGAATAGATAATAAAATTCACTTCCACTTTTCCTTCCCAGAAAATGGTAAATCTAATAGGCATGACTAAGCAGCTATGAGGGAAGACATGAACAAATTTGTAAAGCAAAGGGGAGTTTAAAGTTCATCTCATTCTCCCCTTCTGCAACATTGTCTGCAATCATATTATGATTTAAAGGCCACCTTGCCCCAGTGGGAAGCGAGCGAGAAGGGTGTGATTCAATTTTGCATACCAAATATGATGGGAGAAGTAGAAAGGCCAGAAGGCACCAGTAGAACAGCCACATCCCTTTGGCACTGTTAAAAGTGTATTGCTTTTTCCAGTTCTTGGAGGTACGGGGAGAAAAATAATAATGGCATGGTGGCATTTGCTAAGTTTGTACATGGAAAGACTACATCTTTCACTACAGGGAATAAAGCCAGAACAAGCCAACCTCCTGAGACCCAGGTCCACCTTGAGAAACCCCCTGGAAACCAAATGACAATCTTGCCCTTTTCCAGAAGCTGTTCCCTGCTGCATTTCCAGCTCACCAGAAAATGGCTGTGCTGGTGTTGGCTTACACCTTTTTCATTTGCCAACAAGATTAACCTCATATTTATGTTACAGCACTCAGGGATGGCAGCTAGGTTGTTCCAGTTTGAGGGAACAGGAAAGAATTATCCCAGAGTCTATAGATGAAGGAAGCAAAGCAGCATGGACCATTGCCTAAGCATGCTCTGCCTGCCCCTCCTGGCCTTCATTCCTTGGTACATAACTTTTTCCCAGATAATGTCCAATTCCAAAGAAGGAATGGACACAGTGGTATTGAATCACAAGAAAAGAATCATAAATGGAGGAATGGAGTTGTTTGAAGCAGAAGGAAGGCTTAGAGAACTGTAACCAGCCAGATATAGTAATGAAAGTGTCAGTGAAAGGGATTGAGGAACCAGTTGGCCCATTTAAGCACTGTGTCTGTCTGGATGCCAGGAGATCTGGACACTGCTTACTCTGCTGACACTGACCTTCCACAAGACTGCTTGGCACCACTTCTCCCTCTCCTCTTGTGATAAGTTTGTCTTACCAGTGGCATGGCCCAAGGCAGGGGATCTCTCTTCATGGCCAAGCACAGCCTGGGTTGTGCAGATGTGCAATGGTCAGAGTCCCAGTGCCCACCCATCCTGCAGGGTTTTCCTCCAAGGGATGCTCTGAGAAGTCACTGCTACCCCAGCAGGAGAGCAATGCCAGCAGTCAAGTATGGGAGAGAGCAGTTCACACTGCCTGCTTCCACATACCTGTATCCCAGAGCTCAATAAAATGTCATAAAAGCAGAGAAAATTCACAATAAACACAAATAGATCAATAGCATTAGAGCTACTCTTAATAGCTGCCTCAGGCTTTTCATACTACACCTTCGAAAATGTCCAGTAGTGAGTAATTAATGACCCAACCAAGTAATTACTTTCTTGATTTTTCTCAAAACTAGAATTCACCAAAAGAACTTTGAGCTTTACTGGTGCTACATAGCAAATTAATTCAGTAAGTGCTGATATTACAAGTCTCAGCTGCCTGTTAAAAAACAGCAGTGCTGTAAAGTCTAGTCTTTTCTTGCTCTCTGATGTAAGTAACCCTTTACATGCTTCTCCAGGTGCCTGCAAGAAAGCAACTCCAACCACTACCACTCTGCACATCAGCCTTCACAGAATTTGCTATGGTGCTCTTGGACCAGGTAGTAGGGAGGTAGATAGACCTATAGGAGGTGCCAGGACCTCAGCATTCCTGTGCCAGCAACTCAAACAAGGATTAAGGCAAATCCTCACCTTATGCCTTTACCATCTCTCTGAATAAGTCAGAGAAAAAAGAGCAACATGGGGGCTTCTCTGAAGTCACACAAAAGCTGGGGGTGGGACCACAAAGACTGTCAGACACCTTTGTACTGCTTTCAACACGTTTCCAG
Organism: Bucco capensis; assembly: GCA_013396975.1. Taxonomy (NCBI): domain Eukaryota; kingdom Metazoa; phylum Chordata; class Aves; order Piciformes; family Bucconidae; genus Bucco; species Bucco capensis. Next base: position 77,547 of record VWZO01013601.1, read on the forward strand.
CAAGCAGGGCAAGACACTTCCCATGCAATTGGCAACTCTAAGCCTAATCCATGGACTTTCAACCCTTGAGGAGTGGTAAGAGAGAAACCAAAGAGGATGACCAGATAGCAGTGGACGAGGAGCACAGGCGAGGGCAAAGAGTGAAAGGAATTGGTCAGAGAACTTGTCTATGAAGGCAAGGACCTCTGTCTCTCCAGCACACCACTCTCCTGCAGTAAGAGGATGGTCGTATCCCCAGTTTCTTGCCACATCATCTATTCCATATGCTTGATTTCTGCTAAGGCTGACATCTCTGAAAACAGCCCAAAGTATCACCTCAAAACTATCCATGGCTTGTTGTCTGTGCCTATTGACCCACTCAAAATCAGGACACAGGCTTCTAGCAGCCATGGCACATTCTGCACACAGCTGAAAGTAACCTTTGCAAGATAATTCTAGGAAGTCTATTTTTACTCTCATGTATTTAAATGTGTCCAGCCACCAATTAAACTAACACCACAGGAGAAACTGTACGCAGAGCTCTTCCAGAGGCAGTACACAGAGGAACAAAATCTCAGAGCTCTATTCAGACTGCCTGCTTGGGATGCTTATGCAACATTAGGTACCCATTGCAGCTTCTAAGAGGAAGGCAATAAAGACAAATTCAGGCCACTTGTTACCCATGGCTGCCAGGCACACCCCAGAGGGGAACACCCACAAAACTACAGCACCTCAGGCAGGAGGAGGGATGTGAGTCCAAGTCTTCCAATACCTTTGGCCTTCCTCATGTGGCCCATCCTTGTCACTGCAAGGCATCTCAGAGGGCAATCTAAACAATGCTGGACTTCAATCACCAGCAGCATGAGATGCTAATAAAATGAGTGTTGTGATTGTGTGTGTATGTGCCTGCATGAGAAAGAGTACAAGTCAATAAGCAAATTACTGAAGTAATTCTTCCCTCCTCACCAGTAATGAATTATTGTTTCCCTGCTCCCAGAAGCATCCTTGTAGCTTGGGAGCTTAACATTTAATCTGACATGGACCTCCAGCATACACTTTTAATCCCTCTTAGCACAGTGACAGCTAACAACAAACCCCTCAAGCAGAGGAAGAGAAGAAGCTCTGCATTTCTCTCCCATCTTTGCATTACCATATTTTTAATTGGCTGGGAATATCCTTTGCTTTTGTCAAAACAAATTCTGCTAAACCACCGCTTCAGATTTGAAGGAGGAGCCAGGAATTGTGAGAAAGAAGCCAAGAAAATCCCCTTGCAAATGAAGATTTCTGATGATAAAGGCCATGCAGGGAGGAGTGGGAGAAGTGTCTGCTCCCCATGCTCACATCACTAGTCCCCTGTGCTGCAACTGCCTTGAGGCTTTCATGCAGGGCAGATAATGAAGAGATGCCAGCACAGATGGATTTGCTGATTTGGTCAGAGGGAACTTGAGAGAAGAAAAGAAGTTATTATGGTAAGAAGGTTATTAAAAGAAAATATGGTGGTAAGAGTCCATCTAGAAGTTGAGAGCGCAGAGCTTAAAGGATAAGGAACAAGTAGTCAGTGCTTTGGGGAAATTAGTTCGAAGAACTTGAGAAGCAGAAGGCCCTGGAAGGAAGATCCTGTGAGAAGGAGTACAGCAAGAGGAGGAGGAAGAATAGAAGGAAGCAAAGGGAAACTGTGTACAGATTATGTTCATGCATGCAGGTACCTGACATAAGTTAGATGATTTTCCTTTGTCGCCTTGTTTCCCCTCTCCACCCTCTCAGAGGAAAAACGTGTTTTGACAAAGCTTAAACTTGATGAAAATTCTTCCAATTCTCTGTTGCTTGCTTTTGGTTGTAAAGAAAATGCTTTCCTTTTTGACCATAAGAAAAAGGATAACTTCTTTCTTTCCAAGTAAAACATTTTTTCAGAAGGATGTGATGGAAAACAAACAAAGCTGAAGCTGCTGGAGAGGGGTAGGAGGCACCATATTCCCCATGTCCTAAATCTCTCTGGCTGACTCATCAGCATGTCCAGCAGAAAGTGCAAATACAGCCCTGAGCAACCTCTTTTCAGCCACCTTCACAGCTGAGGTCAATAAGGAAAAATCTACTTACTTTTGCAGGCAGGGAAGCTGGAATAGGGCAAGAAGTTGTTTAAATACTCTCCAAGCTGTAAGCACACAGCAAATCCCAGTGCAGTCAATGAGACAAGTGACATAGGGAACCCTAAGCATCCTGCTGAGCACTTGCCCTTGGGATGAGAGTGAGGAGAAGCTGTGCTTGGTCTAAACAGGCTCATTGGGCTTTGGGAACAGCCAAGAAGGGGAGGTCAGATTTCCCCATGTTCATCCCAGGACAGACAAACTGCATTGGGCCATCTCTTGGTTTGGTTTCCATTTTCAATGCATCAACAAAATAAAGCAACCAAAACATTTTTCTCCACAGAAGGCCCAGCACAGCCTCCAGGGACAAGGGGGAAGTTACAGCCCCTAATTTGTTTCCTGCTCTGCTAGAGACTCCTTGGTGAAACAGAGGTGGTTAGATCAGGTCACAGCCACTGCTGTGAGGGGGTTAATCCAGGAAAGCAAACCCTGACTTCATTTACACAGGTAATTGAGGGGGGAAAAAATCACATGGAAAGAACCTGACAGAGCAAGTGGAGGGGGATTATCATCAAGCACAGATTTCCAGAAGCTTCAGTGTATCAGCTTTAAGTTCAGAGAGGGTTAGTGTGTTGGAGCCATCTTTTTTGTTCTTGTTTTGTTTAGTATAAAATGAGTCCTAAATAAACCAGCAACGTGCCAGATGCGTACGAATCAAGCAACAGAGCCTGTTCCACAAAGGTGCTGAATAACTCCACCTCCTCAGGGATATGGCAAACAATCTGTTTCACCAGCCTGCTCAATCAAGTTAATTTCTCTGCCCTTTTATTATGACAGGCAGCCCCTGTGCTCATTTGTGGTATCATACAACAAGGTCTATACACAACAATCTGGGCTTGGAGAGTGCTCAGTATCCCTACCCTGGAACTAGGCAGCCTTAGACAGCAATATGGGAAAGACCTCAGGATACAACCCGCAGTAAAGCAGAGTCCCCACTCCATGAGTCATACCCACAGTCTAGCATCTGTGGTACACCAAAATATTCATGAGAGAGCTCTAAAATATGGAGATAATTCTCCTAATGTCACCAGCATTTAAAGGCTGATTAGTGTAGCTTCTAACATAGCTGGGCCAGGGACTAAAGTAGCACTAGACATCTGGCCCAGAATTTAAGTGCAGGTGTCAAAGGAGATGCTGCTAGCACAGAGGCAAGGCTCCATCCTCTTCCCTCTTCTCTTGGCTTCAACCCCAAGCCATCAGTGGACCCAGCAGCAGGACATATACCAGAGACATGAACTCTGTCCCTGAAGATCAGTTCCTGTCTCCTCCCATTCTTGACACAGAGTCCCACTAAGGCTGTTGCACAAGCCAGAAATTTGAGCAGCTCTCATGAAGCTATGCAGGTGAGACCCTCTGTTGTCCTTGGATGTGGAGGGCAGCCACACAAAAGAAGGTGCAGCAGCAGCAAACTGACCGTGTGAATGTAAGTCACACTTTGCACATAACTGCATGGAAACCTGTGAGCCTTTCCAAGCACTAGATCATAGAAACATAGAGTGGTTAGGGTTGGAAGGGACCTCTGGAGCTCATCTAGTCCAACCCCCCTGCAGTGGGCAGGGACATCCCCAACTAGAGCAGCTTGCCCAGAGCCCTGGCAAGCTTTATGTATCTATGCCTCTGTGCATTCTGATGCACTGAATAGCCTTGATTGCAGAAGAGTGAGGGTTTTATCCCTTCAGATAAGCCTAGCATGCTAGGAAGACAGCAAAGTATGCAGGGCAAGAAGCACAACCAAGTCCATTCATGGAAAGTGCTGCAGAGCCACAGAGCACAGCTCCACCAACTGCAACACAGAGAAATCACAAAAATTCCCAACACAACACAGATAATCCTTCCTATCAACTGACATATTCTCCAGACAGCTTTCTTGTCCAGGTTGCAAGCCCCAGCATGAGAGCAGGTAAGCCAGTATGTTACTGGACAGAAAAAGGCCAGATCTCTTCCCAGAATTCCCCAGAATAAGGATATGATAGCAGCAGCAGCAGCTGTGTTACAATGTGGACAGCATTTGCCCTGCAGCAGAAAACTTAATACCCCCTCACCACAACTACAGACTTATCTTTGGAGAGTCTCTCTGTCCTGGAAATGTGTGTGGTTGAGGCTGGCAGCTGTCCCACACCACACCTGCCCAAACACACATCTGCTCTGCATCAGAGCAGCACAGAGCTCCAACAGGTGGATTTGGTTTGGATCAGTGACTGCCTGGGGAGGATTTCCCCTCCTATCCCCCATGAAAAGCCAATGCTATGGAGCTGGGCTGGGTACACCATTCATGGAACAGAGCATGAGCTTGGAGGGCAAGAAGCCTATGCTCCAAGTCTCTGGCCAAGATTTTTTTTTTTTTATCAAATCCAAGGCTCAGCTGCTAATGCAGAGTTCATGTTCTTGGAAATTCAATCCCTCAGTTGAAGCTGAACACAGAGGAAAAGCAGCCAAACTCCCCTAACCTGAATTTTCAGAGTAAGGGAAGTAAATCCTTTCCACATCCCTAATTGGACCATATCCTGATGTTGCAGAACTGGTGATCACAGCTCTCTCTGCTTTGATCACCACCACCAGGGAGCTGGGCTGCTTACCCACAAAGAGGAAAGTCATTCCCAAACACCTCCCCCACCACTATCCCCATCTTTTTCCACAACCAAGTCTCAAGCAATCAGGAGGTAGTCAAGTAGGCACCTTTCTGCATTTAAGCACTTCCCACTCTGGTAGGATCCTTCTGTGCATCTCTTCACTAGGTGACAAAGCTGATGCAAGCCACTCTCTAGCACAGATATCCAGTCTATGATGACATAAAGCAGTTATTTCTGGAGATGCTAATGAAAGCTCAACTACAGGTACAACTGAATTGCTCTTGCCACTCAAGAAGGCAGGTCAGAGCTCAGAGAAGCAGAGGGGCTAAAGCAAGGAGTGCAGAAATCACTTACAAAAGATGCTATCATTCCTCAAGCTTTTTCCCTGTTATCCACTGATAGGATCTATAGGAATGGTTCAAAGCTACACCAGAGGAAGTTTAAACTGGACATTAGGAAGCATATCCTTGCTGAGAAATACTTGGCTTCCTGGAGAGGTGGTCAATACCTCAAGCCTGTCAGCATTCAAGAGACATTTGGACAATGTCCTTACAAAAACACTTAACTTTTGGTCAGCTTTGAAGTGGCCAGGCACAGTTAGACTAAATGATCATTGTAGGTCCCTTCCAACTGAAATACTCTATTCTATGCAACCATCACCACTCCAGGGTAATGAGCATTACCAAGGATTTTAATATGAACCCAGAAGAGAAACAGTCAGCAAGGTCAGCCTAGCAAAAAACCAGACATTCCTGTTCTAAGGTTTAGTCTAAGCACCTGAGATTTCAGACCTTGCATAGGAGTGTGCAGTCAGAAGAGATGAATCCCAGCAATCTGTGTATCCCAGGAGCTGGGAATTTTGAATAGTACCTGGCTTTAGCTGGGCCACAGAACAAGCCCAGCAGGTAGGTCATGGAGAGAAACACCCAGAAATATCATTCCATGGTGTTCACTACCACATAAGGTGAACATATCCCAATTCATCAAGGTATAACACGGGGAAAGCCAGCTACTGAGAGACTTCAAGGAATGAACAATCCACATTTAACCTTGGATATCATCTAACTATAAAATATTTCTCTACCTTGCTTATTTCTACCATGAAAGGCTTCTACTGAGAAGCTTTAGGCAACTTTAGGTAATTTTTCTTGTATTGGCAAACAATAGGTTGACAGCCCTAAAAAGAAATTCTCTGTGCACAGGAAGAGCAAAGGAAGATCATTGACAGCCTAACACACATTATTTATCCCCACTGTAGAGATCCATGCCTCAGAAGAAAAATACTGATATCTAGACAGGCCTTGAGATCTCAGCTGAGACCCTTACAGAGTAAATATGACAAATAACACACACCAGATCGCTTACCTCACCCACTCTGCTGCATACACTACAGCTGAGCTCTAGCCTCTCTTGCTGTCACATGTTCTTCCATCACTTTTAGTCTTTTTAAAAAAAAAAAAGTAAGTTAAAGCTTCAGTTTTCTGCCTCCTGCACCTCAAAGATTTACCTCCTGACCCTACATCTCGCATCTCCAAACTACAGGCACCTCCTGTCTTGATCTCAGCTTCTCAAGGCATTTGGAGCTAGTCTGTGCTCTGGCAACAGCAATCTTGCACTACTTGCTTTCCTGAACCTCTCTTTGAGCTACTTCCTTGACTTTGCTCTTCTGGGAATCAAATCCTTTCTTCTTCCTTCTCTCAACTCTATTCCACTTCTTCTGCTTGGCAGTCACAATATCCTCAAATCCCAGTAGTTAACCCTGAAGAGCTGCTTTCTGCTATCTGAGTCTGGCACCCTGTGAAGCCAGGGCAGCTATAAAATTGATTTCTACTGTCCCTGCCTGCAAAATAAAGTGAGTTACATTTACCCATCTTACTTTAAGCACCTGGCCAAAGTCTACCTATATATAACTGATGGAGATGGACAGCAGCTGCCCACAACCCAGCTCTGTCAGACTTTAATCACTACAGCTGTGAGACCCTGGAGAAATTGCCTCCTCATTTCAGGTGCTGCAAGGAAGCCAGGAAATTGAGCTTGTAGGAATAAACCAGGAAACAGTGCCCACATGTCCCAATCTGTGCTCATGTCCCAAAGGGCCTGACCTGCCATTTCTGCATAAAGCCATTTCCTTCCTAGCTATAGCCATTTTCTACTTCCAACTCAAGGTTCAATCCACACCACGATGTCCAAGGCAGTAGCTGCCACCACCATGTTGGAGCCAGCTAAAATGAAATAGTCAATCACTAACATGGATACAGGGCTAGAATGCATAACTCTATAGGGCTTTCCTCCATCCCCAAACTGCTGAATGCTTTATCTTCCCCTATCTGCCATGTCCATCAAGCAGACTGTGGGCTTCAGCAACTAGAGATCTGTTTCCTATAAATGTTCTGCACAGTGCTTACAATACTTGTAGTCTCTGCAAAATAATGGTTGGAGGGTGGATAGAGGAGAACAAACAGTTCAGATGAACAGTTTATCTGATGAATTCAGCCTCTTCTCCTATTCCTACAATATCAGGTGGACAAATCCAATTTCCTCAAATGCATTTATTGTTTGAGTTTATTTGACAAATACTTCCCCATATAATTGCCTCTACTTTCACTTAGCAAATATTTAAACTATAAACTGTGCTGTTTAGTGAATCCCTTGGCATTATATTAGTCCCTAGTGGTCTGGAAAAGTTAGTTTTTTTTCCCCCAGTATTAGTTATTTCTGCATTTCAAATTAAATTTTTGCCAGTTCTCATTCTTTTGCTGATAACACTAGATGGGTGGTGCTTATTAGGAAAGGAGCTGGTCAGTTGTCTTATGAAACCAAATTTTGCTGAAAGCAATAAGCCTTTGAAGCAGACTCATTTCATCAGAAACACCCTACAGACTTACAGCAGCTGAAGGAAAGATGCTTGTGCAAATTCAGCTCTCAGAAATCCCTGCTGGTTGTTTTCTGAGGCTATGGCCATGCATATGCCAGTCACCTGTCAGTTCTACATCTCCAACCTAAAGCTGAGAAATTTTGGCCTACTTGACCTTCTTTGAGCTAGGGAAGTCCTATGACAGACATGAGTCAGGAGAAAATAACAGATCCAGAATAATGGTGTCCTAAGCATCTTTTGCCCCATTAGGAAGCCAAGGGAGCTGGATTTATTGGGTCCAAACTCAGCTTACCAATACCTGCATGAATGTTACCAAGAAGATGGAACCAGGAGTTTACCAGAAGGATAGCGGTGGGAGACAAGAGGCATAAACTGAAACAGCCAGATAGAAACAACTGGTTATAATGACAGTCCCCATGAGGACAGTCAAATGGTGGTACAGATTGCCTTGAGAGGCTGTGCAGTCTCCATCCTTGAAGCATTTGACCCCTACTTTGATCTCAAAACTAACCCTGCTTTGAGCAAGATGCTGGACCAAAGACTTCCTAAGTTCCTTCCCACCTGAATCATTCCAGTCTATGACCCCAGGAAATCCTTTACCAGTACAGATGAAGCTAACTAACATGATGGTTACACAGAGTGGCAGCACAGTTTGAGGCATATATCACATCACACCATGGCTAAAGTTTGTTTCTAGAATTGTCTGTTCCTAGAGAAATTTGGGGGAAAAAAATAAAAATTCATTTTTAGTCTGAACTGGACCAAAACCAACACTTGAAGAAATGCTAAGAGACAAACATCTGCATTTCAGCAAACTCAGCTACAAAGACACATCATTTCAGACCTAGGGAAAAATCAATTTCTGGGCCCCACAATTACAAAGAAAAACTCAAGAGCCTTAGGAGTTCAACCAGAACCAGAAGGCAAACAACAAGAAATCACAATTCATTATTCATCAAAATCTTCTCCAATCTGTTATAAGACCATGTCAGGATATTTTAGCGCTGCAGGTATCAATAGCAGTAAAAAAAAAAAAAACCAACAACCTGCAAATGTGACTTTGAAATTTGCTTTTCATGACTTTTTTTTTTTTTCCTGCCAGTAAAAATCTCATTGCTTGAACATTCTTGGAAAAGTACCAGGGAAAGGTTGGGAATATCGCCCAAGCAAATTCACTTAAGAATTCAAACAAACACATCAGGACACAATTTTGCTTTTGTCACCCAGCTCTGGAGAAAAGCTGAGCAGTTTGGAATAGGGCAGTAAAAGAACAAATGCATCATTAAACCTGTTCTCAGGCAGAAGAACAACAGGCAACTTATTGCTGGAACCAACCTTTCCCACTCTTCAGTCAACCAAGAGCCTCTGAATGCATCATTGACTCGGACAACAGCTCTTCATTTCCCTGTTATTTATTTTGTGACTTGGAGGGGTGCAGCCAGGACAACTCATCCTTCTGAGCTGTGTACCAAGGCAGGAGAGGGAGAAACTTCACATTCTCACTCTGCAAACTCCCACCCACTGCCAAGATCAGCAAATGACACATGAGCACACCAGGCAGGCAGGCAAAAAGAATAAAATAGACTTTCTGAGACACAGTGAATTCCTTCCCTGATCACCAGAACACTTTTTTTCATTTAAAAAAATAAATAATAAAAAAAGAATGAGATTAAGAGAGAAAGATGGTTCTGGCAGGGGATTTTTTTGTTTGTATGTTGGGTTTTTTTAACCTTCCCCCCAGCTGTGTCAAATGTTCATAGGTCTAGGTAAGGAGAGAGAGATCATGGCCAGGGCTCACTTTTGGATGCAGATCCAAATCCCTTCTTCCTTGCCTCAAGAGGAAGTGGAATACCAGCAATACTACCATCCTTCAAGGGCATAGAGTTTTTCTAGGCTGGGCTGTCCAGAAGATTTCCTACAGAAGGTTGGGTTGTCTGCTAGGCATGGACCAGCACTATGCCTCCATCAAGCAACCTAGATCTGACCTGATGAGTCCTCACCTCCAGGGAGATGTTCATTTGAAAACACCTCCCACCAGCCAATCTCTGGCTCTCACCAAGTTAAAAGAAATGGGGCCTATAGCTCTGAGATTTTTCCAATTCTCTGTCCTTGGGAAAGGTAGTTTTTGTTAGGTGCCTCAATGAAACCATGATTTATTCAAAGGGGCTGCAATTGCTCCTGGATGTCCTCTAATGCCTGGCTCCATCTCTGACTCAGCCTGCTCTGCAGAATACTCCTTAATGGACTGGCTCACTCCAGCTACATGCTTTATATCTCTTTAGCTCCATGAGCAGATGGAGTCTTGGGACAGCAGGATTTATATTTCTTGCCTGAGTTGCAGCTTGGCTAGGTGGAAATAAAAAATGAGAAAGAATGAGGAAATGGCATCGTAACAGCATTTACCTCATGGGCTTTGGAGCTTCTATATTCTACCTAGGTACTGTTTGCAGTTGTCAGTATTAATCCCATGCCTTCCTCCCCAGCTGAAGAGGAGGAGGCCCAGAGGGATGGTTCACCTCTCTAGACCATCTGATGGATAGAAGGGAGCTTCCAGAAGCGTGGTGAAATACTCTGCTGGCAAAGTCTCTACATCACTGCCAATTTATAGCTGCAGATAATCTGGCCCAGACCATTTCCTTCAGGGCACACAAAGGAAAAACCAGGAAATGTTTCTGACCTCTGAGGGCTTTCAAGGGAGAGAAAAGAAGGCAGAGGTATGAAAGCAAGCAGGGAGATTGACAAGGGCTCAGGAAAGAGCAGCACAATAGGTTCCTAGACTCCTTACCTTTCTTTGCATTTCATGCAATCAGAGGGAGAAAAGGAAAAGCAGGATTGGGAGGGAATTATAATGAACACAAAAGCTTCCCAATTAATTAATTACCCCTTTGATTTTGTGGAAAGGAGGCTAGAAATATCCATGCCTGCTCCACTTGGAAGGTAACTCCGGTGCTTGCTCCAAATGCCTCCCCCTCACCCCACCAGCACAGGGATAATTAATCCATTACGGGATGGATCCTGCTGTGCTGCCGTAAAAAAGAGAGATCTATTTCTCTTTTGCTTTACCCCTCCTCCCCAAAGAGACATCTGAAACATATCATGTAATAAATGTTTCTTGGATGGAAGAAGAGGTATTGTTCTCTTGCTGTGGAAACAATCCGGCCAGTGGGGCCAGCCAGGAGGGAGCGAGGCCGGATACTTCACTCGGCAGCTCTTACCATATCCTGTATGGCAGGGCAGCCTCCCAAGGACACATAGCACAATATTCCCTCTGAAAAGCAGCACTGAGAAGAGGACAGAGTGAACTGGTCCAACTGAAGGAGGAGAGCTCAGGCTGCTCCATGTAAAAGTCTCTCCCCTTCTGTCCTATAATCTCNATACCTTGAGGGTCAGAGGTGGGCTCATCCCTGCAAAGGCATCCATGGTGCTACCTGGCACTCAGCAGGACACCTCTGGGACTGGGCAGGTAGCCCAGAGTCCATTGTAACCCACCCAACAGAGAGTATTTCTGGCTAAGCTTCTTCAACCTTGCATCCAGGCCAGTGCAAATAACACAGCTCTCTCCATCATACCCTGCCAGTGCATGGCCAGCGTTGGAAGCAGCTGCTTTGCACAGCTCAGGGCAAAGATCAGCCTCTCTACAGGCACCTCTCCTTCGGTTCAACACTTGCCTCTGATCCAAAGAACTAGAAATAAGCTGTAGTGGTCTCATGGTTTCCAGCTATAGTAAACTTGATCATCCTCCAGCAAGTATCGTGATTCTTTTTTCTATTCCTGGCCAGCCAAGATGTCTACTTAGGGTGAGATATTTCACTCTTGCACACCTTTTTCACCCCTCCCTGTCTGCTACGCTGCCACACACTCAGAAGGGTGGGAGCTTTCTTTTGTTGCACTCAAACTGCACACCTCGCAAAGGCTGCTTCATCAGGCTATGGATTCTCACATCCTCTCGAATTAAAAAACCCTGCATGTCTTACTCTAAGTGCCCCTTTGCTGCTATTTATGTGGAGCACAAGCTATTAAATTAAAGGTTTCTTGAGGAGGATGAGTTAGGTCGTTCATTACCTGCCTGAGACCCTTTACTCTGTTGGTGGTTTGGTACCCTCAAAGTATGGAAATCGCATGAGATCAGAACTACTCCAACACTGATCTCACCCCTGATCCCAGCATCCCATTTGCATCACTTTATCAGAAACATTTCTTCTTTCTGCTGACATCCAAGTATTCTTGGCATGGAGGAGCTGCTGACATTTATTCCTGAATTGCCACATTGCAGGAGTTTTGGCTAAGACTAGCATTACATTGGAAGAGTGAAGGGACCTTGTTAGTTGCTGAAGATATGTCTTCTACAGTCTATCAGTCTAGATTAGACTTGGGTCACTTCCTCTATTCATTTCCCCAGATGATTTTTTTTTTTAAGGCTCTTTCAAAGAAACACTTGAACTCAGTACAATGTTCTTGATTGCAACCAGAACTGGCTGAAAAATGCTGAACTAATTGGAAGAAATTTTCTTTTTCATTCCTTCCTCAAAACATTTCCAGGGCTTTTGGTCAATACTTGGAATTGTGAAACCCCCTCCCTCCTGGGGGTTTTACAACAGTAAAAGCTTTTTCCACAGCATCAGCAGCATTTTGAAAGCCTACAAGCTGATCTTATGGCTGCAGAATGACTTCTGTGTCTATCAGAGACAGAGGGGTGTCACAAGGCCTCTTCATGTTTTCACCAAGACATCTCTCACACCAACATCCAGGTCATGCAGAACAGTTCCCCTTGCCTTTCCATCAGCACATGTTCCAAGCACATCCCAAACCTCTCTAAGAGCAGATAGCATCATTAATCCTATCTCCCAGGTGAGAAAACTGAGGCACAGGATGCCAGTGGCTGCCACAGCAGCAGAGATCTGCCACCTCCCAAGTCCCCATGAGGAGCTCCACACACTAAACCTTGATGGGATGTCCCACCACCTGCTGCACACAAAACTGCCCATTCATCTTTAAGCACATGCCAACCAACCAGTCTCCACCCCAAACCCACTGCAGAGCCTGGCAAGACAAGCTGTTCTTCCACCTCATTGTCTCCTCTTGAGGCTCTCACTGGCTGATTCCTCTTCACTAGCATCTTTCTCTGTGGCTCCCAGGAAGATAGCATATTTCATCTCAAAAAAGCAGCAAAACAAACAGCGAGCCACCCAAGATGCCCAAGCTCTCTGGCAGAGGGCAGAGGTTTCCTCATTGCTCATTTTCTTCCCTGTTGAATTAATGCAAGCTAAACAATCTCCTTTCTTCCCCATGTATTTCTCCTCCAGGCAGCCCTCCCTCCCCTTCCTCTTTATTCCTGTTTCAACTACCTCAAGCAGAAGGCCCTTCGAGGCACGAGCGACTTCAAAGACACTAGGTCCAATGTGCAGCAAGTGATAAAAAAACTACACAGCATGTGTTGGGCAAATTAATATCCCCTCCAGAGCCACTGGCTCCTCAGTCCCAGCAGCACTATAATGAGATGTTATACTGAAGGGGAGGGGGAACACAATGCAGAAGGGCAGATGTATTTAATGTATGCAAATTGACTAGCATGCAAATTGCCACTAAGTAAAAAATAATCCATTGCATGAGGAGTCCATCTTTTAAAACATTTGTTTATTCATTAGAGTAATATCTATTATCAGTTTCCTCATTTCCTTCCATATCAAGTGCTCACTTTTAGGGAAGTTCATGTTTAGCACATTTAGAGGGTAACTGCAATTTCCCACTGATCTCAGCCACCACACAGGAACACCAGTTCTTTCCCCTTCCCTTTCCTTCCTTCCTGCTTATAGGCTTCAGGGGCTAAAGTCACCTTTCCTTACAAGGGGGATGCTTAGAGAAAAGTGATGAACTTCAAGGACAAAAGTCATCCCAGCAACCTTGACTAGCTCCTGCTAGCCAGAGCCTTCTCCAGCACTGGACTAGAGCATCTGTCCAGGCTGGGCTTGGCTTAGATCAGGGTGGCCAAATTGCATTGAAGGTACAATGCCAACCTCAACTTCTGAGAAATCACAGTGTAAACTCCTCCTGCCAGCCCAAGCTCTGCAAGACAACCTTTCCTCCTGAAGGTGTAGCACAATTAATTAATATTAGAGTCCTATTGGCAAGGTTAAGCATCAGAATAGTTACTGACAAAGGCCAGGGCATCAAACTGATCTTGGTTTATTGTTCTCATGGCAAATCCACTGCTGATCACACCTGGCACTGCAAAGGAGCAAGTACAGTAAGGATGATAGCTTGCCATCCTGCTGAGGACTTGGGGATGTTATTGGATGAGAAGCTTGACATGAGCTAACAATGTTTTAAGCTAAAAGAGGGTAGTTCTTCATCCAGCCTTGCTGGAGCATGTCTACACCTTGCAGTGTTTAGACATACAGTGCCTTGGGAGATAGATGTGGAGTTATAGCCATTGGACTGAAGCACAGAGACAGCTGGAGCCCTGGAAAGCCACAAAGGTCTTGCACTCAAGTAGCTGGTAGAGCAGAAAAGGATCATCAACCAGACAGAAGTTCTAGCCATCCCCAAGCAAGAGAAGAACTCAGACAAAACTCTGCTTTAGCTGTAACAAATGGACCAGGGTCAGAGCTGCCACAACTAAACTGTTTTCAGGTCCCAGAGGAACATGTGCTAGGGTTCCTTTTTAGATCCTTTGTTATTGCTCAGCCAAAGATCGACAAAGCTACAGCAGTAGAACAACCCTCCAGCACCTGCCAACGAGCAAGAGATTTCTTGCTTCACTAGTTAACTCTGCCCCTCTTGGGAACCTTGTTCTTCTGTCTTGTGCATGGTAAGAGCTGTAAAAATCATACAGAGACTAAAAGGAGTCTAACTACAGCAATTAGCATTACTCCTTTTTTTTCAGCTAGAATTCTAAATCAGTATATAAACAGATATTTACACTGCCAAGAACAGGGCTTATCATCCAAGGGGCAGCTGGGCAAAGAGGATGGCTATGCTGAGATGCTCAGTTCCTCTCTCCAAGCACTGCCTGCCAGGAGCAGGCTGCTCCTCCTCTGCCCTACCGAGAGACAGACCTGTGCAGGGACAGTGATGGAAATCCATCCTCTTTAAAGTGACTGGATTAAACTGCATTAACCTCTATGTGGACGTGGTCACTCCAGATTCAAGTGGCCATTGCTCAGTTTAATATGAGCCACTTCAATTTGACCTAATTTGTTACCTGAGTAAACAAGCTAAAACCAAATAAAGGTTAATGGCTGTGAATGAGTGCCTTCCCAGAGGAGAGTGATCCATTCAGAGCTTACCCATCAAGTCAACACAGATTAACAAGAGCTCATTCCAGTGCCTTGAGTTCTGGCTCAGAAGAGCTCACCAAATCCTGGGTGGGAGCAAGATACAAAGAGTCAAGGGGTGACCCTTAATTTAGTCAGGAGCAAAGATCACAAATTGGGTCAGCAAGGGCACTTAATCCCACTACACAACATCTTATTTGCAGGAGCTCTTACCTAAGCTGAGAAGCTAAAGCCTGCCAAGAGATGGGAATGGAGAAGGACAGAGAGATGATGTTCATACAGCCACTTCCCACACACAGTGATATGACACAGAGTAGCTCCCTCCAACTCCCAGGCTATGGCAAAATCAGCTTCAGCTGAAGGAAGTTCAAAACTTGTCATGAAGCAGCAGGCAATGCTGCAATGATGGAGCAGTGCCCAGTCTCCTTCACTGAAGGAGGCTGGAAAAGACAGGCCCTTCCACCCTTGTACAGACATGACAGTAAAACAAACAACTCAGCTGGGATATGGGTCATGGTAAATCAGCATCATAACATAAGGCCATCAGGCAGCAAAATGACATTAAATAGATTAATGAACAGTATCACAGAATGATAGGGGTTGGAAGGGATCTCTGGAGATAATCTGTAGATTAAAATAGAGAGACTACATGGACAAGGCAGAGAGATGCCTTCTAATTCCCATCTTCCAATGCCTGCACAATGGGAATAGAAGGTAAGAGAAGCCAGACACATATTCTTTTTCCACAATGCACCCAATGATGATGTGCTGGTTCAGATGAACTGCTGAATTGATTCAGCAAGGCATTTCTTATGTTTCAAATGGTCCAGCTGCAGGATGATCCCCTCCACACCACCCCATATCTAATCCTTCTGTGCCCCAAGCAGTGCATCCCCATGGCTATAGCAGGCAGGAGTGTCTCCTCCAGAAGAGAGACTAGAGCAGTACTTACATGACAGTGGCTGCTCTTTCAACTTCCCCTGAGCTCATCCAAGTCAGAGGTTTCTTTCACACACTTCCCAGGCAGTCCTGTTCTCCCTACCCCATGCTCCTTCCCCTCAGTTTGTCATTTCCAGTGACATGCCCCCAGTGGTGACTGAGAGCTGGTGGCCATCTCTGTCACTGAGGGTTGAGGTGAATGATCCTGCCAGGTGGTGCATTTTTCAGAGGATGAATAGCAACTGAGCACAGCATGGCCCTGAATATCAATGAGCTGCCACCCTACTGCAAGAGTCCACTAATGTTTTCCTAGTGTCAATCACATGTAAATAGATTATCCTTCTCAGTCTGAAGCATGTAGGCCACCTCCCTTTCCCATTCATGAAGCCCCAGCAGCTGCTGGTGAGAAAATACAGAATAAGGAGCACGCTTGGACACTCTATGATGCTACACCTGCTCCCCTCACTGCACCCTCAGATTTAAGGTATCTTCCTGAGTGTAGGAGCTTCCCCAGCAGCTCCAGGGCACAGCCTAATCCTATCACAGACCTCATCTAATCCCAAAGTCTGCTTAATGTGGTTTACTGTCTGGTATGCTAAACTAGTTTGTTTAGCCAACAGCTACCAGCAAGAGCTGCTGCAGATCTGTTGTGTGAAGACCACTCAGAGTTGCTAGGCAATTTGTTTCCCCATGAACTCAGTGTCCTCTATCAGCTAAGTCTTGCTCCAGTTCCTTGATCTAACACACAACCAACCAGCCATTCCAGGCCAAGGACAGACCACCCTCTCTGCTCTAAGATGAATATATACTTCTGTTTCCATTCACTAGTGCCAATGTTTGCAGTAGGTGTTCCAACCTTGAGTATGCTGGCTGGTGAATCTGAGCTCATCCCAAATTAGGTAGCAATATCAGGAATTCCTACTTTCTCTACAAGGTCTGTTCTCTGTTAGCA
Source organism: Bucco capensis (assembly GCA_013396975.1). Lineage (NCBI taxonomy): Eukaryota > Metazoa > Chordata > Aves > Piciformes > Bucconidae > Bucco > Bucco capensis. The sequence goes on from VWZO01013601.1 coordinate 94,280, forward strand.
TGACTGAACAGCCTGGATACAGTCCCCACCAAATGGCACAAACTGGAATGTTTCCTAATTAACTGCATAGGAAAAGATAAAAATTCCCTGCTCTCCTCAATCCTGCAAAAATCAGAGATGCAGAGAAAGCTGCTGTGCAAACCTGACACCAGGGTGGAGGACATGAAGCAGCCATGGTGAAGCATGTATTCACCAGTGCAGCAATTTCAGCTTAATCATCTAAGGCATGGTCATAAGGTGGCACACACCCAGAGGACTGAATAGTGGAGCTTAGAAATTAGAAGTGTCACAGCTCAAATCACAGGAATATGCTCTGTGAAAGTCTAATTGCACATTGCTGGGCAGCAGGCAGGACAGTTGAACAGCTGGCAGAGCAACCCCAGTCACCTCCAGGCATGTTGTTACCTGACCAGGGTGCTTCAACCACAGTATCCTTTTCCAGATCCATTAATCCCTGCCAAACACAGCAATTCTGAAGAAAGGCAGAGAGGTAATAATACAGCTTGCTAATGCCCACCACATACTGCAGCCTGAAGCCTGTGCCCAGCTCTCCACCAGCCCCACACCTAATGCTCAGCTGCTAGAGATGATCTTATTTTTGAAAGGATCTGCTACAGCCCATGACCTTGTGCTCAGGATCACAAAGGTCACAGCTACAGGAGATACCAAGCTCCTTGTGGCTTTCATTTTTCCAACTCCTTGCTGAAGCTGTTTCATCCCAGCTGCACTCATTGCAGAAGTCATTGCTCAGTTCAGCTCCCAGCTTTCCTTCCTGCTGTCCAAATGTGGCAGGCATGCTATGATGGGCAAATCAAGGTACTACAGCAGTAATGAATTATTGCTCACAAAAAGTGAACCGTGGCCCAAAGATCCAGGGTGCAGTGACCTCCATGAATATCTTCACACAAGCTTCCTTTGAGGTTTTGGTGTCTAAGCTGCAAGGCTGCACAGTAAACCAGAGATTAATGCAGAGTAGAACAGAGTATTCCTAGGTGAGAATACAAACCAGAGCAAAGGCTACCTTGTCATGTCTTCAGCTCCTTTCCCATACTTTCATTTCATTTATTTTAGGAAAAACTTCCTATGGCCAGCTCCCAGCTTTCAATCCTGACTTTGTGAAACACTAGAGTAGGCTCCCTCCTTTGCAGGAAAGTAAAGCTCCTGGAAAGCCAAGTCCCCAGCAAGCTTTCCAGGCAGCCAGCATGCCTTCCTTCATGCTGCTCCAGAGAGTTTAGCCAGGCAGAGTCACTCAGGAAAACTTAATCCCTGCCATCTGCACCCAGGAAGTCACACCAAGGTTTAGAGTGCCCTGGTGATGGTCATTCAGCAAGCCCCACATTAACTACTTTCACCCTTAGCAGAAACCAGAGAAGGCATTTTGGGATCACTGTTCCACCCAGCTTCAAAACATGGCCCAAGAAGCAGTGCCAAGAGCCTGTGGGAAAGCAGAGCTGTGGGGTGAGGTTTCACATCTTAGCAGAAGGCAATTTATGCAAGTCCTTCTTGGCACAGCACCCTCTGTGCCTTTCTCTGCTTATAAAACACTCTGAAGGCCAGTCCAAAGCAGTTGCTGTTGTTGACTGTTGTTTTGCTTTCAGAAAAACATTTTCAAGGTCTTCCCTTAGCATCCACACAGCACAAAATTATCTCCCAGAAGCCTCTGATATACATACTTTGGGGAGACATAGGAGAGAGAGCTACCATCACATTTTGGGGCCAAGGAATTAAGAGAGAGACACTTGTGGATTGAAAATGAAAGCTTAAACTACTTTAATGAAAATAATAACAGTAAAATGAAATATACACAAATACATACAAAAACCAATACCAAACCTACCTTGATGTCAACAACATCACCATCACCACTGATACTGTGGCAGAAGGACTCACCAACAGACAAGAATCAGACTCAGGGGCTGGATCATGGAACTGGATTCAGGAACTCTTGGATGAAGATTGAAGAAAGAACAGATAGGCTCCTGCAGCAGCAGAGCTGGGTTTCTGAGCCTCACAAGGAGAGTTGTGAGAATCAGATGGCTCAGGTGCTCAATCTTCAGGAAGGGTAGAGACCCAAACCTCTCCTTTTTGTACTTGCTGCTAATTAGGTGCTAAATAGCTTAAGCAAGCACCTGCCTTGCTTGAATCTTAGGCCTTACCTAAGAAACCCCAAGGCTGGTGGGGGAGTTTTAGGAACTGACCCTCAGTTTTATACTGAATATGATGTATATGGAATGGAATGGAATACTTTACCTTGGTCAGTTTAGGATCATAACTTAAACCAGGACAATGCTGCCCAACAATTTCATTTTATTGAGCTTCTCTCATCCATGTTTCAGAATTTAGCACATCTACAGCAAAAGTGTTTAATTAAGATAATATGGATTTTGAAGCTTTTTTCCTTTTAATGGAGAAGAAGTGAGGGACTACTTGTATTGGATGGGTGGTGGAAGGTAGAGCCTCTCTAGTCCATGCAATGAGGCACTGTGGAGAGGTAACTCATACAGCAAGTGAGCAAGCAAGGCAGGCTTTGGGATAGCAGGTGTCTGCAGCACAGGTTAAGCATTAGAGAGATGATACACCAAGAGGAGCACAAAAGCACTTGTGCCTACTTTGCAAACTACAGCAGAGGGTAGAAAGCATTCTCAAGAGTTTTGAGAGTGGAGGAGCTTGCCTATCAATACAACTCTTGGTTCTCCCCTCTTGACACTTCTACAGGCCTGTGCTTCATGTGGGGCTGTCACTTTAAATTTGAATTGCCGCATTTTTTCTGTCACAACAGCCTGATATTTTTTTTGCTTGTGAAGGATAAATATTTACAAACCTTAACTCTCACCAACAAAGGCATTCTGTTTCAGAATTTTGGGGGGTTGGTTTATTCTGTTTTTAAAGAGTTTTTGAAATCATTGCCCAGTGCTTTGATTTCTGTTATTAAAACAAGCAACACAGTAAAAACAGAGGTGAATGAGAACCTTAAGGAGTTCAGTCAATTTAGTTTCCTAAGAAGAAGGTTAAAAAGAAGCTTGACTCTGGTCCATGTATTCCTACACAAAATATTTCTGATGTTAGTACCTCTTTAATCTTATTATCCAACAGCCAGAGGCTGGAGCTTGAAACAAAACCAGACCATAAATGACAATGGTTGCTGTATGGGTCCATACAGTGGTGGCTCTTGGGAAGAGATGTTCCCACTAAATTACAAGTGGTTGTCCATGCAACCAAAATTCAGGGTTCATATCCTCCTGCCTGAGTTATGTTGAAGCCAAAGCAGCCCTCCCCAGTTTCCTCAAAGCCCCATCCCTCACCCTTCCCACCCATCAGTTCTAGAGGTGATGGTGGAGACCAGTTGAGAAGCAGGGTGAGATGGTCACTCAGACCAGGTCACTGCAAGAGTCTCTGCTCTCTGAATGTTTGTTGCAGGAACACAAGCAAGGATGCAGGCATGGCTGAAAAGCTGTGGGACAGCAAAGGGAAACCCAGAAGGGGAGGACATCTCCAGCATATTTGCATTACAGTGGCTGCCAAAAAGCAGCAGGCAGAATGGGCAAGCTGGCAGCACCTGTGGACAGGGAGATGGAGAGACCAGCCTGAGAGCAATGAGGGAAATACTGGAGATAGATGATGCATTGCATACCCTCCACACAATATATAGCTGCTTGACTTTATTAGGTAGATGGATGGCAGGGAATTTAAGAAGAGAAATAGATTTTTTTACTGAGCTAATTAGCTAAAAAGGCTTGTCTGGAAACATGGGCCCCATTGTGTCTGAAGTCTGCTGACACACAGCTCAAAGCAACATTTTTCTTCCCTGTTATTACTCTGCCTCCCTGAGCATCCCTCGCAGGCACGTGGACAGGGATAGCCATCCCTGCAGCAAACCACTGGCACCAACAAAATGCTTACATGGCACAGCAAATGCCTGTGAGTGTGTGTGTATGTGTACATATAGAGATGCACACACTTGCATCTGTAAGTTAGTATATAAAAAGTACAAGCTATGAAAGAAAAAAGTTTGCAACCAAACCCAGTTTGCTGCCTCATATTAGCCTGCTCCTTAATTTAAGAGCAAACCAGGAGGTACTTGATGAAACAGAAAAGCTGTAGATTTGAGAGAAATAAAAAGGAAAAAATATGACTTGACCCAGCACAGTCACTTCTGGAATCCAGTACCCCAGGAAGTCATGGAGACACAGACCAGTGGAAGAGATATTTTAAGGGACTGGATAATTTTATGAGCATTAATAACATTTGCAGCTATGCAAGCTAATAAAATGTTACAAGGGTAATCAAACTTCATGCTTCAATGTGTAAGTTGATCACCTGTGAGCACTGGGAAGGAATTTCCTCCCTGGTGCTGGTGCATGGAGCAAGTAGCTAGCTGCACCACAGGGGCACTTCTTTAAAATAAAATACAATAAAATAAATATTTTTATTTAAATCAGTGTCACTGCTGCTGCCACTATGTCTTTAATTTGGTTTTCTCCTTTTGCAGTAGCTGGCACTCACCAAAGAGACTAAGCTCACAGCATCAATGAGAATTTTGCTGTCAATTTCCTAAGGTTTGCTGGTGCAGTTTTGGTACAATATATCAGCCACAAAACAGAAATAGTATCACTTTACTCTCAGGGGGTTGTTCCTATATGCTGGCAGAAAGTTATACCAAGCTTAACCTGTATTTTCAGGACCACAGATCCCACATTTACTCTTTACTGCTTCCATACTGCTTAAGTTGTGTAGGCCAATAAGGCACTGGCTTTCCATTCATGTTTCTCTGAGCCCCATCATGGAAGAACTTCAGGTATTACCAGGTAAACGTGGCAGGTTTTGAGCTCTCTCTATCCAATATGTTATTTATAACAAGCAAACTCATGATTTTCAGTGTTGGCTAGTCTCAGAAGTTAATGGTCTCACAATTAATGAACTGACAGAAAAACACTTGCAGTCTGCTGCCACAGGCTATGCAAAAAAAGTGACAGACTTTATTCCTGTGCCTATCCTTCTGTCTGAGGGAATCCTGATACAGTTCATCCAGCTGGGGAGGAAGCTGAAGGGAACATGGGACATAACAGAAATGTCAAAATAATCCTTCTATTTAAAAATAGCCAGCAGAGAGGTTTACAGATAGAAGTTGAAAGGGCTGAAGAGAACTACTGTATGCTGTCAGGCACTTGGTGAGAAAACACAAAAGGTATTGTAATATTAGCAATCAAGCAAGAGACTTGTTCCAGCAGCCTTCCCTCTCCTAAACAATAATGTTGGAGTGTATTGGCAAAACATCTGCTCTGGGCTCTCCACCAGCTCACCAGTCAGACCACAGCAGGGTCTGCTGTGCTCTCCTGCAACGTATGGTCCTTGGGAACACAGGATCACAGCCTCCTGCTGTACACCCATCCATCCATCCATCCATCATGGTTAAAAAACACATATTTATCACCATGGTAACTGAATTCCATTCTGACTCCTTTACTAAATCCATGCAGCCTATGCCCAGGCCTGGCTTCTCTGCTTGTGTTCCACCTGCCCTTGGGAGCATCTTTTCTTAAGTCCAAGAGCCAGGTGTCTTCATTTTTCTCATCCTTTGTTGGAAAAAGCAAGACACTTCTCAGAGACAGAAGGAAAAAAGCTCTTACTAGAATTAAGAGGTGCATCACTTATCACCTGTGGTCTCTGTTACTCATGGATTCCTCATCTGAGCAGAAAGTATGTTCCAGGGAGAACCATGAAGCTCCACCAACCAACCTGGCCATGCATGAATCTTGGTTCAGATTTCTCTTCTCCTTCCTATTTGTATTTAGAGAACATCAGTTCAGTATTCCTTTGGGAGACAAAAGGCAATGAATGTGAGGATTAATTGCATCGAGTTACCTTTTCATGCCCTAACAATCATTCTCACCCTGATGGTGATGATGTCCAGGCCACAGACCCCATATTTTTCTGAATATACAGCATTTGAGAACTACACTCACTGCCCTCTAAAGACCTTTCCAAGTCATGCTCTCTCCTCAGCAGTGGCAACAGTTGGCCCAGAGCACACTATGCCCTCAGAAAACTTTATCTTCTCCCATAATGACAGGAAAGCACTTTAAATCACAATTAGAAGAGCACTGTCATCAGAGAGCAGAGCTGACACTGCCTGTGATGTCGTGCCCATGAACCCCAGCAGAGTGACAACAGATTTTAAAATTATAGGCAATAAAGTATGACATCATGATGACATCATGGAAGGAGAAATTGGATTCCCAGCTCAGAGGCAATCAGTTACTGTTTTATTCTAAAACTTGTCATTATGGGTGTGAGCAAGGAGCAGCATCAATCATTTGCACAAGTCTTTATGGCTAACATAAATTTTGAACCCTTATGTCTCAGCCACCTTCCTGTACACACAGAAGCCCATCTGTCAGCTCCTGTGGTGCTCCCTCAGCATCCTGCTGCTACACAACCCACAGGTGCACTTCAGCCATAACCATGGCAAATAAAAGGAATTCATGGCTGGTATGAGCTCATGCAGGTTTGGCTTTGGGGTGTTCAGATGCTGGGCAGCTCTGCATGTGATTTCCTTCACCATCAGGCTGGCACAGATGGGTACAACATAGACTAACTTTCTGATACTTGCATGACCTTTAAAAACAATAGTAAATCTGGTTTGATAAGTACTCTAAGACAGATGCTTTAAGCAGATCACCCATTGCAGGCTGTCCATCTCACCCTGCTCTGCCAAGGCACATAACAACACGTGTTGTATGTATGGCTAGGCTTCGCGAACAAAGATCCAGGGAGGGCTCCAGCCACGCTCCTCCTCNCATGTTAATAAAGTATTATTTTTACAGATACACATAAAGCATGAAGCACAGCAGGCTACATCAGAGGCAGAGGTGAACGTGTTCTGCCAGTGATGTTGAAGCAAGTGGAATATTTGGAGATGGTTTTATGAGTAGATGATACTAATCTGGCTACTCTCACAAATGGGATCTGGCTGGTGTGGTCATGTGGACAGTTAACTCAGTCTTCATAAGACCTCCAGCTGTGATAAGGGATGGATTTTTCATAAGATTCTTGATACAGAACAGGTGCCCCTTGTCTGTGCCTCCTTTCTTTTTCCTGTCAAAAAACAAAGCAGTGACACAACCTGATAGATATCTCCTAGAGTATCAAAGTATATCAGAGACCTCTTCACCGTGTTATTTCCAGTCATAAGCTAGGAAACCTCTCCATAGCAATGAACTGCCATTTCCAATTTCCTGACCCCAGTAGGATCAGATTAGGTCAAACAATCTGATCTTTACCAGATACCTTGGAAACACAGAAATATACTTCTGTTTGCTCCCACCCAGTTACAAGATACAGTTCCCCATACATATTAAAAGAGCAGGACTGACTCATTTCCATCAATTGCAGCTGCACTTGTCCTGCTACCTGCTTACAGACTCCATGCAGAAAACTCATCATGTACAAAAGAGAACCCCCTATGTTATCAGAGAGATGAAGAAATTATTATCAGCCTCTTGGGACCTTCTAGATATCCTTGACTCATTCTCAAACTCCCTGGCCAGAATGCTTAATGGTGGTGCCTTTAAGGAAGTTCAGATGGTAGGCATCAAACATACCATTATGTTTGGACACACTTTTAACTGTTTGTTGATGTAGAGAATAACCTTTTTGGTGTATAATCCCCCTAAAAAAATAAAACAAAAAGTCACAGTGATAGCTAGGCACAAAATACTCAGCTTCTGCTAAGGGAAACCTTAGTGGCAGTATGAGCTGGGTCACAACCCAGTGCAGAGATCACTTCATTTTCAAGATATTTCATAAGATAGTCTTTACACATACAATCCATTATTTCTGCTGAAAGATCAAGGATAACACTGGGGTTTGGAGATGAAAGAACTTTGTCAATCACTTTCTCTTTTCTCACAAGCAATGAATAACCCAAAGAACAAAGCAACCTCATTTAAGAAGGGCTGTTGGACAAGTCACTTTTAAGGGAATTTGAGGGAGGCTGTTGGTATTCAGGGAGGGCAAACAGCTGCTAAAATTCCTCATGTAACAGCCTACTTCAATTCTCAGGTCTTGCAGTCACAAAAATCACTGTATCATTTCAGACCTGCACCTCTGATAACTTATAGACTTTCTGAAAGTGTGACTTCACACTAATACCCAGCATTCAGAATGATTTTAAAAGGCTGGTGGGTTTTTCTTAACCCACTTTCCACAGTCCTCACCAGTAACACAATTAACAGATCATTTCAGGCAACTTCTGAGACAGCGTTGCACTCACCATGCTCAACATGGCTAGCACACTGTACAACTGCACTACTCCAAGCAGGAGATATAAAAATGGGCAAAAGATTGACTACATTACCAAAATGTTGCTGTGTAAATGTAGCTCAGAGTTTAACATTCAGAGCTTATGCGACTATGGGGCTAGCAACTGCTGAATTTGTTACTGCTTCAACTATCATGACAGGCATTGAAATAAATCTCATTTATATGACATATAGTCATCTAAAAATGCCTTTCTTTTTTTTTTTCTTTTAGAAATTCTTCTAGGATGTCAATATGCTACACATGGCTCCGTTTTGAGACCTCTCCAGTCTGGAGATCAGGCAAGATATACAAGCCTTTCAGCCTGCCAAGTTTCATACTTGTTAAGATTAAGTCTGAATTCTGAATGTTTTCTATACGATGCCTCCATGAATGAGATTAAGGAAGGCCTCTTGCCATTGAATGTTGGCCGAGCACAAGCAACACACATACACATGATTGCTTCTGCAACCTTTCTGAAGCAGGGCGAGCAGCTCCCTGCCCGCCACGGTAATCAAGTGAGCAGAATACTTGCAGGGAGCAGGTAAGGCAAATTAAATTTCCTTCCCTGTCTGCAAGGATTCAAAACCACCTCTCACATCATCCTGCAATGTTCCCTAAAGGCTGGGCTTCAGGCACCAATTTTTTGTTTGCATCTGTAGCTTAGGTTTAGGAGCTCTCTTTGGAGTGTGAAACAGAGCCCAGATGTTTCTCCTTACTCTTCAGGCATTCCCATTGACCTAGCATACTGACACAGTCACACCAAGCTAGAAGACAGGGTGGGCTGAGGAGTTTCTTAGTTATTCTAGTCCAGGGATACCAGTGCTCTCATATACAAGGTCTGAGTAATAGGTTACTGATGTCAAAACCCACCAGCATCTTCCTCAAAAGGTCCTGCCTCTAAGTTCAGGTTGGTTGCATTTCTGAAAGACATGGTCCTAAGGCAACGGCTTCACCATGTCACTCTTTCCCTAAATACTTAGGAAAGGGACATTATGGCAGATGCTATAACTGAGACTCATCACATCTACCCACTGAGCAGCAAAGAAAACCACCTGTTATCTTCTTCCTCCGTTTAAGTATCATGCTACCACAAATTACAGCTCAATTAATATCTCCTGGAATCCATCACACATCTCCATAAATGTAGTCCAAGCTGCCACACTATCCAGGCAAGTTGAGGCAGTAAATAGAAGAGGCTAATTGGGGAAGGAGGGAGATGCTATTTCCTCCTGTTAAAAATATCTGATGCTTCCAGGAAATAATGGTATAAATAGAAAATGAAACCATTCCTCCTCCAAAAATATTTCATAATTACATGTCATAAAAATAATTAGGTTATGGTGAATTAGTACAAATGTTTACAACAAAATTGCCATGCAAAACATTATGGGTAATAACATGCTAATTGCTGTAGAAGCAAAAGCTGATTATGTTTCAGCAATATTAAAAGTTGCCAACTCGGTGCTTCTATCCAAGCTTCAATATCTCTCGGCACTGTCTAGGGACTCAAGGAAAACTGGTGATGAGCAAAGGTAGGCAGGAGTGTGCCCTGCTCTGCTAAGCACTTTTCCTGTTGAGTGGTAATTCCTAGAAAGCTCACACTGGATAATGTGCACCAGCACCAGTGGAGGATGCCTGCATCAGTCCTCACTCCCTGGGTACAACTTAATGAACACGGAATAACGGGAGCACCCACGTGGTTTATGGCACAGCCACCTCTCCATCTGCTGTAAGGAGATGGAGCAGGCTGGGGGCTGCCCAAGCAGGTTAGAATCATAGAATCATAGAATGGTTTGGGTTGGAAGGGACCTCTGGAACCTCTGGAGCTCATCTAGTCCAACCCCCCTGCANCTGGGCTGCCAGTGTGCACTGTTTGCTCATGTCCAGCTTCTTGTCCACCAGCACTCCCAAGTCCTTTTCTGCAGGGCTGCTCTCCATCATCATAAGCTGAGCTAGCTCCTGCAGAGCCGGCTCTGATCCAGAGCAGTGCAGTCATTCCTGCGCTTGTTAGCTTTGAGCCAGATCCATGCAGACACCATCTGAGCTGCTCCATGCAGATTCCTCTGCCCAAAGGCAGACAGCCAGCCTGTGGCCAGCAGAGCCAACTCCCTAAGACCTTGTAAGCCTGGGCAGCACCATGCCACAGGAAGGTGCTGAGGTTGAGCTGATGTAGTATGCTGGTCCTGCAGGGTGGATTACTCAATCCCTACACCATCTTCTTCAGCATGTCAGACTCCACTGAGTGCCTCCTTACTTGCCTCCCATCTCAGCTCTCCCTGTTGTGGAGGGTACATTCCTCCTGCTCCAGCCAAGAACTGCTACATCACCTACCCAGGAGGGACTAGATCCCTGACACAGCATGCACCAAAAGATGGTCTTAGCACCTGCTGATCCCAGGGCAACATATCCTCTGCTCTGCCCACTCCTGCATCTGCTGCCTGGCACTGCGAGGCCTAGGAAGGTACCATGTTCCTATTTTGAGACAACCCTACAGCAGAGTAAGAGCAGAGGAGTGTGCAGAGAGCTGCATGATGAGCAACATCTTGCAGAGGAGCATCCTCCACTCAATGGACCATGCCAGCTCTTTGCTCAGGTGCCTGTCTGGAGCCTTTGGACATGATGAGCCCACAGCACCTTGCCTACAACCTGAAGTGTTGTTCATCCAAGAGTTGCCACAGGCTTACTCCTAACAGCCATTGTATGCTAAGGCTAGCAGCTTGACTGCTCCTCTCAGATGCTGGTCACATCAGAGAAACTGCCTTGATCACCAACAGGCAGCCAAAGGTTGACCTCTGCCCATCAAGGGGTCAGGAGCTGCTTTTTCAGCCCACCATGCATTGTCTCCAAACTCCCACTCCACTGAGCTCTACAGGGGATCTACCACAGGGTCTCCAAGGAAGCTATATGTGCTAGGAGGCTGTGACATGGTTTGCAGTAGCAGCAGCAGCTGCCTGAAGATGTGTTTTTGCACTACATCAATGTCCTCCTGGGAGCTGACCTGTCAGGAGTCTTCATTTCCAACCTGCTGCTCAGTTAACTTGTGCCCAATGCTTTTTAGGGTGGATTCCCTTGATCCAAGATGTCTCATAAGAATTGGTGTCTAAGTATTTCCAGAGCATGGGCAGAGGTATTTCACATATCTAACTAAAACTTGTGGGATCCTCATGGTCACGCTTGTCACCAGATGTGGCTAACTGCTATCTCACAAGAAGCACTAGGTAAAGTTTGAACATATTAGTTGAAGGTGTGAATTTCAAGTGGATTACTTCAAAATTAGCAAATCCCTACAGGGTGCTCTCATTCAGAATTGAAGAGACATTAATTGAGTTTACTGAACTCATTTCCAAAGCAAATTATGATAAACTGGATTACATTTAAATGGGGGCGTTCACATAGAAATTTAACACAGTTTAGTTAATCCTCTTTAAGAGCAAATTTGGCTTAAACCCTCTTAGTGCCCCATATTCCAGAGTCTTCTGCAGAAGAGTTTTACCTCTGAAAGCTTCATCAACTTTCTCCCTTTCTTTTTTTTTCATTGGGTTGGAAATAAGAGACTTTACAAAAGGCAGATAGATATTCCTCACCACTTTCTGCCCAATGCCCAGAGCTGAGGCTATTCTTAGACCATTACAGAGGAGAGATGACCTGAGTAAATAGTGCCAAGAACAGGCAAAGCCCATCCCTTCCACAGGGCTCTACATCAGCCTGACACCTGCCCCAAACCCTGCACATCTCCACAGACTTCAGCAGTGCTCCATACACTCACATCCCTCAAGCACCTCCTCATCCTGGCCTCCCGAGTTTGCAAATACTGAATGAAAGCAGCCATGGAAATTTTGTTCGTTATTATGTTTTTTTAAACAAAGCCTGGTTTCAGATGTTAATTCTGACGCTGGCTAATGAGAGGCTTTGCTGTGAATAGAGCCAGCAAGCAGCTCAAAGCCCAGCCTCTCCCTCCTGCTCGGCTTTGAGGTGTTACCAGTGGTGTTCTGTGGGGCTGGAGCATTACCATCTGCTGTGCCCCCTTCATTATGCACCAAGTCACACCGAGCAGCTCCCGGCAGAAAGCAAAGACAGAGGTAAACTAGTATTTGAAAACAAAGGAGGGCTCTCTCCATCCTAATTAGCGGCAGGTTGCAGAGTGCAGCAGCGGAAGGCGAAGGTCACTTCCCACAAGGCTCTGCTCAGGATGCCAAAACACCCACTTAATTCAAGCAGCTCAGCGGGCAGAGTCAGACCAGAGCAATTACGCTCCCTGGATTTCCCTAAGGAAGGTTTTAACAATGCTACTCTTAGAAAAAAGATGACTGCAAGAGCTCTTTATTCTGCCACCTTGGAGCGGGAGGAAGCGCAGGCTACCCTGCTACTGACTGCAGGCATGGGGCTCTCTTTGTGCCTCTGCCCTGGGAGGCAAGCTTGCAGGGGGTTGGGCTCGTTGGCTTTTTTTCTTTAGGAGATGAATAACAGCAAATTTTAACATTTGGAAAACAAAGACCAAAAAACCCACAAACATGAAGGCCCTTTGTAGTGGGTCAAATTCCTTCTAAGCACTCCAGGCTTCCTTCCAGTTGCTGTCAGCGAGAGTTAACCTTTAAAGCATGAACTCTGGAAACCTTCTTGGGAGAAGCAGCTCCTCTGCTGGGACACTCTTTGCCTAGCTCAGCCCAACAATTCAGCTGCTCTGTTAAATGATTCATTGCACCCCAGCCACCTCATACAGACAGCTCTTCCAAAAGGTCAGAGCATCATTTTTAACCTCAGCAGATATTTCCTTCTTGAACACACCCTGGATTATGTTTGTCCATATCTGCCCTCCTGCTTGCACCTTTCACAGCTCCATGACGCAACAACTCTCCCTTCAAAAGGATCTGCACAGTTATTGACAACTTCTGCTGAGAGCAGGAACATTTTCCAGGGGTGTTCCATGGGAATACAGCTTCCTTTACCCCTTCCAAATGCTTTGGAAAATGGAATTCATCATAATTTTCAGTAGGAAAGGAAGTCTGAGATTCTTTTATTTTTTTTTTTGCTAATTTTTTACCCTGATAAACAAGAGATGCAGACACCATCTGGACCCCTCTTCAAAGGCTTCAGATACAAAATGTTGTCCAGACCCCTCTTCACTACTCCAGCTAACAGCAAGCAGTCATCATCCCATACTATACAGGATCCACCCCAATCTGTTCTTGGATGAGAAACTACTTCAGACAGCAGCTCTGCAGGAGGCAGAGTAGCCATAGGTTTAGTGCAGTTTTCTTTAAATCATTTGTAAAACACTTTCCAGAATGCAACCTGTGGCTTTTTCCCTCTGACACTACATGCTGTTCAGCAATCATCTCTCAGCCCCAAGGAGTCTAACAGACCTATTTCTTTCAAAGCTTGATTCACAGCTGACTTGTGCTGCATAAAGCCACCTTCTGCATTGTACCAGCAACCCCAAAAACCCAGTCAAAAGCCTTTAGGGTTGCAGTTCCTCCTTATTTCCTCTTCCAGCTACATCAACAGTAATGAATACTCAGCACTGGAAATGCAGAGGTTTCCAGCTGTTTGTAAGCAGCTCATAAAATAGCCAGCAGTGCTTGATAAGTCTCCAGTGTTTGCACATCACAGGTTTGCCTGCTGTTTCCAGCCAACAGAGCTGGTTGCATGTTTGCCTTGGCACAGAGCTAGGGACACCCCAAACCAATGGGTACATAGTATGGGTCTCAACTGTATGCCACTCCTGGTCACAGGCTGTAAAACTTTTATCTATCCTGGCGCATCTCTTGGCATGAGATTGACTTTGCAGGTCTGAGTGCCAAGCCACTCAGATCCATTTTTAAGTGCAGGTTCAGCCAGGCCTGCCATAAACAGTGATGCTTTGGGGTGGGGGGGGGAAAGTTTAGTTCATACCTCCACCATTCATCCTAAAATACTAAAGCATCTCATTTGCTCTCTGACTGCAATCCCAGTCACCCCCAGCCACAACACTGGCTATTTCCTTGCTGATGGATCCCATCAAGATGTCAGCTGCTCTCTCTTTTTCTGTGGCTCAGGTTTGCTCTGCAAACACTAAGTGATAAAGCCTACAGTCAATGAAAGCAACACAGGGCATTGGCAGCACCACTGCACCACCTCAGCACACAGGGTAAACATGCCTTCACCTCACAGGTCTCTGTCACTCCAGGTGGCAGTTCGCTATGGTCAAACAATCAACACTCAAACCAAACCAAACTGCAGCAGGAGCACTCATGTGCTCAGCTGTTTGCTGCTTCTCTGTGCTAAATGCAAACTCACAAAAGCAGGAAGTACCTCACAATCAGCAATTCAACAAAGTTAGCTCTCTCCAGCCTTCTTTCTCCTAACCCTCACTGCCTGCAGAGCCAGAGTGAAGAGCTGTTGACTGCTCCTCTACTCCTCCTCCACATCTTCAGAGCCTCTGTTCCAATGAAGTTTTAGCTGCTCCCTTCTTCTGTACATGATGGTTTTTCACCTATTTTGTTCCTGGTCCCATGTCAGGTTGGGAGATCACTCAAGAGACACAAAGCTACTTCACTCACCAAACCTCCTCTAAGCATTTGGCAGGGCATTTGGTGATCTCAACAGCCAGTCCCAACACAACTCATGCAGTTGTTTTTAAGAAATACTTTTCTTGCCCCTACTGGGCTTAGGGAGAGGGTAAAAATGGAGCAGTGCAGTCCAGCTCCCTCACTTTGCACACTACCATAGTCCAATAAAGTTCTCCCAAGCACAGAAAGTGCTGGCAGGAGATAAGCATCAGCAAGGAAAACCAAGTGATGGAGCATCCTGACATGGCTGTGGCACTGAGACAGCACCACTACTCCTGCACTCTTGCTCCACAGGCACTGGAAACAACCCAGCCCCACAACCTGCACTCCCTATGGAAAACACTTTGCCTGAGGTCTCCAAACCCCCAGGTGGGAGAAGATCCCTGCCTTCAGTGTTCTGCTAATGAACACAACCCTCCACCCTGACAGACCCTCAGAAACACCCCTTCCCCTCCACCCACTCTCCCTCTCGCAGCAATTAAACCTTCTCTGCCTCGGCTGGGCAAGATAAATGGTGTTTATTGGGCTCACTTTCCTGCATGGCAAATATAAAGCAAAATGCCAATCGATCTGGCTGCCTCACCTGATGAGTTTATTTCTCCTATGCCCTCACCCCCGCTTTTAATTTTGCTGTGCACCAGAACTCTCAGTGGGGCTTGCACCATAGCGAGAAACCAACAGATCCTTATTAGCCCACAGCCTGTGGGCAAAAGCAAGAATTCCCCTTTTCTCTCTCTCTCTTTCTCTTTCCTTTTTTTTTTTTTTCCTTTTCTTAAAAAAACTCTCTCCCTCTCTCAATATTTGATGAGGGCAATTTCAAAGACTTGTTTCGTATGATCTCTGCATAAGGAGTCCTTCGGAGTGTTTATCACGTTCGAGGTATAATTACATTCAAATCCTAAGACACAGTTGCCAGGGTTACAGCTGCTGGTGGTTCCTCCAGCTTTTGTGTAGCTGGAGGTTCTCACCACCCCCCATGCTCACACACACCCCCCTCACACCCCCACCCCCTAAACATATTCTTTGCTCCTTTTGCTGCTGAGGTAGGAGAGGAGGATGGGCAGGTTATGGACAAGCAGTGTCCAGGGCAAGTCACACTGGGCATCTCCCACCCTGAAGAAGTCAGCATTACCATGCAGGGCATATGGAATGCAGGACTTTGATCCACCCTGGGTGAGTCAAGGATGGAGTAGAGGAAATGCTGAGCAGAGGGTTGAGTGTTGCTGGCAAAATTATTATAGTAAGAACCTCAACCGCTAGAGAAGCTCCATGGAAGGGGAGACAGTAATGTCTTTCTTTCACCCCTTGAATCCCAAGTCAAGATGAAATCTAAAGAGCAAAGACACTAATTGACTGAGATAGAGGGCTGTATAATCCCAAAGGTCCAAGAGAGGCCAGTGCTGCTGCTATGCCAGACAGGGACCTCCTCGCTCTTCAGCCTTCTCTGCCATAAGCAGGAACACATAGTCCTGCCCCAAGCTCTTTGACTCTAACCAGGCAAGGAGAAGCCTCCTGAGAGGCACTCAGTACCCAAGGACACCAGCTCTATGTGCACCAAGAGGAGGACACAAAGCACATCTAATATGTTCTTGCAAGTGTTCCTGGCATTAGCCTGGCTTAAAGCTTCTCTATACCTTCTGGGCTATCTGCTGGAGACCTGAACTCACATTACTGGCTGTGCAGAAAGGGGAAGGGGCTGCCAGCTCAGGCTCCCTGGCTACAGCAGGGCCATGTTCATGAAGCCAGGTGTAGACCTATTGAAATGCCCCTAAGATCTCACTGTTCTGGAAGTTTTTAGCAAGCCAGAAGGAGAAATTAAAACCTGAGCATTTCCACTGCAACACCATGTCCCCTTCTTGCTACGCTAGCTAGTTGATCTATAGGTCAATTACAATGCTTAGCAGGGCATGAATAACAACCATCACAGGAGGGGCAACCCAAGGAAAAGCCATTTTCCCCTCCAGCCCAACTTCTGACACTAGATGGAAGCTACCCAGCCATATTTAACTCCCTTCACTGGCCTCAAGACAGGCAGAAACTCAGCTCATACCTTGCATTTCCTGGACAGTGTTGGCAAATGCTATTTTACCCACACAGTGAGGAACTGGAATTGAATTGCCTTTGTTCCAGTTCCAATTTTAAATAATATGAACCTTCACACAATAGGCTGTGTTATCACTAATCCCCACAGTTGAGCCTGAAATAAGCTTACAAACCATGCAGCAGTCACTGTGGGAAGAACAATTACTCTAACAAAGGATGGAGGGGGGGGGAAACAACCATGAGCTCCTTGGGTTATATGGAGGGTAAACACAATTGTTGTCAATTCATGAGAAATAAATAATAAAATTTATTAAAAAACAAAACAAAAACAAGACAACAAACAAATGCAGTGTGAAGGCCTGGTAAAATATTGACAAATATTTCAGAGCTAGAAAAAGCTATCTGCTACAGTTAACAGGTTGTGAAACAAATTCAGATGGTAGCTATTGTTTACCTCTAAATCAGCTCTAATGCACTAGCAAATGTGATTATCAGCATTCTGTGGGGAAGGGCAGCATCAGCATTCATTACAGGTGTGCTCAGTAAAGGCTCTTTTGGCCACAGGTTCATTTGTAATTATTAAAATGCATCTTGTTAGCCTGCACTGAGCATGCAGCAAGTTCCAAATTTGTGGGCAATGGCATGTAGTATTTGCTTTAATTTATGAGGTGTATTTTATGTATTATTTTACTGTGTCAATGCCACAGTGCAAATTAAAAACCTCATCCCAAAGGCACCAAATGGAATAGAGCTTAGCATTTTATGTCACTGCGCACTTGAAGTTGGCACATTCTTTGTTCCTAGCTCTTACATCAAGGACAAGCAACCAGAAAGCTGGCAGCCATGGTGGTTATTCTGACTGCCAGGTGTGGGAAAGGGACTAGCATGGTACCTGGGCAAACACCGAAGAGAAAGCAACAATAAAGGAACAGGGAAGCCTAGTTATCTCCCTAAGCACACAAACCAGATCACTGCTGAGCCACCCTGAGCAGTGGTGTTATCCAAACTAACAGCAAATAAAGAGAACTGGTAGAAAAACAGGAGAGAAGCCACAAGATAGTTTGCATATGAAATAGATGCAAGAAGCCTCATCTCACTTACCTATGAGAAAAGCAAGGATGAAACCATGCAAGAAATCCTGGATCACCTACCTATGCCTAGGCTGGAGCCTGGAACTTTTGAGGAGAGGAGCTCTCACTTGCACACAGCTGGGTGTGATAATTAAAAATCAGACTTGGGTCTGATAATTAAAGGGACCAGCACAGGGAGATACAAGTCACCAGAATCTGAGCACCTCACCCCAAATGCACATTACCATTCCTAAAGCAGAAGGCCAAGTGAAGATCTGATCTAAGTACTTCCAAATATCAAGGAGGGAGACATCAGGATGAAGATCCAGAGTGACATGAAGAGCACTGCTCTGTGGCCTCACCTCAAAAGCCAGTGGTACAAGGGACACTGCTTATCAGAGGAAGGAAACAGGATCGAGATGAACACCAAGCATGTCTGAGCATTCGAATTACAAGTAGGGCTTGTAAGGGACAGGATTTGACATTTAATACCTCTGTTTGTAAAGTGCTTGACATTCACGATAACAGGAGCAGCACAGAGAGGCAGCAAGGCCTTCTGTCTTCCTGGGAAAGCATGTGCACTGCTAAAAACAGCCTGGCTTTCCCTCTTTGCTAGCTGGGTCTCTGGGAGACACAAATGCAGGGAGCTGTATGCTTTACATGAGCACTTATGGCATCCCTGGGATGGACTGCCTTCAGACTCCTGGAAAAGTCACCTTATGTCCTTGTGCCTTAGCTTCTCCCACCAGGAGATGGATCACTTCTTCTGTTTGCAGGTTCTGCAGGGCATGTACCACCCTTGTGGAGCACACAGCCCAGGGGAGCCTTATCTGATCTTATCTGGGGTTTTGAGGAAGCCTTATAAGAACAATACAGTAAAGCATTAATTCCTCTCTTGGAAAGCTACACATTGCATCAGACTGGGTGGAAATAACTTGGTTTAAAAGGTGCCTCACCTGACAACAGCTCAGAAATTGAAGTGGCAGAGGAGGAAGTAAACAAATAGTAGTTAGTGTCTCAGATAAGCCCATTATTGCTCAGCAGAAGCAAGAGCCCTGGAACAAGATGTA
Source organism: Bucco capensis (assembly GCA_013396975.1). Lineage (NCBI taxonomy): Eukaryota > Metazoa > Chordata > Aves > Piciformes > Bucconidae > Bucco > Bucco capensis. The sequence continues at coordinate 113,312 of VWZO01013601.1, forward strand.
ATGCAGGGCTCAGCTTGGAGCAAGAGAGTTGCTACCATTGGTGTGGGGCACCTTGGTCCTTATCAAGGACTCCCAAGTCCAGCTTGTCTGCTCCCCAAGGAGATCTCATTCTGAAAGACAAGATGAACCTGGTGAGCAAAATAAACACACAGTGGGAAGAAAGAAGGTGAAGTAACAAAGACCATGTGTCAGGTAGGTTGAGCAACATTAGTGCTGTCAACTTCTCAACCCGTCTGATCCCAAGCATTCCTATGATATTTCCATCCCTGGAAGACACTTTCCTGTGACCTGCCTCACCCTTCTCCATCCCTTTCCCTCAGTACAACTCTCAATCCCACATTGGTCTCCAGAATCTCTACTGACATGTAGCTGCAGAGCTGTCTACAAGAGCAAGTAAGTCTCAGGGGTGGTCTCCAACAGTCCCAGGCTTTACAGAGCACATCTTGGCAAGGCTGGGCTTGGGAAGGCTGATGACAAGGTTAGTTACTATTGGCACATAATAGTATTGACACCACATGTGAATCAAAACTTACTACTCCCACAGCATTAAAGTACTGCCCAGTGAGGAGAATGGACACAAGCAGTGATAGAGAAGGGAGCACAGCCCAAGGTGACAAGAGCACAGCACTGATCCCTGCTCTCTATACCATCCATCCAGTTGTATCTTCTCTTAATTACATTAAAATAACACTCTCCCACTTCATTTTTTATTATTAGAAATGAGAAGATTTAAAGCTTTTCCTCTCAAATTATGGTTCACCTGAGTAGATAATTAAAAGACTATAAAGGAGATACATTTTTATGTGTAATTACGCCTACTTTGGCTGCTGTATCAGGGCTTCAAAAATATTTGCAAAACAACTCAAAACTTTTATTTTGTCAGTGCAGTAATTGCTGCTTGTCAGGGCTATCTGTAAGGGTGTCTCTGCTCTAATGAGAGCAGTGTCTCGCAGGCAGCTTTGCTGAGAGAGGGAAGGTGAGTGCTGGAGCTACAAAGCATCACAGGCACACTGCTGGCAGAACAGCTGTGCACAGTGTGACACTGAGACAGTGTGTCTGCAGGCTGGCCTGGAGCTCACCCAGAGCCCAGGCACCAGTGGGTACAGCTTCAGAAAGGAGAAGAACATTTGTTTATATTTTACAGGGAGATGGAGAGATGGGAGGATGCTCAGCCTCTTCCCTGAACAGTACAAAGTTTGTTTCCCATCCATCATGTTAGTAGGCAGAGACAGGGCTAGATCTCCTCCATACACTGCTGGATGCATCTGGTTTTGTTTTGCATGCTAAAGGCTCAGTATAGACTCATAGAATGGTTTGGGTTGGAAGGGACCTTTAAAGGTCATCTACTCCAACCCCTCTGCAATGAGTAGGCATATCAACTAGATCAGGTTAATCAGAGCCCTATCCAACCTGATCTTGAACGTTTCCAGGGGTGGAGCATCTGCCACTTCTTTGGACAACCTGTTCCAGTGTTTCATCACCCTCCTAGTGAAAAAATTCTTCTTTATATCTTGTCTGAATCTACCCTATTTTAGTTTAAACCCATCAACCCTTGTCCTATCACTATAGGTCCCACTAAAATGCTCAGTAATACTACTGTGGGACCCAGCTGCCACCTCCCTGGGCAGGCTATCACACACATCATACTTCAGCTAACAAATCCTGCCCAGGCTACAAACAGCTCTGACCTGACACCTCCTGCCCCAGTGTACACTGCTGCTCTCCACACTCCACTCAGGTCAGTCAGGGCTTAGCAAGAGGGAAAATAGAAGAGGAAGAGGTCAAGCAGAAAGGTGAGCTGAGGGACACACACAAGGAAGCAAACAAGAAGGCAGCATGGCAAAAAGATGCTGACTCAGTGCATTGTGAGGCCACCTGAAGAGTGAGGGAATGTGGACAGCTGGGGAAGGCAAGGATTCTGGGGGCACCAGGAGCATTAGAGGGCACAGCACCCAGAAAAGAGCTCCAACAGAGTGGCAAGTAACACCCGTGTCTCCTGTGCAATCCAGAAAGCAGAGAAGAGCACACAATGCCTGCAACAGCAACTGGAAATGAGGATCAGGCAAGGATAGGATCCTCCTGCACCCCAGATGACTCCCAGCCCTGGGTGAGCCTGGGGCTGCAGTTACAGCCACAGACAGACCTGAGCTTGATGCCTGTGTTGGGCATAGCAGGTTCCAGACAAATCACATATTGAGTTTCTCCCTGATTGTCCTGGGAAAAAAAAAATCCCATGGTGTTGGATGAAGCTGCTTGAGGTGGTTTCATCCTTCATCTGGTTACACTTGTTTTGAGAAACTGTGTGTGTGTGCTGCCTGGTGACCCTCACCAGTCAACACACAAGCCACTTCAAGAACAGGCTGGGCTATCTCCCAGCAAAACCTAGGAGTTAATGCCTTGCAGTTGGACAAGCATTTGGAGAGGTATTACAGACCTGGCTGGCATGCAAAGCTGCATTCTTCTGCAGCATTTTAAGGCAGACAGGCTGTCACTACAGGCAGTATCACACCCTTGTGTTTGCAGAACCAAGCATTCAGATAAATGATAAACACACAGAGGGAAAGAGGGCTCCTGGAAGAAAGGTGCTACAGGCTTGAAGGATTAGAAGGGATCACCAGCATAGGGGCCAGTGCTGGAATGGTCATCATCATCTGCCCTGTTTCTGGAACACTTGGAGTGGCTGAGTGTTCACAGCCACTGAAGGGTGCACTGAACATACCAGGCACCAAACACAACAGATCCATGGCAATCCAGCATTCCCGGCCTCCCAAGGTGCCTGCATGGCTTTGAAGTCCCCAAATCCATGCTCAAAGTCGCTGTGTATAAAGAAGATACAACACCCCATCTTCTTCATATGGACATTGGGAAATAAATTCATTAGTGTTTACAAAGAACTAAGAAACTGTGATAAGAGACCCATGGAAAAAGCCCACGAGGGAAATGAATAATTCGATGTGCAGCACTGTGCTGGGAAGGCATGAGGTAAATAATGCATGGGCTGTGTGTGGCACCAGGAGATAAAAGGCTTGGGAGCAGCTCCAGCACTGTGCTGAGCATGGCAGAGGTCCAGGGAGGGCAAAACATCCTCTCAGCTGAGGTAAGGAATAGCCACCACATAGCGTATATGGGATATGAGGGGGCTTGAGCAAGGCAGTACAGACCTTTCAGGTTTTTGGGGAGCCTGGGTTTGCACTTTCCACATTAGCTTGCCAGGGAGTGGGCAGCAGCCTGTGCCAGGGAGTGGGCAGCAGCCTGTGCCAGGCAGGGTGCAGCAGCACAACAGGCCCCTGGCTGAGCCCTCCTGCTTGCACATAACCAGAACTAAGGGCTTGCCCCTGCTACTCCTACATGAGCTGGGCTGAAGCTAACACCCTCCCCAGTCCCACCTGCAGCTCTGCTTTGCTGTCAGGCTGGCTGCAGCAGGGATAGCAAGGAGGCACTAGCAACCCCAGCAGGTCCACAAGCAGCAGGGCCAGTCCCCAAAGCTAGGGTGACAGCAGAGACAATCTCCCATCCAAGTTAACATCAGCACCCTGGTGCACCTTATAGCAGAAAGCATTGCCCACCCTTACAGGGCCAGACAAGTGCAAGAGCTGCTGCCAAAGGGCTAGTCCTGCAGGGAGGGTCCTTTCTCCATTGCTGGTGGTGGGGCAGAGGAGCCCAGCTCATGGTGGAGAAGCAGCTCAAAGGTGTCCTCCCTCATGCCCAAATCACAGGAGGTGCATGCTTTGCCCAGTTAGCTTGATGCAAGCATGTTACTGAGAGCTTCATGCAAAATACCTGGAGACATCCTCTGCAGAAGAGAGGTGTTGCAAGTTGAAGCTGTTGCTATCGCTTTGCTCATTCCCTTGCTCATCATGCCCAGGGACTCCAGCATAGACAGTGCTATGGACAATCCTATTGTAGAGATGCACAATGTTCTCATGCCAGAGTGTGAGCAGAAGCAATCACACCAAGGACTTGCCCAATTGGCTCTGAAACAGGGCTGAGGGTTTTGATTCCTGGCACTGGTGATGGCTTTGGAGGCAGTGAGGGGGTGGCCATGCAGTTTTAATCAAGGTAGTAACTGGAAATTAGCTAAAAGCAATTGAGAGGATGTCAATCCTACTCCTTGGGAGCACCTCTGGGGTGCAGGGAGGGTGCAAGGTGCAAGCTGTGCACATGTGTAGCTGTGCACACACACATGTTGGTGCTTGTTGCTTAGGAGGTGTATCACACATGACCTGATAAATAGAAACAAGTCATTTGGCTGGGAACAGGAGGTGGCTTGCTTGAGAGCATCCCCCAAAACCTCTCCCACAGGGCCTGAAGGAGATTTCAACACAGCTGCAGCCTCAGCCCTGCTCCTTCTGAGTCCTCCTGGCTCCAGCACAGGCTCTCCAGCTCCACTGCAGCCTGCCTGGCTTGTCCTCCGCCAAAAACCTAGGACTTTTAATAGGCACTGAGGCATCTCCAGTAATTCCAGCAGATGCTGCCACTTAATGCAGGTTGGCACGTAACTTCATAATCAGACCATATTGCTCCAATTACAATTTTGCCTATGGTCCTCTTGGGCTTGTCTTTTATTTGTCTTTCATTGCCAGGCATGGGAGGGAGAGGAGATGGGAGAGAACTGGAGATGTGTGTGTCTCCAACCTCACCTTCCTTCACTGCCACATCAATTTGTGCAGCCAGTACCTTGCTGGTTCCTCTCTTCCCTTTGGCCAGGACTGTCCTCAGGCCAGAGCTACGTCCCTCAGCAACAGAGAAAGAGCAAGTGCCTCCCACCAGACCCCACAGGTGAACCCCCCAGGGGCCAGCCCCCATTGCAGCCCACAAAGCATCCTACCTTCTAGGGAGCCAATCCAGCAGCATCCTCCTTCCTGCCCCATGTCAGCAGCAGTCCCAGCTCAATTTTGTGCTTGAAATGGGGTAAATCAGGAGTTACTCTACTGTCAGCAATTGAGTTAGGCTGGCATCAAGTTGGCCTGCCAGAGTATCAGATATATTGAAATTTCTGGGAGCTGCTGCAGAGTAATTGGAACCAACATGCTGCTTCCATTTTTCAAACCTAAGAGCCATGAAGGAAAGATTTATCATTTTGAGAGTTAGTCTCCATTCTGGCTGTGACAGCTGCCTGTATCTATATTCAAAGATCAGGAAAAGTTTTTTTGGACTCTGTGTGGCCTTGGTAAATGACAACTCTTTCCAGCTGGGATGCAGGTGAAGCTGGTGAGTGGTGACCCTGGGGGAGGGGGGGGAATGCAGGGGCCAGAGTCTGCAGTCATGTAAACCCACATCAGATCCATCAGGGACTGCTCCAGGACAGGGAGGGTAGGGTCTGGCCCCAAGCCCTGGCCCAGCTGTGCTCTGTAAGTGGCTCAGGACTGTGCTAACACAGCTGCCCAGGCTCCATGGCCATCCTTGAGAGCCCCATTAAGCCATCAAACTGTCAGCAGGGCTTCTCCAGACCCTATTAAAAGGCTATTCCCAGACAAGCTACTTTGGGAGTCTTAGGCATTGGCTGTAAATGTTTTTTTTGTTACTTAAGGGGAAAAACCCTGGGGCAACCTATAAAAAGGATATACCCAAATCCCAGAAGATTCAAGGAACATGAACATTCATTTAAACAATGCTGGTAGCCTATTAAATCAAATATCTACTCAATTAAGGACACACAAATGACTTCAGGTCTGCCCTCTGTCAGCTGCTGTCCATTTGCATCTTGCATATCCAAAGACCTGCCAGGAGTCTTGATTTTATGGCAGAAGCACTCTGGTTTCTTTTGTCAGGATGGCCTTGGCAAAAAAAACCAACAAAAGCACGACCTCCCAACTACCCAAAAGCCCTGTTACTCTGGGTTTTCAATTCTCTCCTTGTGTACAAAGTGGGAGGCAAACCTCACTGTGTATATGTGAGCCCAGGGCAGCAGAGTCCTGCCTGCAGGGATCTGGAGCCATCACCATGAGCACACTGAATTTTACTTGCTATAAAAAAAAAAACATATTAAAAAAAAAAAGCAGCCCATCTCTTAATGACCCTGGAGACACAACAAGAACTCAAGAAAGATCTCTTGATAGCAGCCATGAGAAAGCCCCACATCAGCAATACCACTGACCTGAGAATTAGAGGGAAGCAGAGACCTCAGGGACATGGCAGCCCCACCTACAGCTGAACCAGTGAATGCCTCCCTCCCTGCAATATCACCCCAAAACCACAGGGCATGGGAAGCCCAGACCTTTCCACTGGAAATCAGCTCCTTTTTCTGAACCCCAAATATCTAGGTGGTGGTTGCACATTCCTAAATGTATCCATTTACAAAACTTCCCTGTTTTAGCTATCATTGCCAGCTGGAGGACATTCCCTGTGGTACCCAATGCCAGCAGGGTCAGCTACACTCAGGCAGAATCACCTGGATGGGCTGCATGGTCCCAGCTGGAAAAAATAGCCAAGGGTAACCAATGCAAAGGGAAAAATCCATTTTCCTGCAATCATTTACAGTAATCCTTAAGGCAAGCAGGTTCAAGCTGAGCACTGGCCTTTTATTGACAGGCTCCAGCAAGACTTGGGAAGCGAGGAGCCACTGTTGCTCCTCCAGTGCAGCCTGCACGTTCATCCCGGTCAGCGCTTCCTGAGTGCCTTCCCTGAGAGGTTGCACAGGAGGGATTTGAAACCTACTTTGCAAAGAAACCCATGCCAAGAAAATTCCTTCTCCTGGCTTTTTGCAGCAAGCAACCTCTGATAAAGATCACTGACAACAAAGTTACTTCATTTACAAACCAGAGAGCCAAATGTGATAGACATCAAATTCGAGGTAAGTCAAGGAGGAATGGAGCGCTGCCAGCTCCCCAAATGAACGTATTTATGGCAAATATTCACCCAGCTCCAAGCTGAAGAGAAACCAGCAGCAGAAAGGCTGCCCCTGGGAAAGGGGAAGGAGAGGGATCAGGCTTATTTCATCATTTTTATTGAGTGCAATTTTCTCTTTAGTACAATATTCTCTGAAAGTTACTGTTACAAACTCCGACAATTTCAACACAATCAACAAGTTGGGGGAGGAGGGGGGACAGGGGAAGGAGGGCCCAAAAAAAAAACTTACAAGGGGTAAAATCTTTTACAGACATCTCACTGGTTATGTACAGGACAGGAGTATGGCCGGATGGCACAGGGTACCCCACAGCTCAGGAAGGATGGGGCTCCAGGGCGCTGCAGAAATCATCTTGTGGGTGGTGGGGAGGACTGGTCCCTGGGGACCGGCATCAATCCTCTCTCTGGCACTGCTGCCTGGCTGCAATGCTGGACTCAACACCCCTGCAAGGCAAGAGGGAGGGAAACAAGAGGGTGAGAATAAGCATGTCTCACGCTTGGAGATGTTGCACCTCCTCAAAAAGACAGGTTGCTCCTTCACAGCAGAGCCCCCTCACAGTCTCCTGGTCCCCAGACAATGGAGACTGCACCCAGCAAAACCCAAAGGCTTCTTACAGCAGATACAGATTCTCTCTCAAAAAAAACAAAAAAGAACAGAACGGGGGAAAAAAAAAAGCAGTGATTAATTAATGTGCTGTCAGAAAAACGAAGATTTCACTGAAAGCTCTCAATTTTTCCTCAGGGGAAAAAAAAAAGAAAGGAAGAGATGCGTTTCTTTGTGAAGTTGAGATGCTTCAGAGAGCAGAGGCTGAGACTTGATTTTCAGGGTAGGAGGGTTACCATGCCCCCTGGCAGTGAAGATTCCTTTTTTCCCCTTCCCACTGCAAAATCAGCACCCCTGGGTCTAAAGCAGAAGCAAACCACCAGGCACCACGAAACTGCTTTTTCCAATCTAACAAAAAACCATGCATTTTCTCCACTGCTGGGGGGGAAGCCTAAGGTCTCAGAACCAGAAGAGCAGCCCCAGGAGCACCTCCTTCCCACCCTGCAACCAAGAAGTGCCACGCAGCAGCAAAATCCCATTATTTAGCCACTTCAGAGAGGCAAAGATGCTTTTAATATACAATTGAACCTTGGAAACATAAAGGCACCACATTAAATAACAAAGCAATTGACCGCTGCGTCCCTTTGCTGGGCCACTGATAACTGGGGCTTGCTGGCATAATTATTGCTGGGTGTCTCTGTGCCTCTCTGAACATACCCATGCTTTCAAAAAATGACTCCAGCTGTGTCTGACATTTCACTCCTATTAAAATCCATCATACTCCTGGATGGAAATAGGGGTTTTTTTTAGCAAACCCAGGTAGTAATGAAACTTTTATTTAGCAATTTAGTGTTTGACAGAAAGCCAGGCATGGGAGAAAGGGGAAGAGAAATTGAGATTATCTTTAAAAAAAATCAAACAAAAGAGCCAAGTGCTTTGGCTAGGGGAAAAGATATCACTGTGCATTCCTTAGGCACTGGGGTCCATTTCTAGTGCTGTGCTTGGAGATTCAGTCTCATGGTTAATGTTAGTGAGAGCAGAACAGCTAACCGGCTGGAAAAAAGCAACAACAGAAATACAAATAATGTTTTACAAGAGGCAGCAGACGCACGGCATGGCAGATGATACTGAACACACTGCTGAGCTGGGTGGGTTCCCAGGGACCAGAGTAAATCAGGGTGGTTGCACCCAAGTCAGTGAGGTGACAGTGATTTATATCAGCTGCGGATTTGGCCACATTAAAGCTGAAGCTGAGCCACAGCTCTGGCCCCAGGAGCTGCTCCCGGCTCTGCCACTGCCTTCCCCCTGCAGCCTTTCCCAGCTCATTTAGTTGCAGCCACCCAACCTGCCTGGCAGCAGGAGAGCTGGGGAAGGGTTTGAGGCTTTTTATTCCCCTAGGGGACCTGTGCCTTCTCCCAGGGTGGCAGCTGCTGGCTTGACTCTCATGCAGCAGCTCCAGCTCTTCCCTTCATCTGGCCAAACTGCATGCTTTGGACCCAAGGGCCAGGACCCCAAGGGAGGATGAGGAGAGGACAGCATGGTCAAGCATCCCCCACATCACTGAATCATCCCCCCCACCCCACATCCTCCTCCCCGTAGTCCAGCATGGGAACCCCTGCAAAGCAGGGTGGAGGGCTCTGATCTCAGCCTGTAAGTACTGGTGTGACACAAATAGCAATGAAAAGGCCATGTTTGTGAGAGGAGAAGGCTTCCTGTAAGAGAAGGTGTTATCAGCATCAGCACAGCCATAGGGGAGAGAACCGCAGCATGCCAGCCCCAGGCGCTCATGCGAATGGGACAGCCCAGGCAGAATAGCAAATAGCACTGCACACCCAGCTGCTACTTCCAAGTGCTGCTGTGGAAAAAGGGGAGCAGCAGGTGGGAGCAGGGAATGGATGGAGGCATGCATGGAGCTGCTCCCAGCTCTGAGAGCACCCTAAAGCCATCACTGTATCACTATCTACTCTTGTGAGCCCTCCTTGCACACTCGCCCAGCTACTGCCCTCACCCAAAGGGGAGTCAGGCCTCATTGCTATTCCCCTAGGACATCAGGGCAGGAGCCTCCTGGAGCCCCATCCCCACCCAGGCAACACCAGAGTCAGGGCATGGCACTGCTACCTTGCCACTAACCCCAGCCAGAAGACTGGAGCCTGAGTCCCTGCCCACCAGCAGCCTCTGGCTGTGCACACCTCCACAAATATTTAGGCTGGGGAATTGGAAAAGATTTCACCCAAAATGTGGTGGGGAAAAATAAACAAAGTGATGTGCACATATTTCATAGCCACCTGCCCGTGGAAGCCCCTGCAAGGCTCCAGCCCACATTTCCAATGTGAGGCTCACCTTGCTCCTCAGACAACACTTGGCATGGACTGCACCTCCTGCTGTCAGTCCTGCTCAGCGCTAATTAGCATTGATAATTGCACTGGTGGTGACCATAATTTTCCTGCCCTCTCTCCCTTACCTTCTCACAAGGGTTCAATTGCCTAATGAGGCCCCTGTGGATAATCAGCAAGAGAGGAGCAGGTTCACTCCCACCACCATGTCAGCAACATGCAGGGCTGGGAGAGCAGAGAAGGGAAAGCCACAGCCCAGGCTGGGGGACAGCGAAAGCTGATGAGCCTTGTTTACTTAAGGACACAGAGAAAAGTTCACCCCAATTAATTTTTTTAAGTGGATAGGCATTAATCCCCCTACACTTATCTAGAATTAACATAGCTTTAAGTAGATTTTTGCCTAATCCACTTCCATGTCCACCCTGAAAGGGTGCCTCTGTTTTGGGAATGAGTAGAGTTCCGCTAATCCACTTAAAATTCACACAGCTGGTTTGTTCAGATTAACCTTACCCAGCATTTCCCTGCAGAGATAGGCCAAGAGACCTCAATGCCATCTCGCCTCTGCCACCAGCAGGGACATCCCATTCATGGTCATCTCACCTAGCAATACAGCTGCTTTCTCCTCCACTTGCTGTCCATGTATCAGGGTCTGCTGGAACCTGGTGATAGCCCTAACCACAGTGGAGGATGGACAGCCAGGGGCTTCCCAGCACTTTAAATGCTGATGGCGAAGCAGCAGAGATGCTCAGATACAGATGGGGAGGGAGCAGGCAGCTATGCCCAGGCTGGAGGGATACTCGGGATGCTGTTCTGTGGAGGACAGACAGCCAAAGCAGATAGCCCTAGGGCACTGTCCCCAAAGTGCCAGCAGCTCTGACAACCCAGAAGGGCACCATAGTCACCACAGGCAGATGCATTGCCTTCCCCAGTGCTGATCAGCTTCTCTGAAGTAAACCAAGAGACCAGATTTAATGCCATGGATGCTTACAGTCCCCAAAGGCATGTGCCTGGTTCCTATCTCACATCTCCTCCAAGCACACAAAGCAGAGGACACCCTCTCCTGACCAGAGCTGCTGTGCTCTTCCCACGTCAAACCTAGGATGATAACACAGCCCATCAAGGTCCAATGATAGAGGACATGAGCCAGCAGACCTCCCCTGAGGCACAGATGCAGAACCAAAGGCCAAGGGCATCAAAACTGGGAGAGCACAAGATAACAGCAGCTCTCACCTCCCAGAGACACGTTGAGCTCAGCTGGGATGGGCATAGCTTACACCAGATGATTTTTAAAAGTCCCTACCAACTCAAACCAATTCTATGAAAGAAGTAAGCTGGAATGGGAACAATGGAGGAACCACTGACAGGGTGAAACAACTTGCCACAGGACTCCCATCAGTGTGGACTTTGCCTCTCCTCCATCATTGCTTGAGAAGTTTCTGGCTCTTCTGAAATTGAGACGAGACTCAGTGAGAACTGCTGGAGAAGGTCTCCTTCAGGTTCTTTGAAAATAATCTGGAAGGCACTCAAGTCATAATTAGATCAGCATCCAACCTGGCAGGATCTTTCATAGAAGAGGAATCAAAGCAGACGATGACACGGGTGTTAAATAACCCCCTGTGGCTTCTTGCACAGTGGAGATGTCATGGGAGTTGGAGACATGCAGCACCTGGATGTGTGCAGGAGTTGGAAGTGAAACCTTGGCCCCGACTGCGATCCATCTGCAGTTTAATGAGGACAGGTGGCCTTGGAGCTACAGTACATTTTGGAGAGCTTGAACACCCGCCACAGGGTCTGTAAATCCATTCCTCATCTTAGAAACCCATTGATTCTTTTCTTTTTTTAAAGTCAAATTCAACGTTTAGGAGTAATGATTTCCAAGTGAACATAAAGTGGCTCAAATATATCAGCAGCTTTTATGGATCAGAAGCAAAAGCCTTAATTCAGAACTTAACAAACTCAAACGTGTCTTTCCCCTTTGCGAAGCAACAGCATCAGTGGTAGTGCAAAAAAAAAAAACAAACCTTCAGAGGTGATGCCCAATGATTTATCCCAGGCCCTAGGCCAGCTGTGATGCTCCCCTGGCTCCCACAGGGATGTTCTTGGCCAGCAGGCAGGGATGCAGCCAGCATTATTGATGACACCTCTGAAAACCACCCCTGAAACAACGCTTTCCTCCTTCCAAATCAAACACCCCAGAGCAGCATCCTCCAACCCAGCTCATCAGTAAGATGCCATTGCCCTGCAGAGATGCAGAAAGCAGGAGATCCTGCAGGGCTTGGGCTGGAGCAGACACAGAGGAGAAGGAAGGGGGATGGGGGAACAACAGACCCATTTTCTCCTAAGCAAAAGAGCATTACAAGTACCAAAAGCTGACAAGCTCAGAAATAAGGGGCTGAGCTCATTCTTAGTTAAAAACTGGCTGCCTGCTGTTTTCATCGTAAGCCCTGCTCTGACTTGCAGCAACATTTAAAATTAAATATACATAAGTGCTTTCAAAGAACTGTTAATTTGAAGGTCATTAAATGGCATAAAATACATTCCTTTTTTTTTTTCCTAGAAAAAGGCACGTAATAATGCTATTAATACATGCTCCTCTTCCATGTTCAAAAGCTTGCTCTCTCCTTGGATGTGCGAGTGGCTGGGTTCACCTTTGCTTGCAGCGGCACGACATCTCATTTTAATTGCTGCTATTGAGAAAGCTGCTGCCTCCTCCCTCGCCTGTGGTGCAGCACACCAGGGATGGGGTTGGATAAAAGACATGGCAAAGCCCAGGGGGAAACAATACAGCTGAATTTCCAATGGAGTTTTATTTTTTGGGGGACGAGGGGAGTAACAGCAGGGCTAGCATTGGAAGACAGGGCAATTTGAAGCCAGTTAGCAACAACCAGTCCAGACATGAACTTGCTCACCGGTTCTCACACTGAGACCTTGGGCTTAGCTCAGTGCAGGGTTTTGGAGCAAAAAGTCTTTTTTGATGTAATGCTACATGCAAAAAAAAAAGACAAAGCCAACATAGATATGCAAAAAAAAAAAAACAACCCCACACTAAAAAAGACACAAAAGCGCTGAGATTTTTGCTGTTGCCATAGAAATGTAGAGAAGGAGCTGACAACAGCAAAGTGTTTCCATGAAAGGACAGGATCAGGGACAAGCACAAGGTGGGCTCACTCGAAGGCCATCCAGGCAAGCAGTTGCATCCCTGCATCACTACTCAGTGCAGAGGTGTGATGCAGCCAGAGGAGCAAGGCACTGTGGCCAAGCTTCAGCTGCAAGCAGTGGCCACCAGCAAAGGGAACCTCCTAGCACCAGCACAAGGCAGATGAACCCACCATGACCCTGTGTGATGGATGAAGCCTGGCCTAGAGGAAAGGTCTGTGGAGTTGATCCAGTTTGATCAGAAACCCCTTTTCCTTCCTTTTATTTCTGTCCAAATCAAAACTGAAAAAAAAAATGTTGGACCCATCCTTTCCCCTTCAGAATCAAAGAACGGAACTCCAATGCCATCATAAGAAGGCATGAAATGGGAGTTTTCATTTTTAAAACACACTTAGTGGTCTCTTCTTTCCCCATATTTGGCAGAGTCCCTTCACATTGGCAAAGCACCCAACAGACCCAAATCTGCATGACTCCTCAGTCCACACAAAGTTCCTGCCCCCAGGTCCCACCGCTGCCTGCAGGTCCTGCCTGCCCCATCTCCACAGAAGGCAAAGCCAGAGCATTTCAACAGCTTCTGCATGATATCACTGATAGAGGAGACTTCTTAAATAACCTGGACAGTGCAGCCACATAGATACAGCCAAGAGTCTCCCGTTGATACAGGAAAGTGAGTGGTGGCAGCAAGCCTTGACTTAGGTAGCACCTCTTCGATGGTGCTCTGCACCTCCAACCCCAGCAAGAGCCTCCTGTTTGACATGCAACAAAGGAAAAGAAAGGCCAGCCCAAAGACACACAGTCCTGCTGTCATGGCCAGGCAGAGGTAACACTGTCACTCATGGACAGAAAGGCTTTGTAGTTTGGAAAACAGTTTCCCTGAAAGAGCAAGCTCTAAAGAAACAAAATGGTCCAACAGAAGTCTGCTGAATTTTTTATGCTATTTTTTTCAATAGGAAGCAAAAATCAAACATGGCTATTTTGCACTTTTCTCCTTGTTTACCATTATCAGATCCAAAAACTGGCAGCTTTTGGTGAATTCTCCTATTTTGAATGAGGAGCCTTTTATTAAAAGGCAAGAAAGCAGGTGGCCCTCCTTCAATTCTCATCTTCATAGCAACTCCCTTGGCCAACTATGCTTCATCACTAAAAGGATTTGTTTGCACCACCTTCAGCCTCCCTGCTCAGCCCTGAGCACTGTCATTCTGCTGCTGAGCTCTTGTGTGACCCTGAAGGGGACAACTCCAGGCTCTCAAGTCACCACTGGTGGTGGACTCACCCCACTGACTCAAGCATGAGGCTTGTTAGAAAAGGTAGCATACAGGAATTGCTTGTCATGGCACAGCCCAGGAGACATCAGATGTTGGCCAGCTGGGGAAGATCAGCAGGGTGGAAAGCCCAACAGGCATAGCCAAGAGGCAGTGCTATGGCCATGAGGGCACTTGCCACTCTGACCACCTGCTGGTCTCCCTACCTGAGCTTAGGATGGTGCACAAAGCTTTTCTGGGACTGAGCCTGGCCTGGAATGCAACAGTGCTGTTGGCATCCTTACTCAGCACGCAGAACACAAGGGCAGCCCTCAACTCACAGTGCAGCTCTGTTTTCCTTGCTTTCCAGACAAAAAGATCAGGTAAGCACTTGTAACAAGGGTTTGGAAGATATCCCACAAATTTTAAGAGGTGAGGATGGACCCTTCTGTTCCCTGCATCATGCAAATGCTACTCTGCTCTCAGAAAAAAAGCTTCTCACCTCTCCATCAGCGGCAGTCCTGGGGCCCAGGTATGTTTCCTTCACACAATGGCAACCACAGCACAAGTTTCTCCTCAGCCATAAACCTGCCCACTACCACCATCCTGCACACGGGGAGAATAGTGGCACTTTGTCCACTAGTGTTTGGCAGCAGGGGTGAGTCAAGGGCTGGGGAAGACAACCAGCATTCTCCACCCAGAGAAATCAAATCAAGATGTAAAGTAGGAACCAGCGTATCTAAAAGCATCCAAGCACCTGGACAGCAAATTTACCCATTCATGGGTACTCAGTCTGCTGAGTTGGATGGGCAGGACTGTAATGCTTTATATTAAAGGTTTTAAATTAAAAAAGGGCTGTGGTGCCATCAATTCACCCCTCCAGCCCCATGTGCAGAGCAGGGAGGATGCTGAGTCAGGCTGCAGGATCAGCTGCCTTGCAGGTGCTTGCGTGGCCGGGCAACACGCGGCAGGGGAGTCATAAAGGTGGAGTTCTGATATTTAGCTTGTGTTGCAGTCACTCATTTCTTTAAATGCCTTTAGCTTTCTTCTAATAAAAGAGAAATCATAAAAAAAAAAAACCCACAAAGGATCCTTCACCACTGGCGAATATCAATGTGGTGAGGCAGTGTATTAGCATGCACAGTGCCCACTCCATCTGCATGTTGTATTCGGTGTGACAACATCCTGGAATACAGATTTGGGCCGTGAGTATCCCGAGAGGTATTAGCAATCGTCTATCAGACAGGACGAAGAGCAGTCCCTGCTGTTGTAAACAAGGGGTATTTTTCTCTGCCTCTTTCTCTGAGGGGAGTTCAGTGATTTGAAACAAGTTCAATCCTGCATATTGTTAGTTCCTGTTCTTCAGCAGAGCGGCAGGTTAGCTTCCTTGGATGACTAAAGAAGTAAAATTGGAGCCACTCATCACTAAGGTCATTCATCTGCTGGTGGTGTCAGCTGCCATCCTCCTGAACCAACCTCCACGTTCTCACAGGGGTGCCCCAAGCTAGAGAGCATCCCAATGTCTCCAGCACAGGGGATAATGCTCATGCCCAGGACATGTGGACAGGTGCTAGCAGCAGGCAGGAGAAGGGCTTGTCCCCTTGTGTTCAGTGGCAGCAAGCAAGTCTGGTGCAACATCTCCATGGCATAGATAGATCCTGGGCAATCCACCAGCACAGACAAACACAGGCAATTCCATGATGTGGATAGATCCTCATGGCAAGGACAGACAACGGACACACCCATAGCACAGATGGACATGGGGCATCCCCATGGCACAGCTGGATGTGGGTTATCCCCATGGTGCAGGAGGATGTGTGACATCCCCACAAGATAGATGGATGCACAGCATCCTCCTAGCAGGAGTAGGGTGGAGGATTTCTTGTAGACATACGAGCTACCACGCCACCGAATTACAGGAGGAACCAGCAGCCCTTGAGGCACATCTGGGCATCCTGCCCACCCCACCACTCCCCCTGCCACACGGGTGCCGCTTGCTTCCAGCACAGTGCCTGCAAAAGCCTGGTGATGGATCATTACAACTCGCACACAACTGCCTAAGTAAAAGCCTTATTAAGAGTTCATTCATTTTATAAACTCTCAGTGCGATCCACAGAGGGACGTTAGATTGCCCAGTCTTACAATATTCTGTGTAAACACTGACACACATCTAGCAATTTTAACTAGATCAATTTTGCAAAGGAGACAAGGGTGCAACAAAAAATAAAAGAATCAAATTAAACATGGGGAAATGTTCACTGGAAGAGGCTTTAAGGAAGTGAGCAGAAATATACAGAGGACAGAGAGATAGACAAAGAGGCACACAAGACAAATGGACCTACCTCTGAAGCCATGAAATCTAAGTCTGTAAATCAATATCAAAATCCTTAGGTCCACAAGATGGGGAAAAAAAGTTCTCCATAGCCATTTTCCACACATCACCGAGGCTCTGGAGGCCTTAGCAGTCTGTTTCCCAGAGCATCTCTCCTCCTTCTCCAGCAGTCACTAACCCAGTCACAAGCATGCGGCAGCTTCTCCGGTCCCGTCCCGTCCCCCCCATGCCGGCCAGCCCTTCGCGTCCTCCTCCCCTCTTGCAGGATGCTGAGCACTTGCTTCGCTGTTGGGCACTTCCCTGCAGCCTCCCACTCCCGGGGGCTGTGGGAACAACCCCCAGCCCCACCCCGGGCTGGGAACCGGCCGGCCACCGGCCACAGGGTCGGCGGTGATCTTCAGTTACGGACAAGCAGTGAGTCCACGGTAGGCTGACAACATACACACGAGCGCACACACACACGGGAACACCTCTCCATTTTTCCAGGATGGATTTTTTTTTTTTAATCCTTTTTTTTTTCCTTTTTGCAAAAAAAATGCAAGCAAAAGAGAAAAAAAACACCCAAGGTTTTCTATTGAAGGTACATCTCTTCTTCAATATGAAGACATTAACTGGATTGAGTCGGATCCCCCATGCAGTGGTCAGCGAAGTCCTTTGGTTGTTGCCAGAGTGGCACCCGGGTAGGACGTCAGGGAGCTGTGGAGACGTCTGAAGACATTTTCAACTGGTCCATGAGCAGAGAGGGGAGCGAGGTGAGCAGGGAGGGCTGGGGCAGGAAGGAAGGGCGAAAGACGAGAAGGAAGGTGGTTTCTCCAGACAGGACACTCCATCTCATGCCTCTCCCTTTCCCAACAGCCCCTTCCTCCTCCTCAGTTTCGACCACTGCTCACTGATGATGGGATTGGAGTCTGATCTCTGGGGTTTGGGTTTGCTTCCCCAACGCACATTGGTTTGTCTTCATTGTCTTTTGTAATTTTTTTTGTTTTGTTCTGTTTTTTAAATACATGATTTGTACATATTTATATGTATTTATATGCTGTTCCCTGTGACATTGGTAAGTGTGCTTCTGTCGGTGAGGAATGGAAGTCACCATTTACAGATGAGTCCCAGGAACATCCTTCGTCTGCGGTCACAGTCCCCAGGCAGTGGCAGCATCTCTCCAAAGGCTGCCCCGTGGAGCCCGTCAGTTCCTTCCCTCCCACCTCTGCCCCTCTGCTGCGTGCCCTCCCCGTCCCCTCCCTGTCGAACAAGGGACGTCATGCCATCGAGGTTGGAGACTGACTCATCTGTACTCGCATGGATTGGACGCTGTTCAGTATTTTCTTCTGGTGCCCAGCCAAAGTCACCCCTATTCTCAGGAGGTCTCTGGAAGACAGACAGACAGACAGGAATCTGAGTGGATAGGTTAGGGTGGGTGTATCTGTTTTGCTGTCTCTGAGTGGGGGATGGAAGCTCAGCTGGCTTATGCCTTTCAGCAGAAGAACAGCCACAGAACCCAAGTGCAGCCCCATGAGCACCACTGGGGTGAGGTGGGATCGAGAGCAGGGAGAGACTTGCACATCAATCCCCAAATAGTGAATGTAGGCACCCGCAGACTCAGCGTGCTTTTGCTGACTGGTGTGATGGATGCTCACACCCTTCCTTTGCAGGCGCCTTTAACTGACCTTCCCACCTCCTTGCAACCCCAACCCACCCTGGGCAGCACCCAGCTTTTGGGCAACGGTGGTACAGCACCCAACTCACTCTGATGTCATCTGGGCAACGAGCTGCAGGGAGGTGAAGCCAGCAGTAAGGAAGCTGTCCCGGTACTGGCTCATTTTCACAGCGCTCAGCCAGTCATCTACTGAGGTAAAGGCAGTGAAGTCAGGGATGGAGCGGTCGAGGAGGGGCTGAGAAGGCCTGCAAGAGGACAACACTGCTGGGAAGAAGTCTGGATGGCACTGAAGGGCTCCCACCCATGAGCCCGGACAGTGCACAGATGTGTTCCCCAAACCACCCTGCTGTGCTTTTGTGTTCCCTCCAGCACTGTCCTGCTCCTGACACATACCTAAGACAAGGAAAGGCATGAGGAAGGCCTGTCCCACAGGAATACCATGCTATCAAAGCCATGCATCGCAACTCTTTGCATTGTAATCCAGCTGTGGGAGCCACAGGGATGGAGGCAACAGCAGAGCAGACGCTGTGCCTGTATGGTTACACACCATAAAGAATCAATAGCAAAGAATTATTGCTGTTGTTGGACTGAAAACTACATGTTCTTCAAGTGATTGTCAGGCAGAGCAAAGACAGAAAGCCCCACGCCTAGCAAATGATTTATGAACTCCTTTCCTTCCCCTCAGCAGCATGAGCTACTTGGGGAGCCTTTTGTCACAGCTTGGGACACTAACACAAGAGCATTCCCCGTGCACCAGGAGACTCACACAGCGGTGATGGTAGCCACAGTTTTGAGGCTTGCCGGGTTGCGGATGATTTTATCAAGGGTGTTGACTATCTCGGTGAAGCGCGGGCGGGTGTTGCGGTCCTTCTGCCAGCAGTCCAGCATCAGCTGGTGCAGGGCAGCAGGACAGTCCATGGGTGGTGGGAGCCGGTAATCCTGCTCGATGGCATTGATGACCTGCAGGGCAGTGGAGGAGAAAGCAGCATGTGAGGATGAGAGACTCTGAGATCTCATGAAGGGAAAGACACAGCCACAGCAGGGGTGAGCCACCCCTGCCTCTCCTCTCTCTGAGCCAAGCTGCTAGTGCAGGCAGAGGTGCTACAGGCAGTGCTGCCACAGGCCGGGAAGGCAGCTGCCAGCCCGTTTGATCATCAGCAAAAGGAACAGGAGGAGACACTCCCAGCTCCAACGGAGCTGGGGCTCTCAGAGGTTAATCTCCACTCTGATGATCCACGCACTGCAGTTCCTCCTGGCAGAGAGCTGCCACTCATTATCTCAGCGGATCGCATCGGAGTTCGGCAGTCCAACTACCAAAGCTCTTTCCCCACTCATAAACCCTCTGAACATTTTCAAAGGCCCTGCAGCTTCCTGAAGTCCCAATTACCAGCCCACTGACTTTTCTTCCCAATTTCCCTCCTTGCATCCTCTTGCTTGCCACTCTGTTTCATCTCAAAAACAGTGCTGCCAAGGCTCTGGGAAGGAGCAGACAGCTGTTCAGGCAGAGCTTTCCTTTAGGAACAAGCCCCCCAACACCCTCCAGAGCTGTATGGATGATCCCCAGTGCTTACATCTTGGTTGGACATGTCCCAGTAGGGTCTCTCCCCAAATGACATCACCTCCCACATGACAATGCCGTAGCTCCAGACATCACTGGCTGAGGTGAACTTGCGGTAGGCAATGGCCTCCGGTGCTGTCCACCTGACAGGAATCTTCCCACCCTACGGAAAAAGGGAGAGCAGCTGAGAAATGACTCCCTTTGCAGAGGAGTCTGGACACCGGCAAGCCAGGGTCAGAGCCAACCCACACACCCCTGGCTGCTGGTCCCTCGGGACCTCACTGAGTAGTGGGCAGGCAGTATCTGATGGGATGAGAAGCCAAGAGCTGAAAACACCTCCAATAATCTCTCTTGTACTTGCACAAAAGAGCTTAGCTAAACATAACAAAAGGGTTTATCCAAAAGTTTATCCCACTCGGGTGTCAACCCTGAGTGACACCTCCCCGCTCTGGCTGCCCTGCCGGACCTGGCACATTGGTCATCTGTCCCCAGGTTCCTTTCCCAGGGAGACATCAAATGACAAGGACTATGCAGGACTGCATTAGTGCTCATCTCAGGTAAAGAGTCGCAGGTATTTTGGCCTTCAATGGAAACAAGGTCTAACCTAAAAGCATCCTCTATGGCATTGTCTGGGCTCCAACAGCTTTTGGAAGGTTCTTCCAGCCTCACCTTTGGGGTGGCAGGCATAAAGCAAAACACCTTTAAGCCTCAAAGGAGAAGAAGACTTGGAAAGCACTGGAACAGAAAAAAAGTGCCTTTGGCAGAGAGCCCCTCACTTCTCCTAAAAACTCCAAACCAGGCTTGGCATTTCAAGTCACCCCATCAAGCCAGGGCAGGTCCCAGCTACTGGCAGGACAGGAAGGGCCGGAAGCCACGTGGAAGGGGCAGGGATGCTGTGGAGGGGCAGCACATACAGAGGGACTTCTCCTTGGGCAAGTAACACTGAAATAACAGCAAAAAAAAGCCAAGGGATGAAGGAAACGCGCAGATATTCACAGTATTGACTTGAGGCAGAACTACTTTGTAAATCATTTAGTGCAGTTGTTTTCCGTAGCCTTTCCGACGAAGCGTCAGCTGCTGTTGAAGGATGAATGGCAAAAAATTTGATTTGAATAACTACAAATGGAGAAATTAACTGCTAGGTTGTTTTTCCTGCCTTTTCCCCAGAGCTAAAAACCTGCTGTGGGAAGCAGAGTGATGTAATCGTAGGCACAGCATCACTTCCCAGCTGCCAGGGAGATCTATTATGCCCTAAATTAAATAAAACCACAGATGAGATAATCTGTTTTATCTCCAAAGGTGAGGAAAGGCTACTTCATGCCTCATCCCAGCAGCTACTGCTGGGGTCTTTGAACAAAAAATAAATGATGGATGTCTGCTCAAAGGCCGTTGCTTGCAGGACAGGTCTGGGCAAGGAGCAGGGGAGGTCCAGGGTGGGGGGAAATGTCACACAAGCAGGGGAGGAAGAGCAAGGGGCTGCAGCAGGGCCAAAATGTGAACTTAGCCTTAAAGACATGTCCATGAGTTTCCCATTTTGGAGGCTGGAGCCAGCCTTGGTGCCTAGGCACAGCTCAGCAGCCCAAGACACTGCTTCTGCAGGAGTTACTGCAGCCTTGTGCTTGCACCCTGTGCCTATTTTCTTAATTAATCAATTAGATGAGACCAATGGGTTGCTCATCTCCTTCTCCTCCGTTCATCTTTAACACCACTAAGGGTCTCATGAGCCTACTGGCAGGAGAATGGCTGTGCTGGGGAGCTCGGGGGCCCCCAGGGCAGCTAGGAGCAAAGGGAGAGCAGAATGAGTTCATTAAGGATGAGAAGGGTAGCTGGGGAATGACAGAGCTCCTGTTAGGTTTGTCTTTTTAATTAATGCTTGGAACAAGTTTCCAGCAGAGAAATGCAGACTGGACTTGGAGTGCAGAGAGAAGGGGAGTTACGATGCCACTGCTGTGCCATCGGGAGATGCTGTGATCTCCCTGTTTCCTCTTCGTGTCTCTCCAGGGACTCCTCTGTGCACCTTCCCTCCACAGAGGAGAGGGAAGAGGCTTATCTGGAAACTGCCAAGAGCAGAAAGGTGCTTGGGGGAAGAGGGAGGCAGAAAACTCATAAAAAGGTGGAAGAGAAAGGCATGAAGAGGATGGTGGGAGGGAACCACAGCCATGACCTCTGGATTGCAAGCTTACATGGTGAGAACCCTCCTGAGATGCTCCCACCCATGGTAGAAGCTCCAGAGCCTACATCCAGTGCCCTTCTCCCAGGTTCAGTTGGCAGTGGGTTCTGGACAGGGATGGGGGATGCTGAGCAGGACAAAATCCTGTGAGAGGTACATACCAAGGAGCTGGTGTAGGTAGGGTCAGAAGTATCATCCTGCAGGTAGCGTGAGAGACCAAAGTCTGACACTTTGCACACCAGGTTGCTGTTGACCAGGATGTTCCTGGCAGCCAAATCTCGGTGCACGTAATTCATCTCTGCAAGGTACTTCATCCCAGCAGCAATTCCTCTGAGCATCCCCACCAGCTGGATCACTGTGAACTGCCCGTCATTTTGCTGTGTTCAGAAAGAGCAGGCACTGGGTGAGCATGCAGATCCCACCACGGGACCAGAGGCCACTCACCCCCAACCTTGGGAGGATGCTGCACTGCCCCAGAGGACTATCCAGCTGCCCTGCTATGCCTGCTTGAAGTAGAGGCATGTCAGCATCAAAACACTGCATTCAGCTCCTGAGCTAAGGAAACAGGCTGGTATTTACATGACGGGATGCCAACATCTAGTTCCCAAATCCCACAACTGAACAACAGCCCACACAGCACCACCTCATCTTACCCTCAGGAATGAGTCCAGGGCCCCATTCTCCATGAACTCTGTGATGATCATGACTGGTCGGCTTTTGGTCACCACCCCTTCCAGCCGAATGATATTGGGGTGGTCAAATTGCCCCATGATGCTGGCCTCGCTCAGGAAATCCCGGCGTTGCTTCTCAGAGTAGCCAGCTTTGAGTGTTTTGATGGCCACGTAGATCTCCCGCTTGCCAGGCAACTTCAGGCGTCCTTTATACACTTCTCCAAACTCCCCTGCAAGTGCAAGAGCATCCGTTACCACCTCCTCCTCCACACCAAGCATTCCAAAGAGTAATGATACCTTAAGCTGCCTGGTTTCCAAATCAACAAGCTGAGAAATGTCAGCTAGTTAACACTTCAGCAATGCTGTCTATAAATCTGCTTGCCTGTCCACTTTAAAAGGGGCAATGTCTGCTGCTGAGGATGTGTTTGGGCTTGCAACCTTCTCCAAGGTGACAGAGTCCAGCACTGACAGAAGCAGAGGCTGAGGCCACTCTTGCAAATCTCCACAAGAAGGATTTGCAGAGCAAGAGCATCAACATTTAAGGACTATCTCAAACGTAACGTGTCAGCACTGATAATCTCAGTTGCCTTTTTGCACATCACTTAACATGGAACAGAAAATAATTGGGCTGTTTTCACTGCTGCCCTATGATTTAAAATACAGAGAAAGTATCCTGTCTTTTTTAGAGGGAGAGCTTTTCCTTCACCATGGCAAAATTTGCCTGTGGAGGGATTACCTTTAAACCAGGTTTGCAGCCACTTTGCCTTGATGAGCAGCAAAGGGTGGCTGATAGATAACTGAATTGATCCCAACCAAACTAGCTTATTGCTTCTTTGCAGCTTCCTCCTCAGCTTCTCACTTTCCCTTCTTTGAGTACGACATGGTTATTTAGAAATGGCAATAAAAGCAGCACAGATGACATACAGATATGTGCATGTGTGTGCATATATACATATGTATGGGAGTATGGCACAGACTAGAGCAAGATCTGGCTTTTTTTGTTATCTCATGGAAAAGTCAAGCAGGAAATATCAAGAGGCCCCATGGTCACCCAGCAAATACATTCATAGAGCTTTTCCCACCGCAGAAGAACTTTGAGAGCAGAAACTAACCTTATGTCCACCCTAACCCAACACAAACCCAGGAAAGCTTGATGTTCCAAGGCTTCCTTCAGGGTTTTCAGTGAAGGACTACATGTGCACCCCTAGAAAATTGCTCTAGGTGGGTGTCTGGCCATGCAGGAGCAGTAGAGAGGACAGGGAGGGACAGGCAGCAGCGGATGGTGAGACCCACCTGCTCCAATGACTTCTTCAATCTTCACAAAGGATACATCAATCTCCTTGGCGAACTCCCGGACTGCCTCGTTGGGGTCTTCATAAGTGAAAGGGTCAATGTAGATCTTCATCCCTGGAGACCCTTGATGCAGGAGCAATGGTAAGAGGGAGAGAAACAAAGAGAAGCTGTGCCACAGCCAAGAACTGGAGACTCCAGTGTCCTCACGCCCTCTGTACACCCATTAAGAAGGCTGCTATCACTGTGCTCACTTGCACCACCTCCACAGACCCTTACTGTCTCCTCTTTGGTCTCCCTCCTCCACTTGACTCTCCCCTGCATCCCCTTCCCTCCTCTGCCCTCTGCTCCTCCACCGCTATCCTTCCTTTCCTCCTCCCTGGAATTAGGAGCAGTTACAAACCTGAAGTACAATTAGCTGGCTTTATGGTGAGGGCTTTATGAGGCTCCATGCGTTAGTGAAGAAATATTTATTTACTCAAAAAGGCCTCTGATAGCTTTGTGGAGGCTACTAAATTGACAGAGTGAAGCAATTATAATCAACAATCTGTATGGAACCATAAAATACAGCTTAGCCAGCCTTGGTGACAAGTGTGTGGTCCCTTGCAGTGAGCAGCAGCAGGATGTGGCCATGCTGCAAAGACATGCAGCAAGTGGGCTTTCGCCCTTTTCAAATGGGGGACCCGAATTTCCCAAATGGGTTTTGCAGACATTGTGTTTACATGCCCTGGGGCTTGCAGAGCTGCCCAGGGGAACAGCCACAGGGCAGAGTGTGGCCACTGCCATCCCCAGAGCTCAGCAGGGCACCAGCATTATACTGTGGTCCACAAAAGGGACCTAGAATGGGCTGTGCTCCCTCTGTGGACTTCACCCTCCTGTGCCATTTCTCACCCAAAAAGAGGACTAGGGATGGTATCACAACCCCTGAAGGTCATCTCTGGGGGAAACCAGGAGGGACATCCCTGTCTGGTCCTCCTCCCCGAGGTACTTTGCCCTTACAGTGATTTAACAGTGTTTGATTACACTGTTAAAGACCTTGTCAAGGGCCACAATCCCATTGTGCTGACACTTTCCAGAGCCTTTTCAGAGCCAACATGCAGACGAATGCATGGACTGTGGCATCGTCTCTGTGCAGCTCCACACGGGAATCTATATCAGCTCCCAGCTGCTTTTCAAATTTGCTGGCAAAGTAACTCAGGAGGAGGCATGAAAGCCTCACAGTGGGGCACTACTGGTACAAAACAAAGGCAGAACTGCTTTGCAGGTCCCCAGGACTCAGGAGGAACCAGGCAAGGGAGCATGCTCATCCCCAAAAGGGGTGTTTGGGGTAAAAGCTCTGTGCCTCAGAGGCACACAGGGAAGGCTGCAATGAAGCCATCTGTGCATCTCCCAGTTCATAAATCCCTTTACAGCTCTGTCTCATACACTTTAACTGCCCTATAAATTTCTTCACAAGAGCAGCTGATGCTCCAGCCAGGATTACAATGGGATTTACAGGATCGTAACCAAGACTGACTCACTGATCAAAATATTGTAGAAATAAAGGTGACAATAATGCTGAAGTTTCCTGCCCACTGTCAACACAGGATGATTTTCAAATACCCTCTGATGTGCCCCAAGGTCTGCCCGTGGGTTCTGTAAACACTAGGTTCAGCTCCCCCTAATCCCCATTCCACCCAAATGAGGGAGACTAGGGCACCTAAACCTGTAACTCATCTCTGCAAACCTCAGCCACCAGCTCAACACTACCACACTGGCAAAAGCAGCGCAGAATGCCGGGTACCTGCACGCAGCACCGAAGGTAACCTGTGCTGAGCCTGCCTGCAAAGAGAGCTTTGCACTCTTAAAATTGCCCTAATACTCCTAGAAACTAGGTTAGGCTATTTATCACTACTGCAGATGATGGTGAATTACTTATCACTCTTTGAAAGTTGAGGCACTCTGCACTGTGACCCTGACTTCAGCCTTAGGTCTCTACTGACATCATTTTTCCTTGGGAATAAGTGTCATCCGGATGGCAAAACCCTTGCCTGCCAAATGACCACCGCTTCAACAGGGCTTTCCCTATTTCCCCTATCTCAAAGCACCTGGTGAAGCACTGGCAGAGATAAAGCATGAGGAATTACAAGCTGATAGACCGCATCTCACCCTAAAATCCCCTCAGGGCAGTTTCTGACAGCAGCAGGCAGCTGGTGATGTTGGGGTGCTCCCGGAAGGGATAGCAGAGCTGCGCCAGGGAGGCTGCAATTGCAGTGCTGCTAAACACGCGGTGATTTGTTCCAGCGGATGCACTTGTTACTCTATTAGTTGCTCGCCACAAATTTCCCACCTGTTTTGCTCAGGCATCTGCAATAATCCAGTGCCTGGAGGCTCACTAACCTTGAAAGGGTTTGGCTGTGTGTCCAGGAGCCCTGGCACCCCTGGCTTTTGGACACCAACCTTCATGTTGCCCAGCTTTAAAACCTAAATGCAGATAGCGGCTTCATCCCCTGGTTTTGGGGGTGCTTGGGGCAAGCTAGGGGTGTACATGGGGCAGGTAATCTTTCAAAATGGGTAAAATAGGAAGAAATAGTCCACCTGAAGCCTGACATGAGTTTAGCCATCAGGCATCATACAAATCTTCCCTTACCACCCACAGTGAAGAAACATGGAGAAAATAGAGAGGAAAAGCACAGGTCTATTGTATTGAAGTATCACCTGCTGATATTCGAAAAACAGTTTCTCGTTTGCTGGGAGGTTTGCACTCCCCATAGTCCTAAGGCATTGGGAGGATTCAGTATGAAGCTGAGAAGGTCAAAAGACATCTAGTGTGCTGTTGCTGGCTTGGCTGGGCTCTCCTGCATGTCTCCAATCCCTGTCAGTCCTCCTGTTTTTCTCTTCCAGACTGATTGCTCCATCTCCATCCCTCCCCTCTACTCATCCATCCTGCCCTCCTCTTCCTAGGCCGTCCTTCACCCATCCTTGCACCCCACCACCATCTCTTTACCCCAAGAAAGTGCCCAGGACCTAGGGATGGTTTCTTCCCAAGGCGGAAAAATACAGTCTCTCTAGGAGACTGTAAATGGGATTTACACCCTGCAGGGATGGGACATGGAGCTCGCAGGCATTGAGTGGCAATTCGTCACCCCTTGGAGCTGCTGCTTCGCTGCATCATTATCATTTCCAGCAATCACAACAGCCTGCAGGCTGCATTACCAGGAGCTGGAGGGGCACCTGAGCACACATTATACACAACAGACACCTCCTATTTATTCTGGTGTGCAGCTCCACCAACTGCAAAGGTGTCTTAGCAAAAGGCCCCTCAAGCTCAGTCTCTCCTTGTTTTTCCAAGGGGATCAGCAGCCCAAAGCCAGTTAAACCTTCCTAGTCATACTTCCTGGAGCAGGGTGCAGGGCAAGCATCAGCCAAGTGGCCAGGGATAGCAGCAATGACAGCCACCAGCCCCACTTCCCAGTCACGCTCCCAAAATCCAGAGTCCCATTAATGGTAAGAGCAGTCCAGCATCAATCCTGATCTGGGTAGACCTTGTGATAGAAGATCAGGATCTCACCCTGTCCTGTCACACCTCTCTCTCCTCTTCCTCTTTTGGGAGTCTTCACAGTATCCTCTCCCCATCCTCTGTCCCACTACATCGCTTCCTGCCCCTTACATCCCACCATCTGCCCAAATCCATCCTCATTACCCAAATCCCCCCTATTGCTCTTCTTTTCCCAACCACAACTTTGCACCACTGCAAAACCCCTACAGACACCCTGACATACAGCTGTAGACAACTCTACTCCAAATCTATGGTCCTCCCAATCTGCACCACGGGGCTTTCATCCCCCAACATGCACATTTGAAGATGGAGGAGTGGGGCACACGCTGCGTGCAGGTTTAGGAGTGTTTCCCCTGAGCACTTTTCCCCACTCACCTCTCCCGGTGCTGTAGTGTTGTAATTTATCACTGTACACTGCCTCCTTGCTGTAGGCACGCTTCCTGGGAGAAGAGGGGAGAAAACAACAGGGCTTGAGGGACCAGCCTCTGATGATGGCCCCAAACTCCCTCAGCCAGCAACACTCAGTGAGTGGTGGCAGCTAGGCACTTTTTCCAGCTATGGGGGTCCTCTGTCTCTCTCCTCCTCCCCCAAATCTCTCCCAGGTATGTCTTACCACCTCCACCTTCCAGGGACGTAGCATTCCATGGGGACCCACCTGCTGCAGACGATAGAAATGGCCACCAGTGAGACAATGAAGACCACCCCAGCTGCTGCAGACCCTGCAATCAAAGGCAGCTGCTCTCTCAGCTCTGACTTGTAATCATCTGCAAGAGAAGAGGGATGGAGTGAATTGTCCCTTGCAGTCATGGAGCAAAAGCAGCCTCCTGGGAAAAGGTCCTGTAACACTGCCTCTGATTCCATGGGTCCTACTCCCATGGGAAGGTGGTGGGACGAGTGGGACCCAGGCAAGTGCATTGGTTGAGGCAGGTGATGAGCCAGTGCTGTGTTGCACAGGGAACAATTGTCATGCTCGGCTCACATATACTTTGGGTTAAAAATACAGAAGAGAAGGTCCTGGGAATGAAGTCAAATGAATGTGTGTGGGCCCAGTTTCACAAAGAGATGAGATTCACAAAAGGCTTTGTCTGTGCCTCTGCAGTTTCTCTTCCCTCAATAAATTTAAACCTGTTGGCTATTTTGACCAAATTTAACATGGAGTCTTACAGACACAAAGTTCCTACAAGTTGCAGGAAAGGAGGAAAAGGCCCCATTCGTAACCAAACTAGCCAGGGAAGGCTGTGTCATATATGTTCACCCATATCAGACACTGGAGAGTCCACCACAGAACAGTTAGTCTTGAGAGAGGCCCAGGAGAACCCAAGGGCTTCGCTGCAGGTCTGCTGGTAGATTTTTACATCTCAACAGATGGCACGAGCCAACTCCTTTTGCAAAACTGCAACAACCAGAGCGTCTCTTCCACACCAAACGCCTTGAGTCCCTGTGGCCACCCCATGCATCGTGCAGCAGCAAGTTGGGGTAAAAGCCAAGGTGGTACAGTGAGGACTGGACATGCCAAGAGGAAATCCAAGAAAGCCCCTTGTCACCTCCATGTCTCTCCTCCCATTTTCCCCTTCTCCTGCCCTGTTCCATTAGTGGTGTAGGTCCCTGCAGTGGGTAGTATCCAGCAGACCCCATGCTCCTTGGGCATTCTGCTGCCCTCCCGAAACACCTCCTCTCTCTCCAACTGTCCCCAGCAAGGTCTGCCAGGCTGTGCTAGCAGCCACAAGTAAGGGTTAAAATAAAATTCACTCTAAAAGAAAGCATTTAGCACCCTTTTATCTGTATTTTTCCACTCGGCGGTTAATTACTAGCAACTAGATTTCTCTCTTGCACGCCACTTAAATCCGGAGAAATTCTCATCTAACAATCAATTATTATTTAATAATCTACACTATCCATTCTTATTAAATTTCAATTAATTGCTTATTTGAGGCAGGATTTTTCTTCTCACTCCTCTAATCCTGAATATTCAAGGCACTGGGCGGGGGAGTACTACAATTTCCGTTCTTTCAGTCACCCTGCATGCTTTTTCTCTTCCCACCCTGGCTGGCAGTTGACCTAAGTGCAAGCATGGGGCAACCCAGTTTTAGAAAAGAAGAAAAGTTTTAGCAAAGACAGCCACAGCAGGGCTGGGACCCATGGGTGCCACCTAAGCAGAGCAGGAACCACACCAGCACCACCAGGGAAGGTGGTCTTGGCAGGGACTTCAGCTGCCCTAGGGGTAGGAGGACCAAGAAAGGAGACTTGCTTCACCCACTGACTCCCAGACTAGTCCTGAAGCTAGGATTCCTGAAAAACTCTCCCAGGAGTTATTAGTCTCTAAAGGGATCTAGTACCTGTGGGTATAGGGAAGGGCTGGGGCCAGAAGAACAATAGCACAACTCTGGCAAGGAGGCCAGAAGAAGTTAGTGAATGTTGTGAGCTGACCCTTTCTCTTTGACACACCACCTTGGGGTGAGAAATCAGCTTTTGCTAATGGGTCTGACCCTTCCTGCTTTGGCCTGATGGCTCAGATGCAAGTCTAAGCATCCCAGGAGAACATCCCTGGAAAGCATCCAAAAGTCCTTCCTCCAGAGTTCTACAAGCCTCCTCTCCTCCCCACCATGCCAGACTCCCAACCAATGGCAGAGGGGCTTTGCCACCACAGTAAGAAACAGGAAAGACAAAACCACAGCTAAATAGTGGGGAAGAAAACAAAGCTAAGCAATTTAAAGCAGATTACCTCTCCAGCCGGTGATTAATAAGACATTGCTGTAAATCACCTGGCTTTTGCCACACTGCCCACTGGGACAGAGGTTTGTGGAGACAAGTTCATTTAATCCAATTAAAGCCCGAAGCTGTCACTGGAAAGACAACCACTCCCTTCACCTCCCTGTCCCTCCCCACCCGGACTCACCGTCTGTCAGTGTCTGGAAGCACATCTTCCCACTGTACTTGCCGTAGCCAGCCACGGTGCGGGCTCGCACCTGCACCACGTACACCATGCCGGGTCGCAGCCCCTCGATCCTGGCCGTGTTGGTCTGGCTGCGGGCCATGGAGGAGTTGTACTCATTGTGGTCCTGCAGGCATGGCCAAGAGAAGTGGTCAGCAAGGATGGGCATAAGTGATGATATATATGTCCTGTTACCCACCTGTCCTCAGAGGGATGAGGTTTATCTGCAGGGGTATAAAGTGGTGGCCCTGGTTCTGCTCCAAGAGGACAAGTGCCCAAGTCTGGGAAAGGTGGCTTGGATGCTCCTGATTGCTCTCAACCCCTGTCATGGAGGATCCTGCATGAGCAGGACCCAGGAGCCAGCAGTCCCCTGTTCCCACCATGGCAAAGAGTATGGAGTAGCAGTGTGAAAAGCAAAAACACTCACGAGTGGCAAATTCCTCCTTGCACGTTTTGGAAACATCACTCAGTTATGGAAACACCATAACATATCCTATGAGACACTGCTCAAGCAGGTTCAAGGGCAATTGCCTCTTCTGAGAGCCCCAGCCCCTATGGTCCCTG
This sequence comes from Bucco capensis, assembly GCA_013396975.1. Classification (NCBI taxonomy): domain Eukaryota; kingdom Metazoa; phylum Chordata; class Aves; order Piciformes; family Bucconidae; genus Bucco; species Bucco capensis. The sequence continues at coordinate 144,141 of VWZO01013601.1, forward strand.
CTCTGTTGGTGGAGATCCTTATGCTAAACCTTGATGGAAACTTCATGCATCTCAAATCTCATTTTTTGCAACATTCCCCAGTGATTTTCTGTAAAGGGGCCACTGATAAGATCATTTAATTATTCACAATTAGAGGAATTCATTAAAGGTGGCAAGACACAGGAGGGATGGAACAGCTTGGGCTCAGCACGGTTCACCGCAAGGGTCAAGAGCGTGTGCCCTGCAGGGAAGGGCAGCTGCCAGTGAAAGGCCCAGGCAGGAGGCAGTGACTCAGGACAGAGACAACCCTGATAACCTTCTCTGGTTCTCACCATCCCCCTTCCTTTCCTCCTGACGCTGTCCTCAAACTCCAGGTCCCTGCTCACCCTAAGGGATACCAGAACCAAGGTCGTAACAGGCACTAATGTGCTGGTAAAAATCCTGCCATGGGGGAAGAGTTAGCATTTACAGCCATAACATTACTCCCAATTCCTCTGGTTGCACATTGTTGCCACCCTCCCCTCAGCACCTGAGCAACCTCCTTAGCAGTGCTGTACAAAGAAATGTGTGCCCCCAGCCCACCCTCCATCACAAGGTTTCCACCCAAGCTTACCGCTGCTGGCCTGGAGCCCACCGGGTTGCTGACGTCAGGCGTGCAGATGCGGCTCACCTTCTCATAGTAGCGGATCTCATAGTCTAGGATGATGCCATTGGGCTGCTCAGGCTGAGGCCAGGAAAGCGTGATGCTCCTCATCGTGGCACTCACCTGGTGCATGATAGGGACAGTGGAGGGTGCTAGAAAGGAAGCAGAAAGGGAGGGGCAAATTAGTGGAGAGCAATATGACCAACAGCCTTGGGGAGAGGGAAAATCTCCTGGGCATGTGGAGCATCCTGTATCTCCCACATCTGTGGTGGTTCACCCCATGGGACAAGCTCACACATTAGCAGTGGGAAGAGGGGAGTCTCAGCAGCTTACATTGAGCCAGAGGGAATTCTGGTATTTAAACCAATTATTCTTTTTAATTAGGGGCTTAGAAATCCTTGGTGTTCCTTCTCCCTAGGATTGCTTGCTCCAAAGCTGTCTCCCACAGTGCAGCAAAGACAGCAAAGCTCTCCCCAGTGGGGACAAACCAGGTTCGATGATGGTCTCCAGCTCTGCTTGCCATCTTTTGCTGTAACAGCCTCTCTGGGGAAGCCAGGACCCAGCATCCAGCACTGCAGGAGTCTGTACCACAGCTGTGACTCCATGTGGTGTCAGCAATAGGACATAGGAGCAAAAATCTGTCCACCCTGAGCACGATGATGGGAAACACTCAGCAAGGGGACCCCAGAGTGCTGAAGTCTGCAACCCAGCTCTGGCTCAGCCCTGTCCCAGAGGAACTGCTGGGTCCGTTCTCATGGATTCTTGGGGGATGCTCATCCTCAACTCCCAGACATGCTTCTCCCAGAGTTTTCTTTCCGAAGCCTAAACACTCAAATCCTCCTTCAGCTCCTAGCCTGTGCCAAGACCATGGCACAAGGGGGCTTGAAAGGCAGCACCTCATCCCTGCAGCCCCTGAGACCTCCCAGGCAGCAAACCACAGGGACCCTGGGCATCTTGTCAGAGCAAGCAAGATGCTCAGCACTAGCCGAGCATACACTCAGCATCAGATGTGAGCCCAGCACAGTTTGTCCAACCTCCTTCCCTCCCTCCCACATGTTTCTAATCAGTCCTACCAGCTATGCCATGCACCAGGTTGCTCTGCAAAGCTGCCCATAGTATTTCAGTTCACACACCAGACCAGAGCTAAGCGAGCAGGTTTCCTAAAATAGCTGCCAGGCACATGGTCCCCACTGCTGCTGCTCCCTGCCCAACTCTGCATGCACTGGAGCAATCCTAGGGCTACTCTGCACCCGCTGGGGAGCTGAGCACCCTTGGAGTCAAACATCCCTGGAAGCAGCAACAACATCCTTGCTGCTAAATTATCCTGGAGCCACTTTTCCAAAGGATTTTTGCCCTCCAAGTTATATTTGGAAGGGTCAGAGCCAAAAAATATGGTCCTGATGCTGCACTTAATCCCACCAAAAGCCTCCAAGAAAGATGCACAAGTCTCTGCACTCAAAGCAGCAGTGGCATGACCTTCTTGCAGGGTCAGCTCCCTGTCCAGCCTTCTCTGCCCTCCTCCTTCTCTTCACCATGCCCAGAGAGCAGGCAGCACTGTGCAGGGAAAATGCCTCCTCCATGTGGATCTAGGGCAGAGCTGAGCTTGGCACAATCAGTGTGGGGAACAGGACTGTGCTCTGGGAGCTGTGAGAGCCTTACTCCATGTGGTCACACTGGGAAATGTTGATATTTCAGCACTACCTTTGTTTACCCAGCACATTTAACCCCATTGGCTTTTTTTCAGTCTCTCCACATCCACTCTGAGAAGATGCTCAGGGGCTGAAATTAAACATATGCCTTGATTGCTGCTTTGTTGATTGCTGCATTCCCCACCCCTTTAGTGTGGACAGTGGCACGTAGACTGGAAGCAGCCCTGTAGGGTGAGATGCACTGACCAGCCCAGAACAGGCCCCATGCAGGGAAAGCAAGTGGAAAATCCCACTGCAAAGCCAAAGGCATTTTGGAGGGACAGCAACAATCCTGCCCTTGACACACCTGATGCATTCCCATCAGGTTACACCACAGCCCATCCTGTGGCACTGGGAACACTTCCATGTTGATATTCAGACAAACAGGGGGCACTGGGGTAAGGACAGATGGCTGCAATTACCCTGACTACTCCCAGCTCCTGAGAAGCCCTGGGCTGAGAAGTGAGCAAAGAAACACCCAAAAATCCTACCCCAGAAAAAAAGGGCCTGAAATAAGGGGCAAGTTTGATTACACATGGTTCAGGAGACAGCAATGCCAGCCAAGCACAAGTGTAGATTTGTATTCCTCAGAGCAAGGAGTTCCACCTGGGTTCTCTGTTGTGCTCACCTGAGGGAGTGGGTTGGCAAAGGCTGCCTGCTTGGCACAAAGCAGAAATTACCATCCCCTTTCTCTGCCCAAAGCAGATGGGTTTCCATCCCTCCTCTCCCTGGGCTCCTCATCACAGCCTGGGACCAAGTGCCCCCTTGCCATCTGCACATCCACCCCACAAGCATCCCATCCTGGCTCAGAGCTGCTTGTTCAGCTCCTGATGCCTGATCAGGAAGAGGGAGGGAAAGGGACAGGGGAACCTGGAAAGTGGACAAGAGGAAAATGATGGGAAAGGGATGTGCCAGAGGAGATGGAGCCTAAACTCAGCCCTGGGATGCTGCTCCCTCCATGCTGTAAGGCAGCTAGGCTGTATTTTAAGGCTGGATTCACCCCATCTCCCTGCTCCCACCCGGAAAAACGGGGGAAATGCTGACGTCATCTCAACCCAAGCAATCTGGACAGGGATAACAAGCTGGGATCAGTCCTCACCCTCCTCCCTTTCACAGCCCAGGTCTCACTTTGCCCCAGCAACACCTCCACCTCCTCCATCCCTTTTTCCCTCCCTTTCTTTCTGACCTTTCTTCCCACTTGCTGCTTTCTCCTGCAGCCCATGAGGACTGAGTGCAGGTTTACCACAGCCATCATGCACCACTCACATCCCAGGTGCTTTTTGTTTTGGACGTGAAGCCTCCTTCCACAGGGAGCTTTCAACTTGTTGGGTAGTGTTAAAAACCCTGGTAGTGCATTGTCACAGGACTCACCAGCTTGGTTGGTGGTGATGTTGACAGAGACATGCTGCGGTGGGAAGGGGCTCTTGTTGGAAACCCCGTTGACAGCCTGGATCTCAAAGGTGTAGGGCGTGTGTGCCCACAGATTGCTGATGAAGACCCGAGTGTCTGTGAGCCCCAGCTGCCTGGGGACAAAGTCCACATTGTCATCACAGCGGGAGCAGGCGCGTCGGTCCGACCGGCACTTCTTGCAGACAATGTTGTAGGTGACATCGTCCCGACCCCCTGTCTCTCGCGGCGGGTGCCACTCCAGGATGATAGACGTCTCATTGACAATGGAGATGACATTGCGAGGGCCAGATGGGACACCTGCAAGAAAAGAGAGCACCTGAGACAGGTCCTTGCCCAAAACGTTATGCTCAGTCCTACTGGGACTCAGCAGGAGCCCTGGGGAGCTCCAGCCCAGAGGAGGACACTCCATGGTTCCATCTGCCAGTCTATTCATCACCTTCTGGTTCAGGAAGGATTTGGGTGCCATGGCTTTCCTTGATTAAGGGTCAGGCTCTCCTAATGGATAATGCTGACCACCCACTCTGCCAGCCACAGAGAGGGATTTCATGGTTGGGGATGAGGACTCTCATACCATAAGTGCATTTTGTCTCCAAAAAATTCTCATGCAGAGCACACACAGATTCATCTGCAAAGATGGATCCGTTTTAATGATTAGGAGATGCTGAGATAGGTCCAATGCTCATGTGGAGAAGCACCTCAAACAGATTATCACAGCGAGAGAAATGCCATTTAGCCAGCACCATGGAGAAATGGAGGAGCAGCAGGCAAAAAGAGAGTCAGAAATTGAAAGTGGTTATTAATGGTTCAATATCTCAAGTTAGGAACCTGGGTATTTAACAGCATGGAGGAGAGCTAGCACTGCTCACTGGCTTGCAGGTAGTTCAGATGTTGGATGAGAGATCAAAATTGCATTGATCAGATCTGTTGAGAGCCATTGCAAATGCTTTATAGGTCAGGAACTGAACACAGCTCCAATTGCAAGCGCTGCCGTAATGGGGCTGGAGTCCATAGGGAGTGACTCAAGAGGAATCCAGTCAGGAGAGCACCACTGAGGCACAAACACATGTCTGCCCAGGTCTGAGAAAGGATTTGGCTTAGCCAGAATGGCTCCTCAGCCAAAACCACAAAATTCAGTTGCTGGGCTATATTAAATGAGGAAAGCCATTAATTACTGGTGCTAGGCTTAGTGCTGCACTTCCAAGGAAGAAAAAGGAGTTTGCCATGATGGGGAGAGCAATAAAAATGATGGAGGATGTGACCTGCAAGAGAAGGTCAAGAGAGTGAAACACTCTCCGTCTTGGGGAAAACCTTCCCAGGGGAGCCCTCCACGTGTGTGTGCGCTGGGGAACATCGTTAGTGGCTGCAGATAAATTAGTCCTGTTAGAGGCTGGGGATGGGATGAGCAGAGGCAGCCTCATCTGCACGAGGACAATGTGGCTGGTGGGATGGAGAGGTCATCCTGCATGAAGGACCTCTGGCTGACACTCTGCTTTTGGCCACCACTGTCAGCCAGCCCAGCAGGGCTGTGGGTGGTCACCTCTGCCCACATCCCTGCCTGTGCTACTCTCTAGCCTTGCTCCCTTAATTGCACCCAGGCAGGCACTTTGGCAGCCTCTCTGGGCTGTGGATACTGTGGATGAAAGCATTGTGTTAAAATGCCTAGAAAAATCACAGCCTTAAAAACAAAACATCATAATTAAAAAAATTCTGTCCCCTTTAATTCTTTTCCCCTTTAATGGAGTAAACATGCATGCCAGTGAGCAGTTGTCAGTTCAGCATCCTCACTGGAAAAGACTTGCATGGACTCAAGGCAACAAAGACCTTGCCACCATGAGACTCCCCCAAAATTCCATCAGGATGTAGTGGAAATGTCAAAAGGGGTTTACAGGAGGGGTAGTGGAGGTCAAGTCAGGGACAGGAGTGGGGGGAAGAATATCAATTCACCAGGGGAACCAGATCAGAGGACTCACAAAGTCTGGGGAGAAGAATCAACAACTAGTGAGTCACCTCAAAAAAGCTCCAACCTGTCTCAGGAACCCAAACCCAATCCTGCTCTTCATATTTTAAGTAGACAATATCTTTTCAAGGTTTTTTTAAAGAAAACATGAGAAAACTATCTTTTTTCCCTGGCCCAGGGCCACACCACTGTCTCCCCAAAGCCCTCCACCTTTAATTGCAGCCTCTTCCCTCCTTTGCAGGGGTATGGGGCAGAAGCCACCCTCACAGGACTCTGGTCAAGGGCAGTGCCTACAACTCCACACTGTTATTTATTCCTCTGACATGGAGAAACTTTGTCAGTGAACAGCTGGCCCTCAAATTAGAGTGCTATAAAATCAAGCATCGATGAGAAGATAAAAAAATCAGCAAATAGACTTTTTTATACTGTATTCCTATAGCATAACTATACTGTAAATCAGCTATATAATGAGACACAATAAAGATACAAAGATTATGTGCAGCTGTGCTACTTGCTGACTACCTCTGGTCTGACAGCTCAAGTGATCCAGTAAAACATGTAAATCCTTCCCTTGTTTCTGATGTGCACTTTGGGTGCTCCCCAGCACCACGGGTCCAGAATATCCTTGTGCTAAAGCTCCCTGATGGGCTGATTCAAGGGCCTGGAGCATATTTTCAGGGAAGAGCTGATGCTGAGACTCATGTTCCCAGTGGGCTGAAGAGCACAGCAGCTCGTTCTCCTCTCCCGGGGTCTTTTCTCACCAAAAGACAGGCTTGAGGCTGCTGCTGCCATCCCAGGCAGTTCAGGCAGACAGCTGAGCAGCGATGCATCGCACACATCACCGTGCTGAATACCAAAGCTTAACGCACTCTTTCCCCCTATAAAAAAAACACTCCATCTGCAAGACTACAAACAAGAAAGCAACAGCAAATAACTTTAAATTCTAATTTATCCTGGGGACTATCTCCCTGCCATCATCGCCACTATCAGGGTTAAGAATAAATTCAAATGGCTGCCAGAGAGGTGGGTTGTGGGGTTGTCCCATTGCTCATCATTTGGTGTGTGCCATGGCAGTGTCCCAGGAAAGCAGTGCAAAGGGTGATGTGACATCATTTGCTTCGGCCAGTGTGGTGATGAAGGATTTGTGCTGGTGCAAAGAGTGTTTCTATAGCATGTAGAGAGGAAGAGATACTCTGTATGGATCTCTCAGCCCTCCATAAAGCTAAACCCTTAGGTAGGCTGACCTCAGCTGGCTGCCAGATGTCCACCCAGCTCTTCCCTCATTCCCCTCAGCAGCAGGATGGGGAGAGAGAAGATAAGATGAAATATCTTATAGATTGAGACTTTATTCCTGCCTCTTCCCTAGCAGCAGAAGGTAATGAGACCCTGCAGTGCCCCATCAACCCTAATCTGTTACTCACTGGTGCAGGCAGTTGTCGGTGGGTCGAAGTCTGCCCGGTAGTAGCCGTTGCGGCATGTGCACACTGGCGAGGCCTCGGTGGTTGAGCGGCTGTTGGAGGGGCATGGCACACATACTCCTGCACCCTGGCTGGCCTTGAATGTCCCCACTGGGCAGGCTGCAAGAGAAAGGAGAGGAAAGTGCTTGGCTGTCAAACCATCCCAAGGTGGAGGCAAAAGCAGGTCCTGTCCTTAAAATAGGGCAGAAAGAGAAAGGAAAGAATTGAAAGAAAGAAGATACAGAAAAACTTCACACCTGTGTCAGAACTAAACAAGGTAGTACCTTCCTAGGAAGCTAGGCTGGTTATAATTTTCCATTCTGGCCATGAAGTATTTCTGGAGCCAGCAGGAAACACTGAAATCACACAGCAATGATACAGTAATTAGCCAGGCAGAGAAAGCAAAGGGGCTGCAGCAGCTGCTTCAATCACCACTGCTCACACCCAGGCAGGGGGAGAATGGGGAGCTGAGCGACCCCCTTTCCTGTCAGCACCTATGGGGACACAGACAGGCAGGGGTAGGACAGCATTCTACTTCTGTTGATCCGAAACATCCCTTTCCACTACCCCAACAGCATGCCTCAGGTCTCACATCTTTTTTTCCACACAAGATTGGAATATTTAATGAAAAAGTTGATGCAACATCCATGACAGTGTCTTACGGGTCTATCCCATTAATCCCTCACAGCCCAGGGCTGGGGCTAATAACCTTCTCAGCCTTCAGCCTCCAAGTTCATTTAAGCAGGAAATGACAACTAATTCATAAATGAGAAGATGCTCCAGTTAGAGCCACGGCAAGGCTTTAATCAGTGATGGAATAGGTTTCATTAATCAACCATGTCACTGCTCTGCAGTTAGAGGGTGAAGGTGGAGAGACAAAGATGGGGTCTCTCATCCCTGCCCCGCCCCACCAACTAGGCGCTGATGAATGGCTGCTCATCCATCCCTGACAGCTAGCAAAACCCTCAGGTGACTCCTACGAAACTGAAGGCTATCAAAAGGAACATCTTTATTTTAGCACATGTACCCACGGGACCAGACTTCCACCCAGGTCCACCACCCAGCTAGGGGGGAGACTGTTTCTGGCCTCACACACAAGCTGGTCCCAACTCCATTTGGCTCCTCGCTCTGTCCCTGTGATGCTGTCACCTCCAAGGCATGGCTCTGCAGAGAAACACCCTAAGTGTCTCATAAACATGGCAATGATTGAGATAATGGAAAGTGCCTCTTAGCCCCTGTCTGCTGCATCAGGATATGAGGCATCTCTTAGCAGCCATGAAGAGGAAATTAATAGGAGCAAGCAGGAGTAACCACTTTGATGCAATTTCCTTGGGAGATAGTGGACCATCTAATCTTTATTGGAGCCCTTTAACCTGTCATTCAAAACTCATGAAGGCCTCTTGCTCACACAGTCTTTCCAGATATTAAAAGATGATAAAAAAGGATAAATCAAAACAATATTTTACAATTTTATTATTCAGGGGATTTTTTCCCCTGCCTGAGGCACACAACTGGCTGTGAGGAACCATCTTTCCAATGACATTTACAGCTGAGTGGGGACATGACATCCCAGAGGGACTAGCCACCACCTCACACTACCCTTCTTCCTTCTCACTATGGGAGGACTACTGAATCCTCTCCATGGCCACATATGGCCTCCTACAGAAGCACTTAAAGCCATAACCCACCACCTCATGCAGATCAGCAGCTATGCACATGGGGACACTGTGCATTGCAGAACACTGGGTGTGTACACGAGGGCTTGAGGGGGAACTTCAGGATGCTAGAGCAGAAAGTAGCCAGACGCAGACTCTTCCCCGAGCCACACACACAGCCCTAAGAGCCCATAAAAGCACAAGGAAGCACAGATTTACACCTGACACACAAAGCAGGAGACACAATCACATGTGAACAACAAGACTTCAAGGCAGGTCTCCATTTCTCCACCTCTATCTTCCCAGCAGCACCTCCCCACAACATCTCAGGGACATTGCACTCCCACCAGCAAGCATTAGCATCCATGAAATGTGCAATGGGTGACTCGTGGGCTTCAGAGCTGGAGGACATGTTCAGAAACATGCCTGAAATGTGCTGGGTTCTTTGGAGGAGCAGAGATGAGAGGGTAGTGGTACCAGGGAATGGCTGCCTGTATTTTGATGGAAGAGGACAGGAGAGGGAGGGAGGAAGCTGAGAAGGTCGCAGCACTATGAACATACCTTGGGTTTAAGCACAGAGGCATGTTGGTGGTTTGCTGAAGGGGTTTGTTAGTTTTTAATTATAGTTAATCCAAGTGATGTTTTGTCAAAATACCTGAACAAAGTACACTTTGCAACCCAGTGTCCTCGGGTTTCTTTTATCACTTCTTTTATCTGTAAATTCCTGTAATCTTCAGGCACATGGCTCTTAATTGTTATTATTACCAATTAGCTTTTCTCTCCTGTAATTAGCACTGTGCTTGCCTAAAGTCTCCTGCAGTTCAGGGGAGGCTGATGCCTCCTCCTTCTTCCCAAAGCTGCCGCAGGCTGCAGCCCTTCACTCTCGCTGTTACCCATGTCTCCTCTCTTTCTGGGGGAGCTGAGCCATGAAGCTCACACTGAAGATGAAGCCAAAACCATTAACAGAGACCCACACAGCATGGAATCCATAACCCTTCAGACAGTAAGTGCAGTCTGAGTGTGAGTGCTCAAGCCCAGGAGGGAGCAATAAATCACCCCACTAAGGGCAAGTGCAATGTTTGACTTGATTTAAGGGCTGCTGTAAGAAAGTTTCCCAGAATTGGTAAGATCTGGATCTGCAACAGTGTCTCAGATGAGCACAGGACAAGGCTCTGCCTTGGCTTTCCCTACAGAAATAGGCTCCTTCTTCTAGTGCCCAGGCTGCGGCACAATCTGTATCGCTTCAGCCTGGAGAAGAATTAATTGATTGTTGATTATGTGGGCTGGATAAGATTAATGATGTGCCTAACTATCTATTTCCTCACGTTTAAGCGCTAAGGGTGCGTTTGTAAATGATGAGGCACAAAACCCAGCTATGCCGCTCAGTGTCTCAAGCCCTTTCTGGGGCTGCCTGGTCAGCACTTAACCCCACCCCATAACCCAAAGTTGCTTCTTGATCAGTCATCCTGCTGGCACACCAGGGGCAGGGCTTTGCTGGCAGGACTCCTTTCCCAGGGCTGACACAGGCATTTGGGGGTGGAAGAAAACATCATTAGGGGGCTGCTTAAACCCAGGCTTCTTGCAGCGAGAGTTCTTTGCTGGAGGTCTGGGAGGGAAAAAACAAATAGATGATAGTCACTCTCATGCCTGAGGAGTGATGGTAGAGGGTGGTAGCTGATTTGTAGCACCCCACAGGGCTGGATGCAGCTAGGGCCTCCCGGCCTGAGCTGTCCCACTTACTACCCTGAAATCTTGGAGTGGTGATACAGTCACATCCCACACGAGGCAAAACACACAGCGAAGGCACCACAGATCTGCATCCCCATTGCTGCCTCTCTCCTCACTCTGCAGCCTACATGGGGCAGGATGTATTACTGAAGCAGCAGTGGCACACAACAGCATTGTGAGACTTCCTGCTGCTGAAAACTCTACTGTCTTAACAGCATGTATTCGGCACCCGTATATTTTGGGTGCCAAAGGTCTTAGAAAGAGCTGGAGGTAAGCAGGATCTCTGCTCATCCACCCCTGCTCCTGCCCAAGGCAAGTTATTGTCAATAGACCAGATGTTCTATGGAAAGGGTGCAAGCACAGGGGTATCCAAGCGTTTCATTCTCCAAACTAAATCCTCTTGGTTAGCACACGGAACTTACACTTTTTAATTACTCTCTCAGGGAAGCTTTAGTCACAAAAAAAAAAAAAAAAAAAAAAAGGAGACATCTCCTCTATATTAACTTGCTCTAAAGCTCCCTGGGGATGCAGAGGGGCATTTTTCCGTATCAGGTTTTAAAATAGGAGCTTCTGCAAAGAATTACAGACTTCAGCGCACAACTCTGAGAGCACAATCCCTCCCCTGAACCTCACCAGCACCCTGCTGCAGCTCCTTTCATTCACAGCAAATCAAGTGTGCACTGTTTCACCATACCTGTACCCCTAAAGTCCCCACTGGGGCAGAGCTAACCACATTTGCCAGGTATTCCCAAATTCATGCTTATTTTGGGCTCCCTTTTGGGTCCAATGCCTTTGCAGGGCAAACTCAATGTCTTTAAGCACACCTGTGGTCATGCTGGCACAGCAGGTGATGAAAAAAAGATAGGTTAGAAGAGCTCTTCAAGGTGATGCCCTCAAGCAAGCTGGAGATGCATAGAGGACTGCCACATGCACAGGCACTAAAATGTCTGGATGATCCAGCCTTGCTCCAAAAAGACATGTGGCTGCCACCTACCAGCAACCCTGGGAGACGGGCAGCAGGGAAGATGTCCTGTTGGGTTTGACGACACCATGGGCCATGAAAAAAAGATGAACTGTGGCTTATTGCATTTAAAGTCTGCTGGAAAAGGATTCAAGGCCATTTCCCTCCCTTTCTTCAAACAACAATTTTTCATTAAGAAAAAACCCTGGCGCCTAAACCCAACACTTTCTGCAGGAGACTCACAATCTTTTGATGAAACTCAAATAACAATATAAAATATATTTATCTTTAAGCGTATTAAAAAAAAACAAAACCAAGAAAAAAGCTCATCAATTTTTCAGTCTCCAAATTGATTATCCCTGATTACAGGTATTTTAGTGGCAAGACAGCTCTCCTCCTCATCCCACTGCCTCCACACTTAGCCTGCAACACAGGCTAGCAAGCCCTCCTAGATGCTCTCAGCTAAAAGACACCATCCAGGCAAATAAACACCCACAGGAAATTGCACGCTATAGAAAAAGGACATTTAGAGGATGCTGTGATTACAGGGGCAGGCAACCTGACAGCTGGCGTGGCTTTCTGGGGTGGCTGCCGGCATGCCTACTGCTTGCCCTCCTGGGGCAGGCAGTGCTGGGAGCAGAGCCCCAGCACCACCATAGGCTATAACACAGCCAATGCTTTTGGGTTCTGAACTCTTTGATGTGGTGATGACACCAGGATGCAGGCTGCAGTTTGGGGATAAAAACAGCAGAATCAGGCAAGCTGTCACACACATGTCACTGCTCCTCAGCAGGGGGCTGCCATCTCCACATCTTCAAAGCGCTGCATTCCCACCCCACTTTCATCTCCCTTGTTATCCTCTCTGCAAACATCTCAAGCAGGGAGCAGGCACCCATTGCCAGAGGTTTAATTGCATCCTTACTTAATGCTACACCACCATCCCTTCCCTCCTGCATCTCAGTTGGGGAGGGGGTTGTAGAGTTGTTTTGTGTGGGTTTTACCCCCCCACTTCTATTTTTTAATGATCCAATGCCCTTTTATATTATGCCAAGTGCTTCTCCTGAGTCCCCCAGCCCTGGCATGACCACATTGGCCTCAGCAGGCAGCCAGCATTGCCCTCAGGCATACTGCTGTGCTGCCCTCCATGACGCATCTGCAAATTAATCCAGAGAGGTTTCTGTATTTGGAGCAATGTGCTCCAGCAAGGAGAAGCAGGAGGGTACCCATCACACGCATCCTGCCTGTCTGACCATGCCAAGAACAGGAATGGGAATCAGATCTGGCCCTGAAACACCTGTCAGCCACCAAATTTCCTTTCCTACATCCACTCATTGGTGCAGGGTAAGGAGCACAACCCTGATGGATAAACATTGAAGTCTGAGCATACTCAGCCCCAAAGCATCCTTGCACAGACAGACAGATACTTGATCCTCCAGGCAGGAACATCAGCACAAGCCCCTGAGCAATGCTAGAAACCACAGCACCCTGAAGATGGGACATCCCTGCAGAGCCTTCTCCCAGGGTGGTATAAAACCTTACCTTGGGGCAAAATTCAACATTTTTGCAGCCAAACACACAAATTCTTGTCATTTTGGATCATCTAGAGCCATTCCTGCCTTGGGGCTGCACATTCACCCAACCTATTTACAACAAGCAGTGCTCACCTCACTGCATTGCATTTACATATTTCAGTGCTGCATAGGCAGAAATTCATGAGATCAACACCAGCTTCTCCCAGCATCTAGGTTCACATCCTGCGGGTGATGGGCTGCATCTCTCCCAGACACACTGAGGAAAGAGGCCCTGGCTCCTCATGATGCAGTTAGTTAATTAAACCAGCCCTTCACCTCTGGAGGAATGGGTTTAGATCCGCCTTGGGACACATGTAAATTAAAGTCAGCAGTTTCTGAGCATGGCCTGCCATGGTTTATTCATGGAGCAAAAGTAAAATTCAATGTGTTTTTTCCCTTCTCAGGGTTTTTCCTTTCTGCTCTTTCACAGATGAGAAATGAATTGAAGCAGGGCAGGATTTCAAAGGCACTTGCCAGGAAGGTAGCTGAGCAAGGCCAATTAGAGGCAACACAGTGTGGGTGCATCCATGTTTGCCTCTCCTAAAAATCCCATCCTTCACCACACAGGATTTGCTAACCTGGAGCGGACTAAGGTGCTCACAGACTGAGCTGCATACACTTGGCTTCAAGCAAAACACAGCTGATGCTCATCCAGAAGAAGTGTTTCTCCTCCAGGAAGGCAGTCTTGGGGAAATTATGAGTTTCTAGATGCAGAAGAGCTTTAACACCAACTGTTTAGCTGGTATCATGACCCTAAACAACAAGATAAGCCCAGAGCAAGGCACAGAAGAAGCCAGTTTTGGCTCTCATGTACCCCACTGCTCACTGCCTGCAGCACTCATCTTCCCACAAGGTCCACACCTCTCCATTTAATCACCACTCTGGGTTTGACTTTCTCTGTTTTTCATGGTTGGGGGAATTTTGAAAGTCTAAAGGCAAAATCTTTTCCCAGATTCATTTGTTGGATGAGAAAGAGGAGAGCATGCATGCCTTGGGCAGAGAGTGTCATGGGGCTGCCAGCTTGCCACAGAGCAGGGAAACTCACTTCTCTTTCCAAAACAATCGGGGGGGGGGACGGACCAAAAACAACACCCCTCAAGGCTACTTTTGCAAATCACTTTTCTCCTACTCAGGTTTTGCTCTGCTTTAGTTTCCATTTTGCACTGGGTCAAGGCTGCCTGGTCTCATGCCGCAGCTTCCCCACCACTGGTGGCTTCCCTTTCATTCCATAAACCAGCTGTCAAAATAAAAATGCCCAACCTTCTGCTCCAGCACTTTCACACATGAAATCAGAGGAGAAATGTGGCTAGCAGGCACATGGAGACCCCTCAGCCCATTCCCATTTCTCCCTGGTATTTCAGCTCTTCCCTTTTATGAATTAAAGCACTACTATGGAGAAGAGGAGGGAGGCATTGCAGGGAAGGATGAGGCCAGCACTGTCTCTCCAATCACCCACTTTCAGTGATCAAACACTAAATTTCACCAAATGCTAGACAACTCATCCATGTACAAAGAGAAGTTTACAGTGGAGCGACCAGCAGTCACATGGCCACAGCAGTGATTGGCACCGGATGCTCCTCACCATCCTAATGCCGCCCCAGCTTATTATTCTGAGTCAACAAATGAAGACAGGATGAAGTTCTTGGCAATGATTTGTGGCTACTTAACCTCCTTACACTCTTCTTTTAAAATATGTTTAGTCCTTGCAGTCTGCCACAGGCTCTCCCCTCTACCTGGGCTGTCAGCCCTGCCAGCAGGACATGGTTGGTTTTGCCATTGCCACCCCAAACCCTCACATACGCAGCAGGGCAGGAGCTACCTGCTACAGATTAAATGTCACAACAAAGCTCTCCCTGGGGATACGATACAAGGAAAGAGGAGATTAATTTACAACTAAATAGAGAGCAGTGTCCAATCCCCTACTCCTGGGCTTCCCTGCCCCACCCAGCGCTCTATGAACGTTTACATATCTGCTGTACGTTAAAACCAGAGATAAGGAGTGAGAAGGAAGCCAAGAAATTCATCTTACGCCAACAATGAAAAACAATTTAAAGAGAGAAACGCTGAGCAGGATGGGTGTGCTGCTGGATATCCAGACGGCACCAGGAGGAGAGGAGTCAGGGGAAGCACTGGAGCTCCAATGGCTGGGCAGGAAAGCTGAGGTCTGCTCAGGGAGAAGCTGCTCCCACCCAAACGCAAATCACCCCCAGCCCTGCTGCTTCACTCATTTTTAACAACCAGGGTGGTTTATCACTGCCAGGTACTAACCACAGGCACAGCCGTAATCTGGATTGTAGGAAACCCTCACAACCTGGCACATGGTTGATTTTAATTAGAGCAGTATAACAAAGCCTGAGCTTAAAGTGGCTGGTGTTAGGAAGGCAAGCAATGCTCATGTGCTGCCTTGGCAATGCTGACATGCATCAGATTACACCAGTTCTGGTCATTTGGGCCAAGCACAAGCCAAAGAGGGGACCGGTAGGACCAGTGCTGGTGAGCAGATACATCCCAAGCAATGCAATGTCACCTGCAACAAAAGCCATAGAGAAGAGCCAATACTTCTATGTATCACTTAATCGAGCACATCACTTTCACCCCTCACCATCTACCTTTGTTATCAAGCCACCTCATCAGCAGGAAAGTGAGCTGCCACAAAAATTCATGGCAGATCTCAGAAAGTAGCTCTTCCCTCAGATACAGAGCTGCTGCTAGAGGCTGTAGTTAAGAAGCCCCCTGAAAACATGCTTCTTTGCTTTGCAGCCAGCACAGCCTCTGCCAGTAATTTCAGGAACACTAATGTCACTCTAACTCCAGCCACTTTTCCAACCACCCATTGGGCTCCCCAAAGTATAAACCCCCCTGGCTAGGAAGCAAACAGCTCCTGTTACTAATAGGAACTAATTAAGCACATTTTCCTCCTTTGCCAGCTCACGCCATGCAGTATCCCCTCAATCTAGAGAACATCAAGTGCTTATTAATTATATCTGAAGTGGTTCCTTGTTAGTGCTGACACTGCAAAGAATAAGTCATCCTGGCATGGGGTTAAAGGAGAGCTTGAGCCATGGGGCTAGGTTCACAGTGCCAGTATCAGGATGCCAGCATGGGCAGGGACACGTGGACATGGCTTCCTTGCATCTGTGCCACAGCACTGGAGAATATCGTGCCTGAGGTTTCACTGGGGTGGTGGGACACCCCATGATGGAGCTGGACCCTTCCTCCTCCATCCAGCAGAGGTGAGCCTCGGGGGCTGTGGCTTGGCTGACTCCTTGAGGGTCGTGCCCAGGGATGGATTCAGCAAGGGGAAGACATCCTGACCAAGGCGCAATTGCTCTCCCACATCCCTCATCCACCCCAAGAGCCCCATGCATGGAATTAATTATAGAAGTAATTAAGAGAGCTCCCCTATGAATATTTATAGTGGAACAAGACATAATTACCATTCCTCGGAGGAAAGGCACCTTCTTACTCAGCCGTGGAGAGGAGAGGGGAAAATGCAGCACCAACCAGGGGACCAGAGGCACCATTTGCTCCTGCCTTTACATCTACATCTACTTGCCTGCATGCAGCTCTGGCCCCTGGGAAACTGCCTCAATCATCCCACACAGACACGAGTAAAGAGATCCCTTTCCACTCCTGGGGGTGGCATTTTCAGCAGCTAGCCATATTTCCTACAGTTGGGTGCAATTTACTATTATTTCTATATATGAGCATTACTTATATATCTATTTTGTATGATTTCTCTCTCATTTAGTAACACCTCCTTTTCCACCCTAAACAGTTAAATGGTAGCCATGCACTGACTTGCCCTACTCCTGCTGAGCAGCTCTTATCAGCCATAATCTCCTGGAACCAGAAAATGCCTAGAAAGCAATTTCTGAAAGTTTTATCAATCTCCCTTCCACTTACTTAACTTTTCCTCATCCACACTCTCCCTTTCTGCTCTATTCAAATTTTCCCTGCCTAAATCACTCGCTTCCAAGCACCTTCTCCCAGTAAGCTGCTGTCTGAGTTCCCACCTTGCTACCTTCATCACAACCTTCCAACACCTCCAATGTAACAACATTGGAAAGCACAGGGAACCATGGAAATTTTGACTTTCCTTTCAATTTTTCCTTTCTCTGCACATAGCTGAGCTTAAAAACTCTTCCTGACCCCACTCCAGCTAGCAGGAGAGCCAGCCTCAGGAGCATCCCAACTCCTGCAATGGCTGATGCCATTCACTATAAAAGAAATACCTTGGGGAAAAAAAATGTTTTCTCATGGCACTTGGGCTCCACTACCAGATAGAAATAGGAAGCAAGGAAAGATAAAACAGAGAAAATAACCGAGATGCTTCTCAAGCAGTGCATCAATGCAGTGCTGGGAGTAGAAGAGAGGGGAGACTGCAAGGAAAGCAAAACAGTTGGATCCCCTTCCACATCCCTCACCCTCTGAGGTTTTCCTGCTGCATTGCACCTACTGATAGAAAATTTGGCCAAAACCAAACCAGATGTACATGCTGGTACTGTCCATGTTGGTGCCACCACCAGGAACAGGAGATATGTCCAAACCTGCAGGATAAGAGGACACCCACTAACCCCATCTCTGAACACAGCTAGCTTCTTCCTGTGGAAATCCCCACTCATATTAGGATGCTAGTGGTAGCAACAGGTGGGCCAAAAGAAGTAATCTCCTTCATCCTCAATATCTGTTACACATAAGTCAAAGCCACCTGAGATGGTGGGGATTTACTGTAGGTATGCAGCTCTGGAAGCTTTTCTTAGCTGGGAAACATAATTTGCACCTAGAGCTCTCTTAAGAATAAGCTGTCTTAAATAATAATACATGATTATGAGCTCACAAGTAGATCTAATATGGAGACAGGAGATCTGTGATAGCTCCAGGTCTCACTGTAAGCCTTGTCCCAGCACTGCCACCCTGCTGCAAGCATCGTCCCCACTCCACTGGTATGCTGAAACAGATTCCTGTGGCAGAACCAGGAGAGATGTGTTTAGCTAGAAGATAACAGTCCCCAGCAGCACCCAGACAGCCAGAGACCTTTTTGCTGTGCCCAGAACCATTTCAGGCTTTCAAACAGATTCCCCATTTTGCAACAGAGCAAAATCCACAAGCTTTAAAGTGATCTGGAAAGTGACTGGCTCCCTCTGCACCATGGCAGGGATGTGCATGGCAGCATGCATCAACCCATCCCAAAGCTACATCCAGGGCAGGTTTATCAAGGAGTTGGTTTTAAGTACCTTGGTGACATCATACTTAGATGCAGATAGGTACTACAACATAGTAAAAAATAAAAAATAATTAAACCTCCATTCAAAATAAGTCAATAGCAAGTCTCAATTCACAATCAATTTACCCTCTGGGCTGCAGACCCAGCAGAGGATAGCTGATCGAGCTAGGGCAGAAATTCAATTCCTAATTCCCCTTGTTCATCAGTTCCCCAGGATGCCTCTGCTTTTATGGATGAGTTTTAGATAGCAAAGCCCAGAAACCAGACCCAAGGTCAGCCTGTCACCCATACCCCAAGGTTTGCAACTCTCACCCAAAAGCAAGGAGACAGCAAAGCTCTGCCTGCACTGACCAGAGAGCATCATAGTGGAGAGGCCTCAGGGAGCACAAGACAAAGATGACATTAGCTCAGGCATCACTCCCTGTTCAGAGATGCTGCCACTGGGAGCTCAGCAATGCCAGTGCAGCATGCAGCCACACTAAAAGCACCAAGGTGACCAGCTCCTACCCCCAACCCACAACTCTCTCCTTCCTAAAAGTATTTTCATACGATAAATACCATACAAGTAGGTGAGTCCTGGGCTTAACAAGAAAATGAAGTGATGCAGTTCCACCTCATGCCACTGACCATGTTTTCTCAGTTGCTGCTCACTGGGTGAGGCTCCCCTAAGAGCCCAGGGTGGGGAAACAACAATTTGCTCCTCCTGCGAATTTCCACATCTTTGAGATGCCCACAACTGAACATTTAGTCTGGTTTGATGCTCCAATAGACAAGGCGTGGATCATTTCTTGACCATGAGTCTGCTCACCAGCTGAAGATAGATGGATTTTCCCATGGCTCCTCAGCCCTCCTCCAAAGCCTTGCTTAAGTGCGCAAGTGATGCTTTGATTTAATCACCACGCTCCTGCTCTCAACGCATCCTGTGACATACAAGACACCGGGCGTGACAAATGACCACTTTTAACACACTTGGAGCTAACACCCACAGCACCACTCCATTTGTCACTGTCTGGGTGCAGAACAACCCTGGTAGCAGATGCAGGGGTTTGGAAAGAGTGGAAAATTAAAACCTCAGTAATCTCTGCTAATTAGTTTTCTTTTTCCCTCTCCCTAGTGGGCTCCATCCTTCCCCTGCACATACCCCCAGTGCCCTAGGTCCCAGCTGGCAAGTCCAACCCGTGCTAAACTCCTCTGACAGCCAGGGGAAAGCAGGATGAGGTGTAGCAGCATGACTCACTCCACCTAGTCCATAGCTTTTTCATGGCTTGTGTTTACATGATAGGTCTTTCACTTACTAATTATTTAGATCCATGCTTCACTTCCATCACTGGTGAAGGCCTGTTTCCCAAAGTAAGATGTAGCAGGAAACCTGCTGCAAAGCCCAAGTGCAACCGCAGGGCACAGCTCTCAAATGATGTCCTGCACAGAGGAGTGTCAACAAGTTACCTCATGGGGCTAGAAAAATGTTTCATTATTATTACTAGCCTGCTGAGGTAAAAAATTTGTCCATTTGTAAAGTTTACTATTATTACTAGCCAGCTAGATTAAAAAAAAAAAAGTTTTACATCAACCTGCACCTCAGGAAGTTTTTCTTCATCCTCATATCATCATTGGCGATTCAGAACTTAAATTAGTCCAACAGTTTAACTACCTAGGCAGCCTCATCTCCTCAGATGGTAAGATTGACAGAGAGATAGACAATAGGCTAGCAAAGGCATATAGTGCTTTCGGAAACTTCTATAAAAGAGTCTGGCAAAATAAACACTTGAAGAAAAGTACAAAGATCAGCGTTTATAGAGCCATTGTGTTGTCTACTCTTTTATATGGTTCCAAATCATGGATCATCTATCACCACCACCTACAACTCTTGGAGCGCTGCCTCCATACAATCCTAAACATCCATTGGACAGATTATGTGACTCATACATCTGTCCTAGAACAAGCAGCAATTTCAAGCATTGAGGCCATGCTGCTGAGAACGCAGCTGCGTTGAGCAGGGCACCTCTCCAGGATGAAGACTTACCGCCTTCCTAAGATCATGCTCTATGGGGAACTTGCCACTGGCTGTCGCAAGAGAGGAGCCCCGAAGAGGAGATACAAGGACTCCCTGAAACAACATCTCAGCCTTGGCCATATTGATCACCTTAACTAGTCTACTCTGGCCTCCAGTTGGGAGGTCTGGAGACACACAATTTTTAATGCAGCTGATGTTTTTGAGAAGGCACACAGGATCACTTTTGAGGAGAAAAGACAGCGTAGAAAGAATTGTGTCTTGCTGGTTGTACCTCCTGAGGAGTCCTTGTGCTGTGCCTTTTGCAACCGCTCTTGTCTGTCCCACATTGGCCTTTGCAGCCAGCAGCACTTGTAAAAAGCGTTTGGGAAGAGCGTGGATGGAGCCCTCCCCGGATCTTCATTCACCAAGCCTAGCCATGATGATGAGATTAAAAAACATATTTTTTAAAAAATAAACAATTATTATTGTTAGCCTGCTGGGAGAAATGCTGGCTCCTGAAGAGCTTGCCATCAGCTCTACACTGCAACACAAGCCCCAAACATGGGAGAGATCCCCATCCCTTGGCAAGCAAACTTCAGCAAAACGGCACTGTCTGGAGCTGTTCCCAAAAGAACACTCTCGTGACTTAAAGAAAAAAGAAAACAACAAAAAAATCACCACCACGAAAAGGAAAAAGTTATAGAAAGGCTTTAACTTGAAACTCCCCAGCCTGAGTCACTGGGTTTGCCAGGTGCTGGCTATTTGCAAACAAGAGTGAGAACAATGCGGGTGCCGGACACAGGCCAGATCCTGTGCTTCCTCACAGATCTCCCATTGTCCAGGAGAACAATCCCTGCTCCGGCCAGAGAGCAAAGGGCCTTCGACATGATGGTAGTGAGGTGAGAGCTGGGTCTCCTGAGCTGGTGTAAGTGGGTGAGGTTAGGAAAGCTGGCTGGGTTTTGCAGCCCTGCTGCTGCAAGGCATGCTGATGAATCTGTCCACAGCAATCCCTTAAGCACACTTGGAGCTTTCCATCCTGATTGTCTCTAAGAAAGATTCCTTTCCCCATGTACTTCAGCTTCTGCAGAAAGTTTCCTGGATGGACCATTAACCAAACAAGGGTTTGGAAGCAGATTTATGTCCCTATTTGTAAACAGGCTTGGGGGAGGGAATCAAAAGGGGTGTTTTTCTTCCTTTTTTAAGACTGGAATCAATATAACCCTCAAAAGTTCTCATTATGGGGAGGGGAAATACATAAATGGCCCAAGGTACAATCTGAGTAGGAAAAAAATCATATGCAGAAAAATAAAGCAGCTCAGGGACCATTCCCTAATCCCTCCAAGGCCATAGGCAGCAATAGGCTGGCTAGGGCTGCCCAGCCCTGTGATGCTCGCCTGGCCTCCACCCACATCTTCCCCAGGGTATTTTCCAGTTTACTGCCTCATTTCTTTGGAGGGGTCTGGATCACAGGGATGACCCAGACACTGCTCAGGATCAGAGAGCAGTGGCTGCGGTACCTGAGCCTCCTCACCAGCAGCAGCTAGGACACATGGTCCTTCCCCATCCCTGCACTAGGGGAAAGAAAAGGGCTCGAATCCACGGGAGGAACATTTTGGCTAATAATGTCTAATTAAGGCTTCCATTAAAACCCATCACACTCATTAAAAAAAAAATTAACAAGGTTTTCCTGGACATCTTTCCTGCAAAATTATTACAGAGGTTAATGGATGTCTTCATTACGGCATAATTCAAGAAAAATCACACTTTTTTTTTTTCTTTTTCTATCTCTCTTTTTGGAGGTACAGTGACTCAAATGATTCTCCTCTTTCTGCCGCACGGCCACGGTAAAACTGGGCTGCCTGTTCCACCCAGTGGCAGAAGCTGGGAGATTGCTGCCAGGCAAAGGCAAAGCCCCTGCAGCAAAGGGGAGCATCCCTCCATCCCTCTGCTGTCACCACCAGGATTTGGGAAGAGCTGGGAAAAGCTGCTGCTTCCCAGCGCAGCCCAACTGGGGAGATCAGCTTGAGCTGACACAGGGTGGGGAAAGGGCAGGAAACTTACTATTGTGCCAAAACAAAAAAAAGGGGGTGGGGGGGGTGGGGGAGGGAAGGCCCATTTTGAACAGTCAGATGTTTGTGGCTCTGTTAAACCTGGAATAAAACACCTCCTGGATGCCCCATTGCTGTAGGGCTTGAAGGTGCCCCGGCTGCACAGATCCTCTCACTTTGGTCTAGAAGCAGCTTTTTGGAAGGTTAGTGCCTGCCCAGTGCTCAGGCCCCACAGGAGCAGAGGTACAGCGACGCACAGGGAGAAGGAGACCCGTGGCAGTCCCAGCATGCTGGCCACCCTCTGTGCCACTAAACAAACTTCTTCAAGGAGAAAAGCATGAACTCCTACTTCCAAACCCACAGAGAAACATTTTCTCCACAAAGCCACCGAAAGCATCATAAGCATTAGCTGCAGCCACAGAGACTCCCTGGCATCCAAGCTGCCAGTTATACATCCAGCTGATGCATCAACCATGTGTCCATGAGTGCAGGTAGAGAGAGAAGGGTTTTGAAACAAACTGGTTGATCTCATCCTGGGTCCCAGGAAGGAGTCTGAGGAAGATCTGGTGGGTTTTAAGCCCAATTATTTAAGATTGTAGGTGAGGGGTCTCCATGGGCACCCCAGCCCTCAATGTGCCTACCCCAATCCGGGATGCTCCTGGAACTATCACATGCCCTGCCATGGGATGAGGCCAGATGCCATTGTGCCATCACACTCTGGGGACACCAGAACAATTCTCTGCCAGCCACCTTCACTGTCAGCCAGCACTGCTAGCCACCAAACCAGGGACAGGTTTTTCCCAAGCAAGCTTGGAAGCCACAGGTCCACTAAACCAAATCCAAAGGACAGGCCGAAGGAGAGATGGGCAGGGAAAGTACTTTCATTTCACCTCTTTGTTTCTCCCCTCTTGTTTTAGAGGAGAAAGCATTCAAAG
This sequence comes from Bucco capensis, assembly GCA_013396975.1. Classification (NCBI taxonomy): domain Eukaryota; kingdom Metazoa; phylum Chordata; class Aves; order Piciformes; family Bucconidae; genus Bucco; species Bucco capensis. The sequence continues at coordinate 167,393 of VWZO01013601.1, forward strand.
AGGGATCGATCATGCAAGCTGGAATATGGTGCTGGAGAGGAAGCTGCAGGGAGGCAAAAGCCAGCAAGGTCAGCACAGAGGCTGAAGAAGAAAGACTTCCCAGCTGTGGGGAAGAGTGTGAACCAACAGCATGGATAAAAAATGAAAAATAAAACCACTCTAACAAAAAAAAAAAAGGGCCTTTCTGCAGCCCCTGCAATGCTTGCTGTGCTCACCCTGACCCAGTCATCAGGGTGGCTGGACACAGAGCTGCAGCACCCAAAGCACAGATGAGCAGGGTCACCTGTGTCCCTATGACATGGCAAGGCATATCACAGCCTTCCTTGCTGCCATTCACCCATCATTAGGTTTCAGAGTCAAACAGCAGCAGAGAAAGGGTTTAATAATCTTCCTCAAGAAGAACAAGCAAAATCCACCCAGCATGCTCATCCAAGGTCTTAAACAATTTTCCTGGCCTCCCAGTGATCCCCACTCCTGATTTTCTTCCCTCCTCCTCCCCAGTGCAATGATGCATTACACCTTGACCACGCAAGGAGGCCATAAAGCAAGGCTGAGGGACAGGGCAGAGCAAGACAAATGGATTTAATATCAACCTGAATGGACTGTGGACTATCACACCAAATGAATTATTCATTTTGGATTCAATAACAGTCTCCATTTCACATTGACCCACAGCTCTAACGGGCAAAAGGTGCCAAAGAGGATGGGGCAGGCAGTCCCATCAGACTTTCGAGTATAGCATGCTATCACCCAGCTGAGAGAGGGCAACATGGCTTTGCACCAGCAAGGAGGTTGCTAAACCCCAACCAGCCCAGGATGGAAACAAAGAAATAGTAAAGAAAATCTCCCTCTCTCCCAACCCCCATCTTAGTGATGTGGTGGTAATGATCCCCCCATCACTCGAACCCTAAAACATGATGAGAATCTCTTTGGGACTTGAGATACCCCCAAAGAAGACTGTGCTCTGCCTGCACCTAAGTGCACTGCAGCTAAGTGCTGCTAAAAGCAGGTATTAATGAATCCCTCAGCGGCCCTGAGCTCTGCTGTCAGCACCAAACCGCTCCGCTCTAATAGCCACATGATAGGCACAGCCTCTATCCCAGAGGGTGGGAGGGATGAAACAGGGCTGGGGAGCTAAACAATTCAACCCTATTTTTGTCCCACCACTGAGGAATTAAGCCCATTTTCTCAGCCTTGAAATACCAAGGGATTTGGTTGGGTTTTTTTTCTTTCCTTGGTGGCAATTCCCCCAGGCTTGTTAAGTGGCTCATCTCAGGTTAACAAAGGCTTTGAGCAGACGTAAGGAGTATGTGCTTACTGGAAGCCAGGATGAGATCCTGGAAGCAACCCTGTGAGACAAACCCAGCAGGTGAACAAAGCATGGGAATACAACCCCTTTGAGATGGCATGAAGCCAAACATAAAACTGCTAAATTATTATTTCTAAACCCTGCAATATGCAGTCTCCAGCTCATTGACCTTTGGGAAAGGCAGCAGTAGGCTTAGGTCTTCTTTGTCTCCAAGGTCTATGAAGATACAAGCAGATGCTTCACAGCCAAAGGGTGCACAAGAAGCCAGAGTCCAATACAAAGATTTTTACTCAAAATGCAGCTCATTTTCCAACAATCCTAATGTAACCCCTTGTGCAGGCCTTTAAGGCTAGTTTTAGGGAACTTCCAGGAGGGCCTGACAGGTTTATGGGGTTTGTATTATTCACCAGCACTGAGCAGGACCTTGAAACGTGGAGATCTTGCTCGTTGTCCCAGCCTTTTGTCCATGCTCCTGACAAACCCACTGGGAAATATCCTTAAAGGATTGGGAAAGGGACGTTACTGGAGCTCTGCTCTGAAGACAGCATCATACCAGCACCTAACAGCACCCAGAGAACCTTCAAAAAAAAACAAAAAACAACACAGTCCCACCATCACACTTGGTCACATCACCACATGCTTGGTGCCATTTAACCATCTGCTTGGTCTGCACCCACAGCATATTTGGTGCTTTTCAGGATCCCAAATGCTGCTGGCTGACCCATAAGGACATTTCTAACCCCTCAGTTCTGCCAGAATCCTGATTTTTCTCCTCACTGAGTCCAAATGCAAAGCATGTTCCCCATGCACAGGCAAAAGCCTGGCTCTGTAGAGCCCACATTCAGACAGTGCAAGGGCTTTCTCCTTTGGCATCAACACTGCCACCAGGCATGAGAGCACAGCTGCAAACAGACACTATGGCACAGAAAACTCAGGTTCTGTTTCATGCAGCTCCAAGAGCATGACTATTCTGGGGTTTGCATGAGAAAAGGAAACAAAAAAAGCCATGGAGATGGGTCCAAAACTCACTATGAGTAGGTTTGCTCCCATGCCTCTCATGTCTTGCTGTCACTCAACCTCTGCCCTGTTCCAAACTACAAGCACTAGGTAGGTGCAGCACATCCCTCCCAGGGGTTTCTTAGCACTCAATACCTCAATCTCCTCCATCTCCTCAGCTGGCAGCAGATGGAAAGGTCAACACCACCAAAACCTGCAGCAGGTTTACATTACCATTGTTCTCCTACACTTCTGGCAAAAAGACATTATTTCCCAATTTCAGTCTTCAACTAAAATTATCACTTATTTTTCCATTATGAGAAAATGTCATTTTGACATAAAACCATGTGTGCTTTCTGCTTGTTTGTTCAATAGTAGAGTATCATCTCGCCAGAAACACTCCAGTTTGCAAAGAGCCCTTTCCTCCAACACAGCACTTCAGCTCTTCACGGCTAGAGAAATTATCCTGGTGGGAACAAAACCACGAAACTACAGGTGATGCTGCTCAATGTGAAAGCAAGGGATGAGTGCACAGACTCTGGTGGTTTCCCAGTTGTTGGAGCCCCAGCGTGGGAAGGCATCACCATCCCCATCCTGGCCTGGAAGAAATGTGGTTGTCCACAGTGAAAACCTACACAAGTTCCCACGTTTAAAGCAAAGGAATACACAAGTTTCTCCACAGCTTGAATCCCAACTTTGCCATTTTCTTATATCTGGAGTTAGAGGTGGAGAAGAAACAGCATAGTAGCCACCTCAAAGAGCATGACAGCCAAGCCTGGTGCTACATGTGCTACCACCTGCTCAAGAGGTCCAAGTCAGACCTCCTACCATCACTCTCTTTCTCAAAACTAGCCTAAAAGCACTTGGACACCTGCCTTCTTCCCAATCCTTCCTTGACCTGATGGAACCCACCTTCTAGAATCTCTTTGGAAAGGGGCAATGAAATGGGTCAGCTTCTCATGCAAAAAGCCCTCTCCTCTTCTCTCCTTCCAAGCAGCACAGAAAAACAACACCTTAACTTTGGAGAGGAGAAAGAAAGGGCAGCAAGTAAAGATAATAGAAAAAAAATCCTCCTACAGTATTTGAGAAATATTCATCAGAAAGGCAAAAGGAGATGAAAAGCAATGAGTGCTATTTCCATATTTATAACCTCATGCTGCGGAGGACTCCAGCAGGCAACAGCATGCTGGCGGCATGGCTGGGGGTACCCAACAAAAAACCCTCCAATTAATACTGAGAATCAGAGCAGCTTCGCTGCAGTCAGGTCCAACAGTGGCTGCCCAGCTCCTACAGCATTAACGAGGCAGATGAAAGTTGCTCAGCCAGCAAGCGTGGGCCTGGGCGGCACTTTGAAGGCAGCAGATCACAGAGGTAGCTTCCAGCAAGCTCACAGTACCAACTGCACCAGCACGCGCAACCTCGCCACGCTGCTCACCAACTTTGGCCACTGACTGGAGCGCACCAAGAAGCCACAGGTTGGCCACTACTCCCAAATCCCTGCCTTGTCCTCAGAGCAAAACACCACTTCAAGGCAGGTGCAGAGTCAGTTTCACAACAGACATTGCCCAAATCAGCTTGTTTGGGGATGAACATTTTGTTAAGCAAAGCGCAAAAACAATAAAAGCACCTTGTTACCCAAGGCCAACCTTACCTTTGCAAGCCACGTTGTTCTCAGGCTCATAACCAGCCTTGCACGTACAGCGGCCAATGGGAACCATCCACTCCCCATCCCCGTTGCAGTACAGTTTGATGGGCACATCTACCTCCTCAGCATTGGGGATGCAGGTGCCACGAGCAGTCACTAGAGAGGTGCTCTCTGCTCCTGTCATTGTCTCTGGGAAGATGGCAAAGTTCTGCACCACACTGGGGCATTTCTTAAAGAAGACCCTGACAGACAGCAGAGACATACAAGCCCCATAGTCCTGGAAAGCCAGGTAAAAGCCATTGCGGGTCAGGGGCCCAAAACTTCTTACTTCTGTGTTCACTTTCATCAACCTGCCACCAAAGTCCACCTGGGAGAAGCTCTCGTCAGCAGCAATAGTGTCCACTTTGAGGTAGGGTGCCTCCGTCCAGAAGGCAGACTTCTTGGTGGCAATGACAGAGTCTGTCTCGTAGTAGTAGAGGTTGAAGGTCTCCTTGCAGGAGCCAGGGACGTTGGGGAGGCTGCTGCAGTCCCGCACAGTGAAGCGCATCTCGGTGTAGATGCGGTGAGCTCCACGCCGGTTGATGAACGTGGTGAGGAGCCAGTTGTTCTGGTTGGGCTCGAAGACGTTGCACACTTGGTACGTACGGATGGTGTTGAGGTTTTCGTCGTAGCCACTGACTTCTTCCCACTGCAGAAAGGAGAAGGGAGAAGTGATGAGAGGGAGGCAGAGGGACTGGTGGTGGCCCATGAGCCACAGAGGTGTCATTCACCCTGCACAGGGCAGAGCAGGGCTGAAAGAGAATCTCAAAGCCACAGAGGAGCCTAGGAATGCTGTCATGGACACACAATATGATGCACATGCAGGAACACCACTTGGGCCAGCACCAGATGAAAGCCTCACCCTCTTGTCCCTGCATGCCTCTCGCCATTGTTCTCAGCTTATGCTAAAATATCTTTTCCATGTGGACAAGCACCTTAGCTGCCCTGAGAAGATGTAAAAATAGGAAGAATGATGGTCCAGGCATCTGGAGGCTGGAGAAAAAGCAGCACACAAGCCTACAGCTTCATTCGAGTCCAAGCCAGCACATGGGCCAGAGAGCAAGCCTGACCCCAGGATCTCAGCACGAGATCATTTCCCCCAGCAAAGAAAACTAACTAAATAAAACATTACTGCTGCAGAGAGAGAGAATATAGATTTGCAATTCGATTTATAGAAGGACATTAATATAATCCAGGCTACAATTTCAATTAAGGGACAGCAGCAAACTGTGAATAGTCTATGATGGCATTAGAGTCCTACAGACAGATTTACAACCTCATAATCCATTCATTTTAACTAATCCATGTTTACAGTCTCCTCATAACAGCATTATTCATATGGCAATCTTTAAGCAGCACTCTGAATATCATGCATAATTTCCTAGAGCAATACTACAGCAGTGCTCACATGTGTTTGTGCTTACATGGGGGCACAACAGCAGAGAGGTGATGCCAACATGACCTGTCACACTGAGTCTTCATAAAGAGCTGATGCACCACAACCAACCCTGCAACCTCACAGGCTTTTTTCCCTCTTCCATTAAACAACCATGTTCCTCATCAGCTCCTCAAGCTTCTCCCTTGTAAACCACAGCCCTGATGTAAAAAATGTGCAAGTTTTCATTTTGTTTTCAAAGCAGGGTCCTCTACATGCTGCCAACGAGCACAGCAGAGTGTTTGCTCCCAGGTCCACCTACTCAGCTCCACCAACTTTATGCGCAGATCACAGCTCAAGATTGCACATTGTTGTTAAGCAACGTTTACCAAACCAAAACCCAGGCATCCAACTGAGCTCTCTCCCTTCTCATCCTCCCTTATGAAAGCACTGCAAAAACCCCTCTTCACTCTGGATAAGATGTGTGGATTCAAAGCCCTTTCATTACCATTACCTTTTCACACAAGAAATCTGCAAGGTCCTGCCTGACCAAGGGAGTTGGCATTGTTTCCCATTCCCACCTGGGCTTTGCATTTACAGCCCTGTCATCCAATTAACACCAGACAATGAGGTCTCTTCCTGTTCTCACCCACCAGCATAACACTGACCCACTGCTCTGCAGTCTTTGCTGTGGGAATCCTCCTCTTCATTCCATCCACAGGCTCCTGCACCTCAGCCAAATGCACAGGAGGGGCCGTGACCCACTATCCTTTTATTTATTGCACCCATTAAGGAGTCAGTTCTCTCACCTGCTGCCTACATCAAGCACCCCCTTGATGTAGGGGGGGAGGGAGGGATGGAATGCTGCAAACAAAGCCAAAACCTGCCAGCAGACCCTGCCACACTTCAGCCACCCAACACACAAGGCTGCCCACAGCTGGGAACAATATGAAATACCACTTGGAAAATCTTCATGAAGATTTGGGGCTGGATTCTGATGCTCCCTTGGGCATCCTTTGGGTTGAACACTCCTGCAACCAGGCACTGAAGAGCAACAGGTCCCCATGGCTGAGTGCCCCACGGTGCCAGCAACAGCTGCTATCAATGCTCTAGCAGCAACAAATGTACTATTTTGATGAGATCACACTAAATAATTCACAGGGAGCTGGAAATCAAGACAATATTCTTCTCAGTCTCTGCTGAGATTTAAAATACTTCCACCAGGGAGAACGGAAGGAGAGCCAAGTGTCCTGCCAGAGCCAGTCTCTGGTAATCACAGCCTCTGCTGCCCATCTGCCACCCATGCCCCAGCATTAACATCAACAGCCCCCCACAAGCCTTGGGACACATGTATGAACCCAGGTGAACAGTCAGTCTTGGAGCTCAGTGTGCCATGGGGGGATGCCACCACCCAAAGCCTGCACAGAGCCTGTGCCAATGGCAACCCCAGGGTCAGGAGAGGTGGCTCATCAAATCCCTGTACCTCCAGCCCCAAGGGAGATGAAGTTGATGCCCCAGCAGCAGCCAGGAGTCCCTCTCCCATCCTCTCATCTCTTCCCTTCTGCATCAAGGAGCAGGAAGGTCCCATTTACAGATGACTGCAGCTCTTCTCCCTCATGTTTCTTCACTCTCTAGTTTCTCTATTCTTCACTTGTTCCTGCAATATTATGATCTGTTGCTAAGCCCCAAAGAAAGGCTTTCAGCTCATACTCATATTTTTTGGATGGAGGAAAACAGCTGCAGAGGGAAAGCTTTTGGCTTCTTATCCCAGCTTTCAGAATTTGGGGCTGAAAAAGAAACAGTGCAGTCCTACAGTGACTGCTTTTGGAAACTGAAGACTAAAAACAAGAAAAGGCCAACTAAATTTGGGGTTTTAGTCGACTCCAAAACAGGCAAAAATCCCCATGTGTATTTTAGTTTCTCAACGCCAGGATGCTTGGATGGGTCACGGTCTGCAAACCCTCCCTAGGACTCACACTCCGGAAAAGCCTCATCCAAAAACTGGCCATTAGTGCTGGACAAGCCAAGAAGCAGAACAAATCCACCCTCAAGTACTTGTTGTGAACTGTTAAGTGGGACAAACCATAAAACTCTGTAAAGTAACCAGGAAGCTTGTAAAGACCACTGCATGCCTCGAGCAAGAGGAAGATAATGCTTATTTTCAACTAACATCCAACCTGTTCCAAAACCAGCTTTGGCTGGGAGATAATACCTACAGGGAGGTTCACACTAGGACTCCAAAATACCCCTTAATGTGCTCCATATCCACCCAGCAAAGCACCTGATGCTACAAAGAAAAGCCCAGTCCACAAGCAAAGGAACTTGCCAAGTGAAGTCACACTTCCTAACACATGCTACAGACAGACCCCATGTCTTTTAAATAAAAGAACCTGGTATTTTAAAATACTTTGTGGAAGATCTAATAGATGCTCCTGTTAAGGAGAAGACTCACCAGTAACTCTCAGAGGAGTGAAAGTTGAGTGGATTCAAGTATGCACACAGGGGATGCAGGAATGTGGGCTGGGAAAAGGCTTCACACTGCTGCTTTGCAGAGGGGTAGACCACTGTGCCTTACAACACAAGCTCCCTGCCTGCTTTCTGCAAGCTATCAGCAATCACAGCTGCAGGCAACTATTTATACCTCATCTCCATCACCTGCATGTGGCTCTCCTGCATTTTGCCAGCAATTTATCCAGGCCCAGATTTTTTCCAAAACCATTTAGGAGCAATGCCCCATGTTTCAAGGGCATCTGACATGCCTGGAGAAGATTTCATGCCTACTGCATGTGTGGTTCAACTTCGGTGACAGCATCCAACCTCTTTTCTTTTAAGGACCTGACCAACCCTATCACAGCCTAGCAAAGATACAGGCTGGCATCCTTCTCCTTTGTTGCCATGTCCTGGAGGTCCCAGGGACAGACCCCACTGCTGTACCCATCCCTGCCCAACTAGTTGCCTGTCCCACCAAAATGCCCATCCATCAACTCACATCCCTTCCCACTGCCGCCTCTCTCCCCCAGCTTCATCTCTCACTTTCTCTGTCAAGGGAATGTGAGTCAGGTTATTTTATGCTTCCATTCCTCAAAGGCTCGTATTATATAAAAAAGATGTTTTAAGTGCCTCAGGGTGTTTTGTTCCTCATTACTTCATAAAAGTGACATTAATAGCCAGGGAAGAGCACTGCCGAGTGCAATTACGGATGATGTTCCAGGTATGAAAGCTGTTTTGAGCCTGCTAATGTTTCCTAATTACAAGTCTTTTGGCACAGGGAGAGAGAAGGCACAAGTGGGGAATGGAGAGTGGTGACAGGGCTGGACCCTTCACCTGGAAGGAGGGCAGGCAGGGGAGAAGACAGAGCAGGGATGGAGAAAAGCTCCGTCTTCGTGAGAACTAGGGCTCAGTTCAGAGAAGGCACGCTCGGCCCTGGCCCAGCCATGCAGCACAGCATGGTGGAGCCCTGGCTGCTCCACACCAGCCTAATGGGGCACCATTGCTCCTGTTGTGTCTTCTCCAGCTCCCCATCAGCATTCCAAGATGAATAGCATGAACCCCATGAAATTACGTAGGGATCAGCTGGGCAAGGGGCACTTACCCCCGAAGGAGGGTTGGCGGTCCAGCCCAGCTCGGCCGTTGCCGTTCGCGTATCCATCAAAGTTTCTGAGGAAACACAAGAAAAGGAAAGCAAATTAGTTACTTCCAAAGTTTTTGATATTATGAGCACAGAGCCACAGAAGAGCATTCATTTGCTTTTGCTGAGCCCATATCTGAGCCTTGGAGCTGCTCAGAAATACAGCAGCAGGTGCCCCAATACATAACAGGCAGCTTCACACCAGAGCAAACTGTGCAGGACAAGACTCTTTGCAAAGACCCACGGCCTGAACCCAGCCCATGCTTCCGTCTCTGCCCCTCCCAAGCCTAGAGAAGGAAAACAGCATAATCAACTAAAAAATATTAACAAATTCAGAGGGATGCTGCATTTTGTGGACTTATTACACTCATATACAAAACCCTGTCTAAAGCTGAGCAGCACGTCTGCATTAAATCTCTGGAAGCAGCAAGAGGCTGGGGGAAAGTCTCCCACAATAAAAATCACATTGTTGGAGTGGTGTTCCTCTGCTGGGGGTCTGCTGCTGGAAGATTTGGTGGGAAATATTGAAAAGCTGTAATATAGCTGACACTTCCCTATTCTTATTCTAGTAAAAACAAAACAGGCAAAACCAAAACCAAGCAAAGAAAAAAAACACCACGCACAACAAGAATAATAGTGAGAGCATCAACATATAGAAACAGATGGGAAAAACCCTCCAGGTTTTATTTGTTTGTTTGCAGCAAGCAGACATGCAGATTAATTTCCTCAATTCTTGTGTCTCAACCAAATGGGAAGAGGAGATGCCTTGCTGCTGGCTGGCATAGCTAAGCATCTCTTGTCCCACCTCTTTCCTCCATGGCCCTAGGTACTCATGGGAGCACCAGGAAAAGGGGTGCAACCAGAGAAATAAAGGTCAGGAAATAAAAATCAGCCCAGGAATATGAACTACCAACAGACTGCTGCTTTTAATCACTCCACACCCACTGCAGCAATCACAAGAGGGAAACAAGACTCCTATTAATCTTCCCACCCCTCCCTTTGCTGGCTGCCCCAGGATGGGAAGTCAGAGAAGCACGGCTGGGAACTCCCCACCCTGCCACGAGATAAACATTCCCTGCTCCCAAAATCTCTGCCGGAGGTGCCAACCTGGTCCAGCTTCCAGAGGAGAGCAAGGCCACAGACAGGGAGAGCAAGGCAACAGTCCTTGGGAGCTTACAAAGCTTCAGCACCCCTAACCGGTCCCAAAACACTGCTGTGGCACCATCACAAGAGCTTCAAAGCATTCCACTGCACCCATGCTTTGCATGTGCCTTGCGCAGTACCAACCCATAGTTGCTCACAGTGTCCTTGCAGAGGAGACATTTCACCCCCAGTCCATGCAGGGAACTAGTAAAGCATGACGGCCTTCATGCTATCACAGCATGTGACTTTATATATAGTTTCAGTCACTTTCTGTTTGGCAGAAGCCAGCTAATAACCATGCATCCCAGCTGCAGCTCCTCCCTGGCCTCAAACGGGCCTGGGGGCTTATGCTCCAGACCTCCAGCAAGTTTCTGCTCCCACTGCCCTCTGCCTTCTACCACCACAGAGCCTTCCTTTCCTTGCAAACAGCCCCACACCTCGTTAAGCAGGCATTAAACCTCACTAGGGCCCTTCAAATAAGCAGGCAGATATGCCCATGCATAAACAGCTGCAAAGATGAAAGCAAAAGGATGTGGAACTACTTCCCAGTTACCCCTTCCAATAGGGCTATGCAGAGAGGGATGCTCTGAGAGCCTCTAAAATGCTTGGTGTTTTTTTCCCTGCAGCAAAGGAGATGTCCTTGTGTCATACAAGGGAAACTGAGGCAGTGGAGCCCAGGGTGACTCAGGCAGTATAGCCAGGCTGGGACCTAGACCTCAACAGTAAGGACATGCTCAGTTACAGGAAAGGCACATCTTGCAAGGGCTTATTCAGAAAGAATTTTCACTCCATCCTCTTCCTTCCTGTTCCACGCACTTACAGCTTCCTTCCCTGGGCAGTTTTGGTTTAGTTTTGTTTTGCAGTGGGGCAATGACAGAGGAATGTAGTTTTGATAAAGCACAGCCACAGTGCAGGATGGTAGCACACAGGGACCAGCTCTGCTCCAAGGTGACATTCACCAGGATCCCTCCTTGCAGCACTCTCCCAAAAATCCCATCCCTTCCTTGCTGTTGACTTCTTCCCCATAGCCTCCATATTTTGGAAATAAAGCAGTGGCACAGTTGCACAGCAGCAATGCTAGCGTGGCATGCAGCACATGCCAAAGCAGTGGACTTCAAAATAACTAAATAAACAGAGAAAAAAATTAATAAGTGGAAAGTAAACACAGAGAAGCTTTCACTTTGGAGATTTCTGGAGCACTAAGGGGTCTGGTGTAGCCTGTGGCAAGGGAGGTCACAGTTGCAAAGTTTCTACTGCAGATGTGTAACTTGCATTTCAGCAGTACCATGTTACTAAAGCAATTTGCAAACAAAAGGAAAAAGAAGGCTGAGAGCCATCACTGAAAGCCTGACTCCCTACTGACCACCTCCTCCTGCTCAGATCCTGCCCTAACTCCCAAGGACACTGTTATATATAATAAGATCCATAACCCAGCAAAAGTTTGGTTGTTTCTTTGTGGGCTTTTGGATTTTTGTTTTGGGTTTTTTTGGTTGGTGGGTTTGGGGAGTGTTTTTACTGTGGTTTTTGCTTAGTTGTTTGTTTGGTTTTTAAATAAAATAAAATAGTTACATCTTCCCTTTCAGTAGAAATTCCTGCTGAGCTCCCACTGACTGCAGAGCTACTGGCACCAGAGGACTTGGCTGAGCAACTTCCCACTGACCTCTGCTATTTCCTCTTGAAGGAAATCTTGGATTTTACTTAATTTTCTGGGACATGTAAGTGATGCCATAACCCCAGGGGAAACCCCCATAGGGCCATTTATTGCCAGGCTGCTCAGAGCTAAAGGTTGGCAAGCATCCTCCTTCAGCAAATGCCAGTACCTCTTGCCCTAAGACCTCACAGAGAGAGGAGGGAAAAGATGGGGCTTCCCAGCACTCACATCTCCATCTCTGGGTTGCAAAATATTGCTACCTATGGTGTGACACACAGATCAGCCCCGCAGACATCCATCACTTGGGAGTGGACAAAGGAAGGACAGGCAGTAAAACCCCTTTGCTCTGCCTGCTAACAAGAGGACTACTGCAGAACAGCACTTGAGCAACATTAATCAGAAGAAAAGCCATACAGACACCTCCCATACCCCTATTTCCCGCTTCACCCTGCTCTGAGGACCAGTTTTTATTATATGGCACTGGGTATTAATTAACTCCCCTCCTAGAGGTGTCAGTGCAGGGGTACATCATCTCCCCCTGCCTCCTACATCTAGCACAGCATCATTAGCCACATCAGGTGAACCACATGCCACTTTGCCCACCTGCATCAGCCAGTCCCCATACCTCCACCATCCCAGCAGACACGCACAAGTGTCCAACATGCAAACACAGGCAAGACGTTGCCCTCTCCTTGCCTGCTCAAGGTATTGCTCCTCCAGCAACACCTTCCACACCTGACCATCTGCATGTAGACACAGGGGATGCTTTGCCTGGGAGGGAGCTCAACACATTTGTTTGGAGAAGTCTTCAGGGCCTAAGCCTCTACCAAAGACAGCTCACCAAGCTGTTGTGGCTGATAGCCTCATGAGGGAGAAGACAAGCTCTGCTATGGAGAGCTGAGCTCTCTTAGAGTGAAGAATCTTCAGCTGTATACAGTAGATTTTCTTTAATGGACACATTACTTTAAACTAAGCCTTCACCATCTGTTCCAGTCCCTAATTATCAATACAAAAACAAACGTCTACTCACAATTACACTCGTAACGAGTAAAGATGCCAGCAATTAGAATGCACCAGCATCCTTGCCACCGAGCAGCGCATCCATCTGTGATGGCACTCGCGCGATCCAGGCAGGGAGGATTCACTGCCGTCCCGGGCTCCCCGCACCCTCCCAGGCAAACTACTGAGAGATGTGGCCAGAGCCAATAATCAGGGCAGGATAAGCTGCACCTCAGAGCAGCAAAGGGTAGCCTGGTACAATTCAAGTGGCTGGGTGAAAATAAGGTATTCAGATTGAGAGTAGCCAGACTCAGAGCACAGCAGTGCAGGAGCCTTCATTTCACACCAGCTGATGCTGTCTTGCCAACAATCCTTCCCAATAGGATTTAAGCCTTTTCCAGAAAAACCTTTCTAAACCAGCCTGAAATGAAGCTGAGCTTATTTCCTGAAACCCAACCCTGAAACTCAGTTCTCCCCAGCTTCTGCTGAGTCCCACCATGAGGAGGTATGACTTCTCCCTGGCAAGGGAATAGGGTCTGGCTACCGGCAGAGAGAGATGAAGGCAAGAAGTCAACCCAACTTGATCACTTTTTGACATTGCCATCTGGAAAGAAAGAGATATGACAACAAATGTTCTGTTGAGGGAGGCCACAAAGAAACTTCAACAAGTGCTGCACTCCTCAATAAATGCCTTGGGAACATGGTCACTCTCCCCAAGCAAGGAGCAGCAGCTCTCAGTCCTGCAAAGAATCAGCCTAAGGCACTCAAAAGCAAATGCTTTGGCATAAGTAGAGATGCAGGCATGTCTAAAGCAACCAAGAGAAAAAAGACAGAAATTAAGCAAAATAAGGAGAGAGAAGGCTTGATAACAACAGATGGGTAGAGGGAGATTTGGAAAGGATGCCAGCTGCTGGAAATAAGCCCCTTGACATGCATGGGGAGAGGAGAGGTGCATTTCAATAGCTGAACCTTTGGAAGGAGATGGAGGATGGGAGGGCAGCCACAGAGCAAGGGACAGGGCATATGTGGCTGTGCAGGACTCGGGTCCAGGGCCTGAATGGGCAGAGGATGCTCCATGGGTGGGATCTCGGAGACTCATCCTGATGTGCCCTTGCAGAGCAAAAAGCAAGCCTGACCAAGTGGCGATGGGGTCAGTACATGGCCCAGCCCTAGGGCCTGTACCCTGGGCAGTCTCAGCCCCATAGCATGACTTTCTGAAGAGGAACAACAGCAAGACTTTCTTTCATAAGGAAAGCACTGGATTTTTCTCCTCAGTTTCATGATCATAAATGCCAAGCTTTCTTTCTACCTCCTCTTTCTCTCCCAAGAGCTTCAGCAAAATCAGCCTAAGGCAAATGCACAGCTTGGGAAGCTTCTGTCCAAGTTTGGTGACATTACCAGAGAAAGGGAACAATAGAGAAGCAGAGCCAAGACACTTTATAATACAGACTAGTGCTAAATAACATTAACCACTATGATGCTGTGAGCTCTGCCTCCCTGTACTTGTCGTGACTTCAAACCAAGCCCGGACTGCCTCACGGCTTTCATCACCATTGCCTACATGCTCATGGTTTGCATCCCACCTCTTGGTCTCAATGGAAAGAAAGTCCCACAGGTGCAGGGGAATAACCTGAATTTAATTCTCACTATTCCCCATAGATGAAGGGATTCAAGCACATGCCATGAGGTTGCCTGAGTAATTCCAGTTTGCTCTCCTTGCTTTTGACCGTAACATCCCACAGACACAGTCCAGGTTTACACCTGCAAGGTCTCAATATATCCTGAACTTCACACTAACACAGGAAAAAGCAGGAACACAAGATCCATTCAGCTCTGCTGCAGGGACCAAGACAGCAAGCTGCTGGGTGTGCATCCAACCCATAAAGTCTCTTCAGCAGGAGGACTCCCCACCTGGTTCCTGCTCCTAATTGGTAGGGAGTGCCATGAAGGAGCTGGCGGCTGTGTGGCCTGAACGCTGTGACATCTCCCAGACGGTTTAATTATGGCATTGGAGAGGCGGGCAGGGGAAGAGCAGGATCAGCCTCTCCCCTTTGATAAGCACTGCTCTTCCAAACAGTTTCCTGAGAGCTCCAGCTTCCGAAAGAGCCGCTTACAGTATCTATACACTTTCAATCAAAAATATTACAGCAACAACTAATTACGTCCCATCATTCCCATGGCTCTCTGCCTTTAATGGTGCATTTTGCTGCTACAGGATGACGGTGAAACTGTTCCAGAAGTGCATAACGAGCTCTCCCCATCAATCTCCCGCAGGTTCGTTATGAAGGATTACCCACCAAATAACAAACCTAGTCGAGAGGGAGAGGATGTGCTAAACAACAACAAAAGAAGTCAACACAAAAACATCTTCTGCCTGTACTTTGAAGGACAATGCAGGGGAGAGGAGCAGCCATAGCTGCTTTGCAAAGACATCTCACCTGTGACACTGCCATGCGTGGCCACCAGCCAGCATGAGAAGATCTGTGGTGGCCAAAAAAAAAAAAAACAAAACCAACAAAACACAACCCCACTTCCAGTTGGAAACAGAAAGAATTTATATATATCAGCCAAGGACGAGCATGCTGTGTCAATTTTTGACGGGATGCATTAAGCTGCAGCCGCACAGCACAGTGGTGGACCTCCTCCGGGATCTCCCGTCAATGGCATGGATTTCAGCACGCAATGAAGATGCATCGCAGCAGGGCAGGTGATAACTTAATGAAGCTCAGATTTGGGGGTGTTTGCTCAGCAACTATATAACAACTTTATCAATAAACCGCTCCCTGCTGCGACTGCAGGATGAAATGCTCTAATTACAAGCCACAAACACTATCCCTATCAGGATATAGTAAATTGAAATATGCTGGCTGATGTGCCTGAAAAGTGCCCAATAAAACACCTGCTTAAATTTTTGCAAGCATACACGTACACACACACACAGCAAACCCAGCACATCAGGCAAGGGAAAAGCACAGACAAAATCTCCTCCAGTGAGCCCCGTGTCTAACACAGGCTAAAGAAGTTCAGAAGGTGAAGTTTAGACCATAAGGACCAAGTCCCATTTACCAACACTCACACCTCCCTGCAGACCATGCAGAGCAGACCCAGCCCCAGCATCTCCATTTGCTTTCCATGCTCCAAAGGGGCTTGACCCAGCGTGGGTACATGGTGTTGGATGAGCTCAGCCAGAGCCATACAAACCATTTATCATAATCCTACTGAGGAGAGATACAGTAAATCAAAGAGACAACCTGCCTGCAAATAAATTACAGGGGGAATGGAGAGGGGGAGAGGAATAGAGAGGAAAAGAGAGAGAACTGCAGAGAGAGATAAGAGAGAGGGAAGGAAATGACAGAGGATTACCAAAAAGCACGCATCACAGGGCAAAAAAAAGACAACGCAAACCAAATCAAATATAAAGATAAGAGAGAGAGAATAGAGCTTTCAGTATCTTTTGTTTTCCAAATTGTAAACCTATTATAAAAAAATTTGGCAACAAGTTTTAATTCACTAAGCTCAAACCAGACATCGGGGGCAATGGGAAAATCTCAGCATGGCATGTTACAGGTAACCCAGTATTTTCTAAATCTAAGGAGCTCATTTGCTCCCATAGTGACACAGTCACCTGCCAATATCATACTTTTTGTAATTGCTCACAGGCTAAGATATACAAAATCCACATATACTATACACATAGTTCATAGTCCATAAGTATTTACAGATGAGCCTAGATCCATTTTGCAACTCAAAGTCAAGCAGCACCAAGGGCTGAGAAAGCACTTTAATGAACACTCTGGCCCAACAAGGCAGACCCAGTCATCCCACAAGTCCAGCTCCACCACCACAAGAGGACCGATCCAGGGCTGCAAGATGACAAGGCTGTCTTGCAGGAGAACACTTTCCAGAACAATGTCACTAAGCATTTAAATCTTTATCTTTGCTTTCTCGAGGCTAGGTTGCCAGCAAACATCTCTGACTGCCACAGCCTGTCACAAAAATCACCATACATCAAGAATGGCAGTTACTCGTTTCATCCTCCAGAAGATGTGGAAGAGGAAATCGGCCATCCAGGGATGGGAAGAGGCTTTCCCAGAAACCCTGACCTCAAAAAAGCCTGTGAGGCTCCCCAGGAAAAGTAGCACACTCTAACTTGAGCTAAGTGGTGTGAGGAGGTCTGGTTTGAACAAAGGATTGGTTAGGTTGGGAAAGGGCAACCGTCCACTCTTCACCATCTAAGAGCACACACCAAAGTAGATGAAGGCTGAAGGTCAGGTGCCTAAGGACACTCTATCCCTTCTCACACAGTCAAGTAGCTTCAGCACAAGCTGGGCACAGCTGCCACATAACACTGGACTTCTTGGTTGGGGACTAGCTGGTTTGAGAAACCATCTCACCGGCCAAGCAAGTGAGGAGGATCCAATACCTCAACCTATCATACATGCAAGTGAGAGCACAGCACCCTAAGGGATGGCAAGAATAAACCAAACATTGGGTAATGATGTCAACATCTTTGTATTTTCTGCTACTTTTCTGTAGCACACTTCTTGGTCAACAGCCATGTACCCGCATTGGCTACACACGGTGTGCTCCAGACAGGCTGAATGGAAGCAAGTGAACTCATCCAAGAGAAAGACATTCTGCCAGGAGCTCTTCTCTTGGGAGGAGGGGTTTTGATCTTCATCATGCTATGAGAAAGTAAGGAACCCCAAAAAGAGGAGGGGCGGGAGGGGAAAGCAGCATTAGATATTTCACAGACAAGCCTAACGAGTTCTGTGGAGCTGGTCTCCTTATCAGCTGGGATTCCCTGGGAAATTATAGCCTTTAAACACAGAATTAGTCAACTGAGAAGACAGAGCAGCCATAAACATCAATAGCATCTGCAATTGCACACCGCTAGGTTATATTAACAGGACTCTCGGTCTTCATGCCTGGATAGATAGGACGTTTGCATGGGACTGCAGAGGGATCTCCCTATCAGCGTGCTCACGTGTTTCTTACTGCTGCACCATGCTTGGCTACAAACCAACCTTCAAGGCCATCGATACAGAGGCAACACTGGAGCAGAGGTGCATGAAGTTTTGCAAACTAATGCACCAGACCCATCCTCAACTTTCCCTGTGGATCTCCTTCCCCACTGAATTTATTCTGCTTTACTCTGGGATTGCATTGCCTATGAAGAAACCTCTAAAAATCAAAACATTTATCCTGCATTTCCCTATAAGCCATCACTTCTTCAGAGATGCAGGATGAGTCATTGTGTTGGACCACGTTCTCCAGAAAAGCTTTGCACTCGCTATAAAAACATGCATCTCTTAGAGCCCTAAATCTAAAATGCCAGCCGTGCTGCCAAAGAGCTCCCACGACAAGAAATGCACCTGGCATCGTCCAGCTCCTATTTACTAGATCTTATTTTAAAATGTCAAAAGGATTCTGCATGAGCTATGAACATGACAGACTGCTCAGACAGCAAGCAAATACCAACAGGGGACTCAAGCTCAATGAATGGCATCCCTTTGCTTATGGGCACCTTCTCCCAACACAGCCAAGTGATTGGTGTTTCCCTCAGACACCAAAATCTGGGAGAAAAGCCTCCTTTTTCACCACAACAAACCCCCCGGGTGCCAACAGCCAAAGCCAGACTGCTCAGACAAGGCAGAAACCTAATCTGCCCACCAAAGTTAGAAGCTTGCAAAGAAAAATCCCAGCTCTGGCCAAGCTTGCCAGCACAGCTCCAGCACGGAACCACCACAGCCAGGTTCATCTTGTATTTTTTAATGCAGCATCTGACATGTACTAAAGCCTTCAGGGAGGCCAGCCAATTATTTTCAGGTGTAAATAAGAACCAAACAACAGCAGCAGCATTGCCGGTCCAAGGATACAACCTCAAGATTACCCACTCCTGTGCTGGAGGTCTCAGGGTAGAAAGGAGGGAAGGCAGAGGATTGAGAGTGGAAATGCACAGGGATGCTCTGCCTGCTGCTGGAGATGACAAGCTCAGCCCCAGCTGCCGGAGGAGCACAGCCGTCGAGGGGAGGAGGTGGAAATATTGAACCTCAAACGGAAGAAACTGCAAAAGCTCGTCAGCAAGCGGCTCCCCACGCCACCTCCCCTCCCGGTGTCGGCCGCCGTGCCGAGCATCGTCTCTCTGGTTTTTGTACCATATGGAGTCAGCTCGCGAGTGCAAATGAGGCAAAGAGCGTGAGAGGCAAAAGGAAATAAATCTGTGCCATCACGGCGGTGCACAGGGCTGCTAGCAGCACAGAAAGCCTCTACTGGGATGTGGCTGGGATGGGGGAAGGCTCTGCCTGCAACCCCTTGAGATGCCTTGGCAAAGAAAAAGACGGAAAGGGGATGCGGCAAAGCCAACAGGTCCTGTGCAAAGGGCAAAGCACCCCACAAGAAGATCTCGCTGGGTAAAAAAAGCTGGCCCCATGTCCAAACGCCACTTCCCAAAATACCCTACAAAGCCATCCCTTGCCTCTCCCAACTTTGCCCAGGACTTTTCTTCTTCTTCTATTTCCACTTTCAGATTTGGCCAAAACAGCCAACGGCCAAGATCTGTAACTATCCTGCACCCTCTACTGAAAATTTTACTATCAATCTCAGCCATCTTTATGTACGTATGCAGATGACAGCTGGTCTGTTGAGTAAACAACAAAATGTGTTTGCCAAGACTTCTGAACACCCATTCACACAAGGTGCTGTACCAGCTCTAATGGGCCAGTGAGGCTGTGTTAAACCCTTGCCTGAATATGCCAATAGCTACCAGGGACTGCTCCTCCCTGACTCACAAGGTTGGCAATCACCCCTTTGGACAATGCCCTTCAAGAATGTGTGCAGCAGGAGCTTCAGGACCCCTCTGTGGAAGCTTCTGGCAAACTACTGCCTCCCTGCCCCAGCTACTGCCTGCACAGAGGCAGCACCAGGACCTCCATCCCACCAGAGCTCCTTGTGCCTAGAGCTCTGGAATCTACATTCTGGGAGAAGAGAATAAAAACAAGAGCTGCTCCAAGTTGACCTTAAACTGCAACATTTCGCTCAGGACCATGCTTATGCCAAGCTTTTCCTACAAGCTGCAGCAGCCAGCAGGGCTGCTGAACAGCCACAGCTCCCACTGGCCCTGGGAGGCAAGGAAGAGGAGGAGGATGCTGGCAGGAGGCACTGCTTGGCAGTCAGCCTGCTCAGCACACCCCTGCCTCCAGCCCCAGCGCCTGCATGGGTGCAAGCTGGGAAAAGGCTCCAGCATGAGGACAGCCATCTGCACACCGGGAGCCATGCCAAGGCCGCTTCTGGGGATTATTTTTCCCCTCTTTGCCAGGACGGTCTCCTTCCCGAGTGCATGGGTAGAACTGACTTAATAGTGAGCAACACCTCACAAAAAACCTTGCACATAGAGTTGCAGGGAGGTAAGCAAGGAGAATTCCACCAGAGCCACCAGCGTGCCCACCAGGCAACCCCCAGGAGGTACCTATGATCCACAGCAGGTAAGAGATGGTCTCAGCATGACCGACACGGCTCCATTTCACACCACGCCAGCTCTGCTCATTTTTAAAGTGGCACCAGTTGATGATAAACTTCCCCCTAAGCTCATCTCCATATCCACCTCTACTCCTGATGAGGCTGACCTATCCTCCCTGATTGTGGTTTCCTTACTGAAATAAATCACTTTAAGTGCACGTTGTGCTCTGGGTCTCATTACCATTCATCTTCTGTGCAACAGAGCTGTCACATCCTCACAAACTCTATCACCACCAGGAGCAATTTGGGAGGGCAGGCCAGTGGGGAGAAAGCACCCACAGCTTGACATATTATCAGGAGGTCCCCATCCTTTTCCTCCACAGCTTTCAGATGGTGGGCTTGCACCTTCAGCCCCACGTACCTCTCAGAAGATCAAAAGCAAGATGGTGGAACATGTGCAAGACAAGATCATTACATGCAAGTACCCAGAAGACAGAAGGATGGCAGGTGCATCTTGATGGCCAAGAGGGTCTTCCTCAGTAAGGTGTATCCCTGCAGGGAAATCTCCTCCAGAAGAGGTGGCAGAAACTCTCTCTCTTCCCCAACTTTGAAGTAGAAACATTTAAAGGAGGGAAGGAGGAAGAGCTGGGCACCAAGGCAGCAAGGTCACCAAACCCTCTCCAGCATGGATCCGAGGCAGCGCTATGTTCAACTCCTCATCACAGACAGCTGCTTCCAACTCCAGAAGGTTACTCCAAATTAATCCTGAACAGAAGACTGCGGTCGCACTGCACACAGTAAATTAAAAGCTCTGTGCCAAAATCTCACAAGGACCATTCAGGCAATAGCAATACAAAGGCATCGTTTGCTCTTACAGCATTTTAAAAGCCAAACACTCAGAAGGTGAGAAAGGGAGCAATTAAGGATGCTGTTCATCTTGTAGTGTCCACAAAGACAGGTCTGTTGTTTTTTTTTATTGAGGATGGAGTTTAAGTTCCACCAGCTTCCAGATGGCCAGTGGCCCTGTGAGGGGCTGGAACCTGCCTGGTATGAAAGGTCAAACCAGCTGGCAAGGAAGGAGCTGCTCACCCATCATCACGTGGCTGATGCTTGCATCCCTGCACATCAGCATGGCTCCCGAGGAAAAAAAAGCTGTTTCCCAACACAATCCTTGGAAGGGTGCAAATATTCAGGTTTCCCATCAAGCACACAACACCTATATACACTCTTGAGTGTGGCTATGGAGAAGACATGCTGCTCTTACGCTTTCCATGAAGTCAACATTTGTGCTTGTCTCTCAATCTCCCCCATCCCATCACCACTTCATAGGAAAACACCCCTCACTGCCCTGGTGACCATGGCAGGAGGAAGAGATCCCTGGAGATGCAGGAGGAGGAAACCCCTCAGAGATGCACGTGCACCAGGGCAACCACCACCACCAGGAAAGACACCTCAGGCGGTCCCAGAGGTTTTGCTCAGCTCTCCCAGTATTCCACCCCAAAAAACCAACCAGCCTGCTGCAGCCCAGCCTGGAGACCCCATGTTCCCCCCTCCTTGCCCAGGGCACTTGCACACGTGTTCGCACACGCCAGCAGAGAGCAGGGGGGGAAGCCGCGTTGCAGAAATAACACAGGCACACAAACAAAAGAGAACAAGCCATTAATCTGGGTGAACTGGAGGAAATGAAATCATTATGTCTGCAGCTACAACATCCCGAAGAACAAATTTCCTGCCTGGATAATAAATGGATTCTTTTGTTTCATGTTGGCCCCAACCATGTGACAATCTTGGCCTATTTCTCATCCAAAACATCTTGCTGTATAAATACCCAGACGGGCTCAAATTTCAGCTGCTAAAAATATGTTTTAACTATAATATATAATAATAATAACAACCCCCCAAAAAAATCTAGATCTACAGGCTCCCCTTGCCTCCTAAACAACCTTTGAAGTCTTTCCAGCATACAGGCAAGCAAATAAGAAGTCCAAAAGCTGCCAGTTACAGCTCAACAGCACAAGTATCTTTGAAAGAAAGACTGAGGCACCTGAAAGGCAGACCTGGGTTAATGCCTGCAATAAATAAGCCCTGCCAGGAAGAGAAATGATGGGTACATAAGCATTTTAAGCACCAACAGCCCAAAAGTACTCCCAGCAGCAGGACAGGAACCAAAGCCACACAGCACACCAAAGACAGCTCCTGACCTCCCTATCTTGGGGCTGTGCAGGTTTTCTTCTGAGCCAGGTTTTCTTCTGGCGGCTTTCTGACGCCTTGCTAGGGCTTGGGATTTATTCATTAGATGAACAGAGAACGAGAGTTCTGGCCTCCCCTAGTTTGGAAAGCATTATTTGTTGGCTGCAGGAATGGCTCTGGGGGTCTCAAGGGATGCAGACCTCCAGAAGAGTTGCATTAATTGTTGATTTCAACCATTCCTTTAATCTGCAACTCCAGCAGATCACTAGGTTAAAACCATTTCTGCATCTATGTATTTTGATTCTTATTTCAGCTTCTTTTTCCTTGCCTTCCCAGTTTTACAAACACATAGCAAACACTGCAACAAGTTTCAAAACAAGACATGGTTTTGAATCCAAACATCAAAGTGCCTTGATGCAAAAAGTCTAAATTGTTTGGATGATAGGGAGAAATCTCTGGGAATGGAAACAAGCTCAATTCTCCCTCTCCAAGCTAGCAGGCAGCTAGATGTAGATGTTCCAGCCAAGCCCACCCTGCCTTACTCCAAATGAAAGATCTTGATGCAGCCCAGGAGAAGAGGAGCCCACTTCAGCCTCAGAATTGGACCTCCAGGAGCTTCCCTTTTTTATTTGGTTTTGGGCACCAACCCACCTGCAGCTCCCCCTCCTCAGGGAGGCATACCCTTCCTCCCATGCACAAACATCACCACAGGTGAGCAGGGGACAGCAAGGAGGCTTCCTGAAGAGGTTTCCTCAGCAAGGTGCATTTTTTCACCCCAAGGCTGAATGAAGGCACATTGGAAAGGGCAAGATTTTTCACAGAAGGGGAATTTTGTTTCTCTCCCAAATATTGGCTCAGCAGAAAACATTAAAGGGGATTAACAGCAAGTCAGCCGTTCAAAGCCCTGCTCTCAGCCCACCACTCCATCCTCAACCATAGCTCTTACTGACTCAGGGCTCTACCTGTTTTCCATCAGCCAGAGCATCCCAGAGCCAAAACCTCTTCTCTTCAACTTAAAAAATAAGCAGAGAAAACTCTAATTTCGGAAACCAGCTTGGTGCATCATGCGAGTAGAAGTTCAATTTCATTTTCTTTTGTGGGTCATCTTTAGTTTTAATTATATTTTGGATGCTGTGGAAAGTATCCAAGCATAGCTCCTGCCTCATTTCAATCACTTATCATTGCTGTTTCTTCAAGGAAAGGGGGGGGGAACCCTGGAAACTAAATATTTACAGGCCAACGTATGCTAATCCCAGCAGATGCAAGGGTGGGAAGCCTATCTAAAAAAAAAAATCTTAATTATTTTCCCATTTTAAAGCGAATAATCTGGCAATTAGCTAGAACACTAACACTTTACTTAAGTAATCACATATTTTTGAAGAGGAATAATCTGCTGGCATGCGCATACACAGGACGGGGTTGACAAACCATTTCTATACTGTTCCCTCACATACAGCTGCTGGCAGCTGAGCAGCATAGAGATGCTGGAGGCATGGCAGGCAGGTAGTCAAGGGGGTTACTAAATACCACCCTCAGGAAACCAGCCCTGGGATGACAACCACCACAGAGGAGGACACCAAAGTCAGCTTGGCCAGAGATGCATCACCTGGACTGCTCTGCAAGGAAATGTCCTTGCTGGAAAAATGGTAGCACAGCTCCAAACACCTCCAAAGGCCATCAGCCACCTCAGAACAATGCCCCAGCATGTACCCACATCCCTCCTAGCAGTGCCTTGAGCAGGGAAGCACAGCAGGTTATTGATGCAATACACTGATTTATCAGGAGCAGCTTAAAGTCTCTTTTTGCTGATGTGTTAACAAAACTTATTCTCTTATCAGGCATCAAGGTGGTTTCTGATGGAAAAACAAACATCAACATAATCCAGACCAGCAGAGGTATGTAAGGATTTCCAAGGTCTCCCCTGCCACAGCAAAGCCAATAGCAGAAATTTGCTAATTAGCAACAGCCACTGCATTGTTCAAGGAAAGAGCTGAAGTCCTCAGGATAGGTGAAAGTTTGATTATGAGACATGCACAGCCGATCATTTAGAAAGATAAAACCACGTTTGCTCTGCCGCAGCCACCTATTAAAAGCAGAGAATGTTATTTCAGGTAATAAAGAGCAAGACCTGAGGATCAGCCTGGGAATTCAAATTTACAGCTTGTATCAAATTCATACGCTGTAAAACTTCACCTAGTTTATAAGTTTCTCGCCAACTTCATAAAACATGTTTTATTATTATTGTTTTCTGACTCTCCTGCCTTAATAAAATTCCTGTCCTAGCCTGCGTGGGTGTTACATTACAAACATTTGCACTTTGATTCATTCACGAGAGAAGAAAGCTTTCAAGGTAACCTATTAGGAATACTTTAAATGCTTCAAAGACATCCCAGTTTCCCCTGAACGTTGCAAAGCTTTAAAGAAAGAAATAAAAGTGTGCCTTGCCACAAACCACCTCCAAAAATCTGCTGGGCTGGTAACTAGAAGAGATGGCATTCAGGATTGACTGAGTCACATCTCACGGTGGTGTTTGTGCCTGACATCGAGCAGGAAAACACAGGGGTTATTGGGGCACAGGGTAAGGCAGGCACCCATCTATCACTCCCCAAAGCCCCTCAGCAGGGAGCCCCAGGGATGCTGCTGAGTGGGTCCCACTGGTCACAGGCAGATGGACCATTTTCTCACCAGTTAAGGATTGGCCATGTGAAAGCAGGTCAGGCACAGTCTGAAAATCACTTGGGGTCTCCTGTGGCCCCTGGTGCGATAACTGTGCCGACAGCAGAGGGAGCATTAAACTCATTGCCCACGGGAAAGTGTGGGGAGTGATACCCATGTTCCTAGAATCCTTGGATGGGTAGGATGAGCTCATTAGCCTTCTGGCAGTCATCCTAGGAGAAGGACAACTCTGATTCCAAACCCGGGCAGATGGAGCTCGTTTAGCCCTGGAAGGCCTTCCATCTAAGAGGTTAGACCTCTGTCCTAAGGACTTCGCTGCCAGCGTCCAAGCTTGCTAGGCCCTGGCAGATGAACCTTAGGACTAAAGGGTGGGTCCAGCTCTGCGCATGCTGTGTCTCACCTAAAAAAATCCCTAGCGCAGGCTCAAGGGTGCTATCCGCTAGCCTCTTTTTATCAGCGCGCTTGGAAAAGGCGCTGATGAGGAGCGTGGATGGAGCCCTCCCTGGAGCTTCGTTCGCGAAGCCTAGCCACGATGACGATGATGATGTGAAAGTAGGTATTTCCCAGTCCCCAGTCATACCCAGCAAGCAAAACCGAGCACTGGCACACAAAGGCAGAACCAGAGGGTGCTCTGAGCAGCATCCTTCTCAAAGCAGCCTATTTGGTCTGGCCTTGACCAAAGCCCATTGAAGTTAATGAACATCTTTTTACAGCTTTCAGCAGGCTTTCGAAGCAGCCTTACAGCACAGTGGAGTCCCACGAGTGCACAGTGGTGCCAGCCATTTCAGTAATAACCCACGCATGGCACAAGGAGGGATAATAAAAGCTGATTTTTAGAAAGATACCCAACACAATTGCCTGGTGACCTTACAGTTCCCACCAGACTGCATCCACCTCCTCTGCATAAGGTAGGCTTCGGCATCCGTTGGTCAGAAGTGGGCATTACCAGCCAATAGCCAAAGCTTGGGAGTGTCCTACTCAAGATAGGTAAAGAAAAAGTCATTGGTGCCTTTAATTCCTGCACAGCTGATGTTTTTCTATATTTCACTGAGCAAAAGTAAGGTTACCTGCTGTGATGCACATGACTCAAGGAGCCACACATCACTCCCCAGGAAATTCAGTACAGAGTTGATCCTCCTATAGGTTATTAAACCAGAAATTACTGTTTTACAGCTTTGTACCTGGTCCCAATAAAATCACTATATGCAATGGTGCCTCTGTCAAGAGCCTGACAGGCTCAAATGACTTAGAACCCCACCAGCAATTTTATCTCAAGAGGCAAAGCATGGATAGCAAAGGCCACACATCTCCAGGGAGTTCACCCACTCACATGAAGCTCCTGGACAGCTTCAGCCAAAACTGTGTGGGTTGGAGAACATCTTCATGCATCCTGGGCTTGCCTGCAGCCAGATCATACCCATAACTTCCAGCACTCAATAAAGGATGCAGACATCTGGCATCACTGCTTTAAAAATAAGTACAGCAGAAGCACAGGGATGGAGTGGCCACGTGGCAAGGGTATCTCCATGCTGCCATGCACCATGGGCCAACAACACCTACAGAGAAATCTTGAAAGCACTGCAAGTATGCTACATGAGGAAAAGGTCCTGAACTAGCTGAAAACACTGTAGGAAGTACTTCTGGCAATTCAGTAGTGATCTTGAAAAGCCAGATTTTGATCTTTTTAAGCACATTGGTTTTAAATGAGAAGTAGAGCTGATGTCCTGTAGAGCACTCTGAGAGCCTCCTGCTCCTGTTCTGTCCCTACGTGTTCATCTCACTCCTCAGAGTTTGGAAATACGAAGATATCAGGTAAAAAACAAACAAACAAACAAAAAATTGAAGTGCCCAGCCACCTACCAGAATCATCCCTCCAGATATTCCTTCAGGCCACCTCAGCCTGTCCCCAGTACATTGGGCTGTCCCCATCCCAGCTTTTCCCAGCCAGAGGGCAGGGAGCTGCCCAGTAGGACTAGAGCAGACCCCTGCAGGCAGCCCCATTCTCCTCCTGCTTCCCAAGGCCTGTATTTCCTTTTCAACTCTTCTGCTGGGATCCTGGTTTTCCCAGGGAAGATGTAATTCACACCCCTTCGCCTCTTCCGCGGTGATTTAATGTCTTTTGAGCAAAAAGCAATTATCCTCATATCAACAGGACCCCAGTGAGGACGATAATGAGTCAGCTCCGACCCTGCGGCTAAGGAAGCAGCTGAAGCAAGTAGAGGCCTCTAGTAATCAAAGGCCCATCCCTAGCCTCTGATCACAAAAGAAAAGACATTATAATCTCCATAAAACTTCAATCATTGCCATTCCCTGCTCCATCCGTCCATCTGGAGCATAAGTGTTAGCACCAGGAGAAAGGGAACCAACACCAGCCTTAAGTTCCTCCTGCTTTGTCACTCGGGGTACATTTTGGGTGCTGCTTGCCAGCTCACCTGCAGCACCCCACAGCAGGGAAAGGGCACAGGGTAATTGATCTTGTGCTCAAAAGCAGACACCACAGCCCTGTTTCGCCAGGTTTTGGAGCTCAAGGAGAAGCATCTCCCCATCCAGAATCAACCCTGGAAGGCGACAGGAAGGCAAGGCAACCTGTCCTGCCCTCGGACTGGCATTCAGAGCCAGGCAAAAAAAAGGTGTCTCCATGCTCTGCCCTGCAAACAGAAAGAAAACTGGAAAAGGGCGGCAAAGATGCAGACAGGCAACAGGCCTTGGGCTTTGCAGAACTGGAGATGCCCCCTAGAAGATGACAGAGCCAGGAGTGGAGAGTATCTAGTGCTGCCCACCACTGGGACAGTGGGCTGAGCTTCTCTTCCTCACAAAGAAGTAAATATATAGCCAGAAAAAGACACCAAAACATAGCTGTGTTCAAAGTAATCCAAGGAAGATGCCAGTTGAATCTGAATAATCCAAAACCTGGTGCCCAGCATAGGGATGCAACACACAGGATACTGGCACATCAGAGGGGTGAGCAGGATGTGAGAAGGATGTTTTGGGAGAAACTACCATGAAACAATCCTTCAAGGCCATGATGGAGACCCTACCTGGGATGGGAGGAAACAGCCTAAAAGCAAGGATTTCCACAGCCTCTTACCCATTCCCAGCCACCACTTTTACTCAGTGCATAACAAATTAAAGCTTCATCAGTTTTGAACAACATAAGCAATGACTGGATGCCTCCCGAGATATTAAATGTTTTTCTTACTACACTAAAAAGCACATACCTAAGTTTTTACTAATACCTAATTACTTGGCATCGCTATTTTCAAATTAAAAAAAAAAACAAAACCAAATTACAATAAAAAAACCCTCACAAAAAGGACACTTAATACTGTAAAAAAACCAAAAAAACACTTTTTTTCTCTCTCTCATTTGCAAAGGCCTTGAAAGGACTCCACCTGCTTATTAAGGGAAATAACTTAGACAGTAACACTCTAACTAAAACTACTACTAACCCTCTCCTCTTCCAAGTGACCACTTGCCATTGCCTTCCACCTACACATAAGGGAATGGCATGGAGGTGCCAGCTGTGGGGATGCTCTGGGCACTGCAAGGATCATCTGCTCTCAGGCTCCTCTCCCAGGTGCATCCTGCCCATCAGGTTTAGGTTGGAAAAAGTGAGGCTGAAGGAAAGTAGTCTTCCTCAGTGAGGGCTCAGCACAGAGCCCCTTCCCCTTTGAACTGTTGCCTCTGATTTTTCACCACAGGGCTCCCAGCAGGAACTTATTAAAGCCAGACCAAAGCACGTATGCTTTAATAGTAATTAGGTCACCCTGGGTTGTGGGCTTAGCAGGCAAAAATATAATTATTTAGAAACATCAAGTTTAAATGCCAAAGAGTCTTAATGGAGCTGAGCTAATTAACCAAATTCAACTGAGAAACTGATTAGCTCAAAAAAAAAAAAGGAAAGAAAAATCAATGATCATAGACAACAACATTTTCTTTTAACAAGTTGTTTTCTTGCAGCAATTCTCAATTGCATAAAAGGAGACCAACAACCCCTGCTAACCAAATATTATTGTAATTAAATATTCAACAGAAAGCCTCTTCAATTATTCAAAAGACTGATAACACTTGTTTATAACTGGGGTGGTGGGAACGGTTTCCAGAAGCAGAGATTTTGCACATCATCAGGCTCCAGTTGCAGATCCAAACCCACCAGGGCAGATGGGTTGTGGCATTGGCACAGGGTGCCAGCTCCAGCACGGTTCTGGCCACCACCATTCCCATCCCTCCTGCAGAAACTAAACTCAGGGGAGACAGATGTTTTTCAGCCCAGACATGAGAAAACGGATAATATGGTCCATCTGCTTTCTGGATTTTTAGACCAAAAACTTAGGTGACTAATAGCCAGTTTCCAGGATTCACACCATTTTCCAATGGTAGCGTTATCTCCCTAGCAGAGAACTGGGAGGAAATGCAGACCCTAGATACACCTATCATTGTAATTCACTAAGCAGCATTACCATAGGAAATTACAAATTAGCTCTTCAGCAAAGGGTACAAGGATATTTAGATTAGCTTTAGAGAAACTACAGAACCTTTCAGTCCATTTATCAAAGCTCTTGTAGCTCCAACTTCCAGGGAAATGAAACAATAATAAATATTGAGCAAGGAAAGTTAATCTCCGCTGAATGCAGTTTAATAATTCAAAAGTTATGAGAAATAAATAAATAAAGCAGACTCTTTAGCTCCTACAAACGTATGTCCCATTTTTCTCACCCTTTCTTATGATGTGACTTTGTGGAAAATGAATAGTGAGAAAAAACCCAACCCAAAAATCAGCTGTGGCTGGCAGCAACCACATTTACAGTGGAGGACGGAGCCCATCCACATCTGCCAGTTAGCTAGAAAGCCATCAAGCTGATTTGAGCAAGAATTTGCTCTCGTTGTCCCCAAGGGAAAGGCTGTGTTGCCTCCACCTGTACTGGGTGGTATCTGCATCAACCTCATGCCCTCTCCCAAGCCGCTTACTTTTGAAAAGGCTGTATTTTTAGCCCCTAAAAACTGACCTGTGCAATAACCAGCTCAGTGTCCCAGGGTCACTCACAGTACCAGCTCTCTCCTGACACTGCTACAACATCGAGCCATCCCTTTCTGCATGTATCTGCTCCCACATCATGCTCCACCAAAAGAGGAGGCAGGACTGTATGGCAGAAGCACCATGCATTCATAAGTGGGGTATAATGCACCTGAATGCCTCCTGGATTCACATTCATTTGCCATCCCCACCACCCAGCACCACTTTGCAAGGCGCTCTCAGCCACCAGTGCACTTAAATTCCTACCACATGGGTTAGCTGCATCACTTCCATCCCAGTGGCTCCAGCAGCCTCCCTAAGTGACATGCACTCCAGCACCCTAACATTACAATTGAGCCTATGCCCTTCCAAGTTGCTACCCAGCAAATTTCCAAGCTTAACATTTGCCTTGCGCGAGTCTTCATGCGTGCAACGCCTGATAGCTCAAATGTTTGCAGAAAGAGAACAAGGTCAGATTGAAATGCACTTTCAAATTCTAATGAATATTTTGGGAAAACATTCCTTCCCCCAACCCCAACTATTTACTTAGTCTCACCATGCTGTTAAACAACTGCTTATACTGATCATATAAGAGGGAATGGAGTGCTGCAGCACCCTTCAGGCACTATCATACAAGCTTGGGGCTTCTGCATGAAGCCATTTCCATGCCAGAGTACGGTGAGCTCATACACACAGCCAGAAGAGGTAGAAAAAGCCTCCTCAAGCTGGCTGGATCTCAGACAGAGCAGTACAGCACACACCACAGGCATTACAAGAGCAGCACTCCATGAGCCTCAGCCTTGCTTCGAGCATCTCTTCCATTAGCCTCATCCCATCGCACAACCACTGCACCCTGGACCAACGTCTCCAAGACTTTGCTGACCCAATTAGCATCAAGTTACCTGTTGCCCAAGGTATTATCTTTTCCTTTTCACCAAATCGGAATATTTCTTTAGCTTGCAAAACCCAGCCCTGTTAGAAATACCTGTAATTCAGCACTATCTCCTGGATCCAAAGCTAGATGAACACATTTGGGCTACTTCACCATCAAACATCAATATTTTCTTCTGATTTTTAAGGCCAGTAGAAGAACTTTACTCTGTCCTGTTGTGCCAGGGGCTGCACCAAGGATAGGCAAGAGAGGCCACCCTGAAAACCTGACAGCTCATGCCACAGCAGACAGAGCTACTAAACACATAGGAGCACAGGGCAACAACCTAGTTGGTATACAGAAATGGTGAGCAGAAAAATAAATGTATTTATCACAGATGCCACCTTCTCCACACCTGCCTTCCACAGAGCTCCTTCAGGGCCCTTATTTGCATTAACTGCTCCAAGACCATCCTCAGCATCAAATAAATACTAATAACTACAACCCAAGAGGCAGGCTTTCCCTTTTCAGCACTGCCTTCCTGATCTCTCTCCATCATTGCTGGCACTCATTTTCATCTCTAATAGGCTTCCTGAGCCGAGCCACCAGAGCACTGTAAGTTATTCAACTTTTAGCTGCACTACATTCAGGGAAAGTGAAATTCAAAGCTTTAATTAAAGCAAAAAAATAAATCAAGGCCTTCACCAGAAGGAAGAAGACCAATTGAGAAGCAGGTGAAGTCACCCACAAGATGGGCTCGAGCAAGACTGCTGCCAATTCAGTGCCAGCCATGCCACAGCTATCTCTGCCACGAGCTGAGCTGCATTTACATATCCTAGAGACAAAAATGCCCTTTTTCAGGTTTTTCAGCACTTTATCACACTGCATGGCATGAGCAGCTTCAGGCCAGCAGGACCTTCAAAGACACTGGGATATTGCCTTTCCTTCACTTCCATCTCTGAGCCTGAAGCAGAAGGGAAACAGGAAGGGAGGAGGAAGACTGAAGCAAGGCATAATGAGTCAGTGATAACAGCAATTAGTTAAAAAAAAAAAAAAAAAAAAGGAAGAAAAAGCAACACAGGCAT
This sequence comes from Bucco capensis, assembly GCA_013396975.1. Taxonomy (NCBI): domain Eukaryota; kingdom Metazoa; phylum Chordata; class Aves; order Piciformes; family Bucconidae; genus Bucco; species Bucco capensis. The sequence continues at coordinate 199,472 of VWZO01013601.1, forward strand.
CTGCAGTCTTGGGCCCCTTTTCCATGACTTGACAAAATGTTTTCCCTTTAGGCTGACAAGATCTGGGTTCACTCATCACCTCAAGAATAAGGTTTTTCCCCTTAGGGATTGGGGTTTTTTTACACCAGATAGTTTGTGCACAACAAGTAAAAGTAAAGGGATTGCTGGATATTAGCACTTGCAAATTCCTGTGGAGAGCAGGAGCACTTGCAAATTCTCTCTTGAAAGACTTATTTCTAGTGTCTCCTTGAGAACTGCTCTGCGGTGAAGCAGCTGGGTCAAAGGTGGAAGCCCATGTGGTGATGGTGGTGATGGGAAGGGCAGCGCGGCAGCCACCAATTCACAGCATGCTTGGCACAGGCACCACTCCGGCGCCTGATGGAAGCAGAGGAAGCCCAAAGGATGCCTGCAACAGATGTGTGCATCCTGAGCCAAAACGGGAGGAGAGGGGACACTCAGAGCATGCAGCACACAAGGAGCAGGAGCCGGGGACGCTGCTCTCAACCAAAGCCCCACCCCCAGTCCTCTCCTGGGCTGCAGTTTCAAAGGCCAGGCAAGCAAGTGAGCAGATAAGCATGGGAAGCAAAACTAAGCCAGATCTGCCAGTTCCAAGCGTGGCTTTCTACCTCTCTCCCTGTGCCTTTCTTACCGTGATGCTGCAAGCAGCAATACAGGAGACAGAGAGAAAAACCTGGTTTTTAAAAGAGCAGGCGCAAGGCAGGGAGATGATGGATAGGTAAGCAGGTAGGCAGATTAAACAGAGTAGGTGGAGGAGCTGCGCCAAAATGGACATCAGCCCCATCTGACCTACCAACAGCTCAAACTCCACCAGCTCCCGAGTTAAAACATATAACGTCAGCCCATTACCACCCTCTCTATATGCTAAATGTGATTATATTTGGTTCAGCTAACACAAGGGAGCACGCGAGCAGCTTCTGAGTGACTGCAGGGTGTGGGAGAGAGAGTATTTGTTCCTGTGATCTTCTCGCATCCCTCTTCATAAGTCACAAAAAAGAAAAGATTACTATAAACATCCAGGTGTCCAGCAGAAAACAGAAGGCGAAGCCACAGGATTTGGTAGGAATCAAGTAACCATAAGAAAACTCAGATGAGTAACTCTACTATAGCCAGGTTCATGTGGCATAGGCAATGATGTTAGCAAGGAGGATAAAAGAGACGTCCGCAGGCAGCCCTGGCCCTGACCCCAGCTGCATCCTCCGCCCCCTCCAACTGGGTCCAGACTCCCAAACATCTCCCCCCTCCACCACCCCAGAAAAAAAGACTTTTTGTCTCAATGGCTGATTTGGAATGCAGGGAGCCACCTCTCTCTCAGCTGCTTCTGCAGTCTGTGGCAAAACCAGACTCCAGCCATAGCTTTGCCTTACAAGTCAGAAGGGCTGCAAGCAAAACCAGTCACTCAGATTCCACAGTAGGTCAGGCTGTAGGAGATGCTTCAGCTTGGTTAGAAAAACCCATGTTTTAATCTAGCAAATTCACTCCCTGCACCGGAAGGATCCATAGCATTTAAATAAGCTCCATAAAAAGGTGTTTTCTTTATACAAGCATGCCAGCATACTGCCACCTTAACTTCAAATCAGAATCAATTGCTTCTGCCTCAGAAATTTCCCATCCAAAATTTTCCCTTAAATCTCAGATCCTTCCCAGGATACTACTTTACTATCCAAGTAATTTCCTCAAAGTAGAAATAACATCGTTCTTCCACAGGTTTGGTCCAGGGTAGGGATGCTAGCTCCACCAGCCCAGCACACACTCCCAGGGATGGCTTGGGCCAAGTTGGGGAAGACCCTGTGCAATATACAGGCATGACACCCAGGAGCTCTCTCAAAGAGGGATCAAGTCGAGGTCTCCCAACCAGGTGCAATTTCAGCAATGCCTCAAGCAGCTGACACTGCAAACACCAGCTAGCAAAGTGCTGCTAACAGGTCTGGCATTTTCACATGTGGCTTCCCGACCAAACAAATGTGCTTGTTAGCATAACACTTAGGCAAGGCAACAGCATTTCCATCTCAAGTTATTTCTGTGGAGATGCAATGAGAGAGGAAGCCCAAGATGTAAGAAAAGCAAACGGCCTAGGGTCAGACAAAAACCGGTGGAAAACAGATAACGATCCAACAGGCACACTGGTGAGCAAAGGGCAACTGCGGCCAACGCCACTCCCACCCCACTGGAGACCACCGCAGCAGCACTCAGCCTCCTGAACCGGCTCCATGCTGCCTGCAGCTGAGCCGTCGGTCTCCAGCCAGCTCTGGCAGCTTCCAGTGCAGCCACAACTGTGCTCACATCAGCTAAATCCCCCCAAGGAGGGGCCAAGCCCCATGCAAGCCGGCAGCTCAGTTCGCCCACGAGACCTTGTGCATCATCTCCTCAATCACACGTTTCTTGCTGCCAACAAGCACAAGAGGCTGCACCACATCCCCTCCTCACAGCCAGTGTTCAAACACTGTGCAGCCCCTGCCACAACTCCCTTCACCTGTGTTGCACCAGAAAAAAAGAAGCAGCGGCAAAACAGAAGAAAAAAATTAATATAAAGAATAATTCCAAAAGCCATGCCAGCCACAGAGCAGAGATCCACCACCAACACAAGCCTCAGGTGACCCAGTGGTCCTGCCATGCCCACTACGCAGAGGCTTGGTCTCTGGTGATGGGAAAAAGGCTTCAGCCCAATAGCATAAACCTTGCTGAAGGTATAGCCATGCGTGTTCCCCACACTTCCACCACCGGGCCAAGCGTCTTCTGGCACAGTCCGATTCAAAGGAAGGAACCCCCCTGCTCACATCTCCTGGTGCAGCCATCCTTCTCTTCCACAAAGCTCCCTTGAGCTACCGTGGGTGTTCAGAGGCACAGCCACGGCCCCTGGAAGTGTCCACCACCGCGACCCTGGGCAGAGCCCCGCCGGGGAGGGGATCCAGAGGGGACCCTGGAGGTGACGCTCATCGTGACACCAAGCAGGGCTCTGCTGAGGGCCGGATCCAGAGAAGTCGCCCGTCCCACGCAGATCCGGACGGGTTTCCCGGAGCCGTCCCCAAGAGAAAGAAAACCCCTGCCGCTTTCCGAGGCCACCGGCTAGCCCCGGGCTTCCAACACCGCCTGTGGGCCAGTTCCCGCAGGCTGCAAGAGGATGGCTGTCACAACCGACTGTGCCAAGAGATGCTCCGCGGCCCCTGAAGCGTTCGGGTCCCGTGCCGGGAGCCAGCCCCGTGCCAGTCTGCAGCCCCCGGCACGCTGCACGGCGGAGGAGCCGAGTCCCCGGTTGCAAACGCCGCGAGTGGCGCTCCCAACCCACGCGAGCCGCGGTGGGCGCGGGGACCCGCGGCTCAGTAACCCACTCTCCCCTCCCGTTCCGGTCCCGCCTCACCTTCCACGGCGGCCGCGGCGGCGGCTAGGCAGAGCAGCACCACCAGATCCGCAGCCATCGCCTACCCGGGCTCCGCACGTCGCTGCTCCGCAGGCGTTAGCCGCTACCGGCGGGCGGCCGTGAGCGGGCATGGGGGTGCGTCCACGGGCCGGAACGGGTCAGGACGGGGCCGCNGCCCAAGGTGAAATGGGTACCCAGGAGCAAGGGAGCCACAAACTGCCCTCCCTTGCTCTGGAGACATTAGGTTCCCCAGCCCTCAGCATCCTTCTGCCAGCACCACTGTCACCATCAGCCCAAGGCTCCTGCCCTTGAGGCCACCTACACCCAGGACAATGTCCTGATGTGCAAAAGCCTTTGGCAGCATGGAATGTCATCGCTGCTCAGGCAGGACCAATAATACACATGCATCTGCAGAAATGAGCCCTCCAGAAGACAACTCGCCTCATCCCCATCATCCCTTGCACCATGCACCAAACCAGCTCCAGTTGCCCTTCTCAGGGCTCAGCATCCCTCTTAGCTCCTCTCCCCAACCACATAAGCTGCTTTGCCTGGCACAAAGCTCACCCCATCTCTCCCTCCTGCTGGGTTTGTTCATCCCAACACACAGTGGAGAGGAAATAGTGAGCACAAGGGAGGCAGTAAGGGTTCATGTGGGTCACGGTCATCAGCCTGCAGCTAAGGCTGCCCTAGTGGAACTATCAACTTCCTCAGAGGTATCAAGCACTAGAAAATAATCAGCTGTTCAGGGAAAGAGTGTGCAAGAAACATTCATTAGTGCCACAGGAACAAGAGCTTTCTGTTGCTGTTGTGCAAAATATATTTCAAGCAGCTCCTATTCAGCTGAGCAAATAAGAGAAAAAAAATGCCAAGAACCTTCTGGCTAAGTTTTAAGGAAATTTGCTTTCATCTTGACAACCCTTCCTCATTTCCTTCCCATGAATATCTCAGCAATCCAGTTTACTCACTCAGAGGATCACAGAAAGAAAACTGTGAAGTAAATGTCAGTATTATTTGCATCTTTATCCAGTCTGCCACAAAAGCAACACCATGTTATTTATCTGATCTAGCACAACTCAGTAACAGCTTAAGTACAGAATATTCATGACGTGCAAAGCAAAAAAATGTTAATCATTTGAAAATACAAGAGACAAAGAGCTGAGCCTATGAGTTATCCAGAGAGCAGCCTCAGTTGTTTGGGGATTTTTTTTCTGCAAATAATTGTTATCAACTGAACAACTTGCATTCAGAAACTAACGTTTGACCAAAAAAAGCCTGACAATTTTTCTGCAGGGGAACAAAAAAATAATACATCAATATTCTTCTGATTTCTTTTCAGCTGGCCAAAGAGTTGGCTGTGCTGGGTAAAAGCCAGCTGTGTCTGTTCAAAAAGCTTTTTACTCTGTCAGCCTTGCTCCCAGTCTCTGAACATCAACATTTTGCTTCTCCTGGAGAAAGGGTCTCAGAAAATGCCTCTTTGCCATGTTGCCATCCTGAGGGTGGGCACTGGAAGGTGGCAGCATTGTGCCACAGGGCCACTCTTACTTGTTCACCTGATGGGAGCATGGCCACCAGCTTCCCCAGAGCAGTCACAGAGACCATGTCCACACATGTGGCAGGGAGGGATGCATCAAGGACATTAAAATCAGCTAGGTTTTTTTTGATGCATTTTGCTCCATTTCCCGCTCTGAACTGGCTGTCAGTGGAAGGCCTCTCCCACAGCACCCTATCCATCACCAGGTCCTCACCTCAGGATGAGAAGGCCACCAGTGAGGTCCCATCTCACTTGCTTCTTCCCAGGATCGCAGGTCCCAGAACTGCAACCAGGTCCTAGCAGAGTAAAAGGCCCCAAATTCCAGGCAAAAAGAGCAGCATTCCATGGCTCTCATCAAGCACCGTGCAGAAGGCAAAACCACCTCTCTGGGCTATGAGTAACCTCCAGCCCTGCTCAACAGGCATCCATGCAGGAAAGACACAGGTCAAAGCCCTACAAAGAGCACTAACCTCCCCTCTGGGAAGGCTTTTGGCAGTCCTGTGCCCAGTCAGCATGGCTGGTCCCTCTGTTTTTGTGGTGTGCAGCCGGCAGCACTTGGAGATGGCGGCAGTTGGCTGCCAGAATTAGCTCTGTCTTAATTAACAGCTTTGCCTTTGTTCTATGATGATGCTTCAGGCAATGCCAAACCCTTCCTGAATGAAGACGATCTGGGATCTCAGTGAAACAAAACATCAAGAGTTATCATATGCCACAGTACAGATCTCCTCAAAAATCCTTTGAAATTACTTTCATGACCAAAGGTGTCACAGCGTGCAAGTGGCCTGCCTTTCCCCACTACACTGCACCAGCTGTGAAGGTACTAGCTGAAGCACACAGACTAATCCCACTTGGTCATCTTTATGTATGTGGTGGTGCCAGCCACACTGCAAGGGGAGCTCTGGAGTGGTCATTCCAAATCCTTTGAGCTGCAAAGTGGCAATCCCAAGCCCTGGGAACCTGAGATCTCCTGTAACACTAAGTGCAGCACCCAGAGGGTAACCAAGGCTCACGTTCTGCACCAGAGCTGCTGCCCAGCTCAGACCAGGATGCTCACTGGGAAGGTGCTCTTGGTAGCAGAAGGTCCCCAGCAAGCCACTTGCTTACATAGCAGCAGCTCAGAGCAGACCTAAAGGTCAAACAAGCCTTCCTCTGCAACCAGCCCCACAGAGTAGAGGAGCTCCAGAGGAGCCTCCCCTTGCCAGAACAAGCACAGGTGCTAAAGCAGCCTGGTTTATTTTCCAAGCTGAGGCTAGGCCTGAGGGGAGGGCAGGAAGATTTCCACACAGCACAGAAGCCATCCTCAGCAATGCTCTCACATCCCTAATCCTGCCAAGGCAGTGCAGGCTGCTCCCAGCAGCTTGCCTGTGCATTAATTGCAGAGAAAAAGCACGCACCTACAGCATCCTCCAAGAAGCTAAAGCCTGAGGAGCTAATAAATCCTCTCCCTGATAAGGAAAACAGATTCCTTCAATTTCCCAGCATTGCAGACTTATCTAGCATACTGCAATACAAGAGGTGAGACAGGTAAGCGCAGGTGATGCTGGTGAGCAACATCCAGCCCCTGCAGCACCTCCTGTGCAGTCAAACCCCCTCCTGCAAGTCCAAATAAATGTAGTATGATGTAATAACATGAATTAGCACTAGTAAATACTTAGTGCATTCAGGGCACAACTCAGTCACCTGACAGTGCAGTCCAAACTGCTTACTGTAGTTCCAAGAGAAATAACCTCAGGGAGACTTTTAGACTTAAAATACCACAGGGAAACTAAGGTGGGGGTGGGGAATAAGTCATTCTTCTCTTCAGGCATTCACAGAAAATTCAGGTATCTTATCAGAGCAGAAGTAGAAGCAGTAGGAAGGACAACTTCTTTGTCATGTGAACAATTTGAGGACTAAATTGAAGCGAGACGTGAAGAAAAAGTAGGTGAGATGAAGGTTAATTTGGCAAACGGTGTGAGAACAGAGGGAGCTAGGGTATGGAAGAGTCTATTAATTCCCTGGGCAAGAGAGAGATGCAGTCAAAGCCAGGACTGGGAGTAACTCCCCTCACAGTGGCAAAAGATAAATTGCAAGTTCTTCTTGTGAAATATTCTGTTTATTAAGTACAGAAATAGGAGACAGCCAAGTGCCAAGTGCCTCAAGCCTCTCAGCGCCCAAGAACATATTAATCACTACACATGATTGAACAGAAGATGAGAGCAGTATTAAGGCAAGCTCTGGTGCAACATCAGGCACCACATAACACCAATGGACCCGTAGCTTTCTCCACTCCACACTAGCACTAGTTACAGAAGCAGGGATGGTGCCAGCTCCCCTTGTAATGGATAATAGGATGACCTTTCTCTGCAGGACAAGGTAAAGATCACTGAGTTCTCCCCTTAGGGGCAAAAAAAAAATCACTTTGATTTCATGGATGCAGCAATTTCTGCTTCCTGAGTTTTCCCTTTAATTGGGTTTTTCAGGATGGTTGCAAATCCCAGTAGACATGCCAGCTACAGGACAATACAAGTACAGATCAGGCATGCTATTTGCTCCACCTTTTTCCTTTTTTCCAATCTCTCCAGGTGGAAGCATCTCATTGTTCCCTTTGAAGACAGATGATTAACAAAGGCAAATGCAAAAGAGAAAAACAAAAAGTCCTTTGTTTGAGGATGGATGACTCCTTTTTATCTGTTTCTAATCTGGCTTCAACTTTCATTTCTTTCAGAAAGAAAAAATCTGAAGATTAAATTTTATGCCAAGGCAAGCTATAATAAGTGACAGAAACACTCCTTCTAAGGGTCTCTGCTGGCTCTGTGAAGTCAGAACATTCACAGTGAAGAAAGCAAAATACAGACAGACAAACACTTTCAATGGAGATTCAAAATAAAAACTCTTCTCATGTTCCAAATGCAAAAGCTACAGCAAAATATGTCTTTCCTCCAAGGAAATTTCATTATCTTGAAGCAAAATGCAATTTATCTTTAGAAGCTTTAAAAAAAAAAAAAGGCAGGGAGGGGAACCTAGCATGAGAGTTTCACTTTATCACAGCATTTAGCTTGTTACAGTTGGAGCTGTGTTCCTACTTTTGGAAGCAAAAGATGTGAAGTTTTTCAGGTGCAAGTCTATCCAAAGAAGCAGGGAGGAGGGAGAATGGTCCAGCCCACCCCATATTTACTGCTTCAGGGCCCCATTCAGATACTTTTCTACCAAAATCACCCAGTAGAGTGCAAAAAAACTGGCTGCAGTAGCTGGTGTGGATCATGTTCCCATCTCATGCACAGGAAAGTTCCTGGGTTTTCCTACTGCATCGTGATGAATTTCCTATTGTCACCTTGATCAATGGTCCCATGAACACTATCATAAGGGTAATATGATTTTTTTTTCCCTTTCCTATCTCTCACAGGGTAATTACATGGCTGATTGCACTCAATGGCAAGAGCATGGGTCCTGCACCCTTGCACAGAGCAAAACACAAGCACACACACAGCACCTGGTACTGCTGGCTCCACCAGGGCAAAATAACACAAGATTTTCCCCAGGTAGAGGGAACAAAACCAGGAATAAACAAACTTACATATGCTAGACATATACACAAGCAAGTCAATGTCACTGCAGGCACTGTAGCCTGACTGCTGTATTTATCATCAACTTCATGGATGGGAATGAAGGCCAGAAGCACCTGCTGCACCTCCCTAACCTGACTGCATAGACACTAAACCTTACCCAATGAGTTTTGCCTTGATCATCTGACCATTTGCAAGAGAAACCTGCATCTTGACATAATCTTTACAAAGCTATCCCAGGTACGAGTTTGAACTGCCTTAGCAGCATCCATGGGGTCCTCCAGACAGGGAGGATAGATCCCACAGAGCCACATTTAGGCTGCCCCTCCTGCAGCCTCATCTGGGGGACCAAGTGCCAAGGCCACAAGACACAGCATCCTGGCTCCTGTCATGCATAGATTCCTGCTTGGGCAGCCAGGGTCTAGGCAATCATAACACTGCTAGTGACCTGCACATCCCTAGTTCCACTTCATGTCAGCAATGAGAAGGGGAGATGACTTTATCTCATTACTCTGACAAGCAGAAGAGGACACTGATCTTCAACAGATGTGATAACTGCACTGTTCTCACCTCCCACCCCCTCCATGCCACAGCTCAGGACTCCCAGTCACTTTGCACAGCCACATTTGAGTGCAATTCTTAAGGCAAGTAGCTGGAAGAGGAATGAAGCGAGTCTTCATTAGGCTTGATTGGCAAGAGACATCAAGAACCATGCAAGAGGGGATTTGAGGAAGTTTGCATTTCAAACAGGGCAGGCAGACAGAGGTTTACCCAGAGTAAAGAAGGAGGCAGCAAGGCTGCCGTTTCATCGGTTAACATCTGGCAGCTGCAAAGCTCAGAGATAATTCTGCCTCCATCCTCCAGAGAGTTCGGATCTGGGAGGGATGCCAGACACGTGGCAGCCAGGAGAGGATGAAATTCCTTCACAGAATCCAAAACAGGCAGTCAAACGTCACGATATTCTTTCTCCCTTTAAACAAGTGGCTCTTCGGTGCTGATTGAGCCTGTGGAAATTTTTTTTCATCTAAGTGGAGGGGAGAAGAGAGAAAAAAGGGAGATACAAGTGGGGGAAGGGGAAACATAGACAACAGCCTCCCCTCCCTAAAAAAAAAAAAAAAAATCACAGCTATTTGATCAAAACCTGCAAAGATTTTTGATCAAAGCCTGCAAAGAAATCTTTACTTGAGCTATAACAGTTTGCATAACACCACACATCACCAGCAACCAGATTATTTCATTGTGGGCAAAAGGACAATCTCCACGTGAGTAGCATCCTATGCCCCCTCCCTCTCTGCCAGCTTTGCACTTGAGATAACTGCAGCCCAGCCTGGTCAGGTGATGTCTTCAACAAGGGTAAAAAGCAGTGAGGTAGATTTTTCAGTTACTGAGTACATTGTCCTAATGAAGTCTAAACATATACACTGCCTCTCTGCAGGCATTGCTCCCATATATGTCACCAGGTTCATCCCCAACTCCTTTCCAGGTTGCACACCCCTAGCTTGAGGGCAGGAGCCCTAGGAAGGAGTAGCTCCAGCAGCACTGTCCCACAGAAATTGCCATTTGCACTGGTTCTCAAGAAAAGCTCTGCACCTGAGCACAGCTTACTGGGAAGGTCTATCCCTACTCCTACAGTGTCAGCATACCTTGAGGTCCCCAAGGCTGAGCAGCAGCTGCCAGATCCAGCCACCGGTGGGCCTGTGCAGAGACCTCTCAAACTGGAGAAGGGGCCACTTGCTGGTACAAATTAGATGAGGTCCCTTGGGGAATGCCCAAGCAAGGAGAGCTGCTCAGGACTTCATTCAGGCCAGCTGGCTCCTCTCCCCAGTTACTCATTAACAAGCAGCAGTGTTAGGCTGAATCCAAACACCTCATTTTACTGCTGCCCGTGCTGCTCCCCAAGCTGAGGGCCAGCACCCCGAGTCCCCTCTGGCCATGCAGGTGACCGAGGTTTTCTCCCACCAGCCTCTGGAGGTCAGCAACCGGCAGCACTGGGGCTCTGCATTAGCAGCTGCTGTTGGCGGGGAGGGAGGGAAAAACACACCAAAACACCAAACAAACAGTAACCCACCAACCCAGGAAAGCTATGCAATGCAAGGAAAATGCAACGCAAGGAAGGACCCAGCGGTTGGGGTACAAGATGCTTCCTCCATATCATAGCTATATATTTGCAGAGGCCAGGTGCACATTCCCCTCCCATCACCCCTGCTTTGCTTCCCTGCAGGAGTGCAGCACCTTCTTCATTAATAGGAAATTATTCATTTCTAAGGGCTGCTTTGCCCATTTAAAAGCTACTAGTCTCATACTCATTTGTCCACAAGTAAGCCCCTTTTCTGGGAACAGGAATGAATCCACATTTCACTTTGCCAACCTCCAATGTCGTTGTCTCATTTTGTATCTGAAGGACACTACAGCAAACTCTTTACAGCTAAATCATTACTGAGCTTACAGAGGTTAGGAGTAGCTGGTAATGTAAAAAACTTCTTGGTAAATTTATTACACAGAATCTGACATTGTCCTGCATAAATCTCAGTGTTCCTGGTAAATACAAAGATTTCCTGTAAATGAAAGACACCCACAAAAGCGTAGGCAAGTGAATTGGAAGGTTACCTGGTATGGAGGGGAAACAGGGCAGAGGCCACATCCAGACCCATTAGAAACCCCTGGCCAAACCCATGTGCAGAGCAGGAAAGGGAAATTCCTCTCTCACCTGCTCCACTGAAGGAGGAAAGTGGGATAAATCCTCCTACTTTCCTTAGCCACACAGGGGAGGCAGCAGCTCTGCCAGGACAACGCTGACAGGGAGGAGGTCAATCAGCATCCCTCAGAGCCACAGCTCTGCTGTGTGCCAGAAGCTAAATATTAACCAAAAAGGAGGACAGCCCCCCAAGATGGGGCTGTGGCAGGGCATGAGGACTCCTCGCTGGCCTACAGCTAGCTCTGTGCTAACTGGAAACAAGTTTTCCTGCCCACTGGGAAAGAGTTTTAATTGCCGATTTTCATCCAGCTCTCTAGGAAAGCAAAAGCCTTATCTTTGGATGAGGATCATTAATCTCATTATTTTTAGGTGACATTTCAAGGTGTGTTCTCAAAGCTCAGGACTCATAGTAGAAGCACAAACAAGAGGATGGGTCATCATGCACTGATATGAGATCACTCCCAAAAATGAGTGTAAACAGATGAAAGGTAACAAGTCTGGGACTGGGGAGATTAAAGAGGAGAAATGGAGGACATCTGGTAGAAGGATAGCCTAATGTTCCCTCCTCTCCCTACCAAGGGAAGACTATGAGACCCCAAAAGCTCACTGACAGTCAGCATGGGCTAGAAGACATTGGGTCCAGCACACTGCTGACAATGCAGGTTCCTCTTTGTGAGCAAGCAGCTGCACTCACCTTCCACATCCAAGATGGTTCAATACCACAGCTTCCATATAAGTCAGTCTTAGGGTGAACGGGCATACGTATATGCTTATGTCAAGCCACTGCTCTGGTAGAAGGAACAGAGGGAAAAATAAGCACTTCACCCATCCATAGCATCTTCCACGATGCCAGAAGTTAGTCCTGGCCTGCCCTGCCCACACTTAGTATGGCTCCTCTCTGAAGCACTCAATATAAGACCTCAGCCTCTGCAGTAGCATATTAGCTCTGTCCCTACCCTTACCATCAAAGACACCAAAGCAAGCAGCTCCAGAGCACAGGATCATACCAGGGGACTTTTCTGTGCAGGCAAGGCATACAGGGGGGCACAGTCCCTGTCACAGCACAAGAGGTGAGCTCAGCTTATGAGTATCATCCTCCCAGAGAAATTATAGCTATGATTTCCATGTGGTAGAGAGTCATTGCCAGAAAGAACATGGTGACCCAGATGGAGCTCCCACAGAAAGATGCAGCTGCCCAGGTCTCCAACTGCAGGGAGTGCCTGTCACTGGTACCAAAGGGCAGCAGAGATAACACATCTGGGAGGGGCAACCAGGTGAATGCTCAGCCTGGTATCAATGCTGAAAGATGAAATGGAGAGGTTAAGAAGTATCAGGCAGCATGAATGGGAGATAGACTGATGGAACCACAACCTATCATCCTTGAGTCAAATACACCAGACAGACACTCCACCAGAAGCAAAGGATCCCCTACCCTCTCATCACCAGGCAGAAAGAAGAAACCAAAGGGACAGGGGGAATGGAAACAGGTCTCTGCTCAGGGTGGCACACGAATGCACCCCAGCCTACCTCACCTCCCCACGTGCCCTTACATAATGGATATGAGGCTCCAAAACTTGAGGACTAGGCAGCTGGTGATGATGATGATGTAGAAGAAAGTCCATCCAGGGAGTTGCCTAGAGCTGTTTCTACCCCAGCAGCTAGCCAGAACCTCCTGCAGTGCACCTGGGTCCTTATTTATCCCATGGCCATATCCCAGCTGCAACTAATTTCTTCCTAACGGGGCTGCTCTGCAGCTGGGCTGGAAAGCTCAGCTGGGGTGCAGCCCACAGGCAGTGGGCAAAACCTCTCTGTATCAACCCACCTTCAGCTCTTCCTCACCAGGTGACAGCTCTCAGAGACTGCCAACTGTGAATCTGCTCCCAGACTGTCCAAGTTGAGGAAGATGCTTCAAAAGCAGCAGGAAGGGAGACTGGGCTGCCTTGATAGGTCATAACATACTCCCACACAAACTCCTCCACACAGTGAATGTGGCCAGACAGTTACAGAACTGCCACCAGCACCTTCACTGCTCCCATCCATCAGCATCTCCTTAAATCCAGCAACTTGCACTCACCCATTATATTGCTCCCCCTTTCTCTCTGGAAGCTTCAAGCATCTCCTGCTGACATCACACTACATCCCCTTCCTCTCCTTACCCTTTCATTTCTCTCATAAAAGTTTCTTTTCATCTCCCACCTCCTTGCTTCAGGAGGTTATTGCTCACATCTCAGCAGCCCCCAGAGCCACACCACTGCCCTGGGAAGTGCTCTGCACCCAGTGTGGAGGTGGGGAGCAGGAGTCAACGTGGTGCCCCCCCAGGAGGGAGCAAATGGCTGCACCAGAGCAGCTCAAATCCCCCCTGAGCCTCATGAGCTCTCTGCAAAACCCACAACCAACAGGGTTACATGGAATAAGGTGGGTGTCTGCACCTATCAGACAAGCACACACATAGAAAAAGGAAAGCATGTAGTAAAGCATGTTTTAGAGCAGGCTCAAACACAGTGTTTAATCTGGGGGAGTCTACACATCCACAAACATGCTCAGATCATGCCAGCACAACGAAAAGCAATGATCCTAAATGCTAAAGGAAGAAGCATGGACAAAGACCCCAGAGGCTGAACAGGCAGACACAGCCAGAGGTGCAAAGGTTATCTCTACATTACAGGTGTGATGCTCCTACCATCAGGGTTAGAGATCATACTGTATGAGAGCAAGATCCAGAAGAGGAAGAGAGAGAACAGCTTGAGTGAAGGGACCCTCTTCAGTCTCTTTAGCAACAGCAAAATCATCCCTTCATTTCAGAGTAGCTGATTTTTGTGTCTTTTTTTCCAAAGGTCAGAACATCTGTGCGTGTGTGAAGCAGAATACTAACTCCTTTTTAGGCTATTCAATGTTACATTTAGTTCATTCCCCTCTCTCTCTAAATAATTCAGAAAAATCTGTAAAATCACTCACACTCAAAACCAAACTAAAACAACTTTTTATTTTTTTTCCCATTTTATTGTTTCTTGCCCTCAAGGGCATCACCAGAAGCCCCCCAAAAATAAAACCAGCCTTCCTCAGTCCTCAGCTGCCTGCCTTTGCCCTGTGAAGCAGAACCAAGGCTTTCAGCACACATGGTGCTTTCTGCAGAGTATGCTCAGAGCTGATGCAGAGTGACAAGCAAAGCCCTGCTTTGCCATCCCAGGGGCAGTCCTTGCTGCAAACAACCCACAACTGGAAAAAAAAGGATGAAGAACACTAGATATGCTGGCTTGGAAGTACAAGAGGGGAGATGCTGTGCAGAGATATTTCTCTTTTCAACTAGAAGTAAGTGTGCTCTGCATTCAGCTCATAGCATGCCTACTTGTAGAGCATGCCCAAGCCCCATCAGTGGTATAAAACACAAGCTCTGCCCAGCTTTTGCTGCTCCAGCCCACACAGCTGGCAGCTGGAGGCTGCAACATGCAAGCTAGACTGAACTGGGGGTGCTGAGACAAAAATACTCATTCTTCCCCATTTGTGCTGAATGGCGACATTTTGCCAGCATCCAAGCCCCAACAGTTGGTTATAAACCATCCATCAATCACTATTTAAAAAGAAAAACTCCTTTGCTGCCCCTCACCATCAGCAAACCAGGCCAATGCATGCCAGATCGTGGGGACAGGCACGATGCTGCTGCCTCAGGGCCAGGCAGCACCTCAGGGCTGACACACATCACTGTACCTACAATTTCACAAACTTCATCAAATTATGTATAAAATAACTTACTTATTTCTTAAAAAAAAAAAAAATCAACAAGTTGAGAACCACAGCACAACAGAGACAACCTCAGCTGTGAGCCCTTGATTTTTATATGATATATTATATCCCAATACGCTGATGCAATGAGTGGAACATACCAATTTGGGTAATTGGTGAGGGCCCCAGAGCCTCTATGCACTGCTGATCTGGTTGTCTTAAAATGTATGTATATTTACAGTGCCAGCTTGTTTGCATTTCTGATGATCTGAAACACTAAGAAGGTAATCAGCTCCTCTAGAGCACGCAATCAGCTCTGCAGCATTTGCCACTTTGTTGTGGGTGAAGCCACTAAGACTGTAATTTTAAAGCTGACAAATGCCATTAAACTGTTAAATGGAGCAGGGGAAGGCTGCTGCTGAGACCAGGCACTGTAGTGGATGCTCCCTTCAGCTGGGAGGACATTCAGAGAGTGTCCTCAGGGAGATGGAGATGGTGAGAAACAACACTGGGACCCAAGGCTGACTGCTGGTCATGATGAGACCATGCTAATACTTTGTGGCTGGTATGGATTTAAGCCTGAGCATTGGTTCAACTCTTCTTGTTGGATGTTAGCATTCCCTTTCCCCTACCTAAAATCCACTTGAGTAATCAACTGTAAAGCTAATGACTCAGGCCCCAAATCAGCAAAGTACTTGAGCACATGCTGAAGTTTCATTGAACAAAATCAGACCTCACCAGGCACATTGCTCAGAGGGGAGGGGGCTTTATGTAAAAAGTAGCAAGAAGGTGGTTCAAAATAGGTGCAATACCTATTCAAAAAGGTTCAGATTAGGAAGCAAACCATGCCCACTTGAGTGGTCTCCAAGCATCCTGTTCAGTGTTTGCAGGGACCTGTTTGAAGCACAAGAAACACAAACCCTTAGTCCTGGCTTTATTTTGCTAGCATGGCAAGCTCAATAGGCTTCAGAGGATAGTCCCAGGACTCCAAGGCCACTCCAAGATCCTGCATACCCTACAGACACGCTGAGAGAGCACTTCCTGGGGTGTCCTGAGCCAACAGCTGGTGGGGAGGGGGATGAAGGGCACAGCATCCATGGTCAACCCAGGCAGGACCAGCATAACCAGCATCTCTGCGTGGTGCTGGTCCCAGGGATGGAGAATACTGCAGGTAAGCCCTGACCAGCACTGCTCTGTGCAATAAGATACACCACCTTTGAGCAAGAGGCAGGCAGGGGACCCAGAAGCAAGCCCTCTCCTCATCAGCAGCACTCCCTTGGCTTTTCTAAGGACAAGTGCCCAGCCAGCACTGAGTCTGCACATTCCCCCAGCTGCACCATTGCCACGCTCCTGCCCTGATGAGCTCCCTCACACATGCTCACCAGCTGCTTCACAGAAACCCAGCATCTTGGACCCGCTAGCCACCTCCCAGTCACGCTCCAAAGTGACGGGAAGAGCAAAGATCAGGTTTCCCTGTCCACCAGAGAACAGGAATAGCATTTGCTCCTGCCAAGGACAACACCTCGCTCTGGCAGGTTGCACAGGTAACCACCCAGCTCAGTTAAAATCGAGCTATAACTTGGCTAAAATATGGGATTTTACTATGTGGTGTTAATGCACATATACTGATATGCATATATATTGATAACCAACCTGATCAAAGGAGACAGTTTCCCTGGAAATTTTCCAGCAGCTGGATATCTTTATTATGGTGAATTACTTAGGTCAAAGCCCTAACTTGT
This sequence comes from Bucco capensis, assembly GCA_013396975.1. Taxonomy (NCBI): domain Eukaryota; kingdom Metazoa; phylum Chordata; class Aves; order Piciformes; family Bucconidae; genus Bucco; species Bucco capensis. Next base: position 216,081 of record VWZO01013601.1, read on the forward strand.
GTGAACTGGCACAGCTGTGCTGAAATCAATACCCCTACACCAGCTTTTGTTATTCAATGAGGTGGCCCAAGATCCCTGTATTGGTTTTACCATTTTCTGCCATTATCTGCCTAGTTCCCATTTCAGGGCCTCTTGTCAAAGTTTGTCTTCATAAAGAAACTTATCCAGGAGGTATATATTTATATATATATATATATATATATAAAGCCTAAACCAAAGCTTTCATATGGCTCAGAGAGAGGAGAAAAGAAGGGAGATGTGCTGAATCAGGTGAGTGCTTTGCTGGAGCCAGTTGATGCTAAGCCTCATGTCCAGCCTTCTGCTAGCCACCGAGTGAAATCCAGAGTGACCCTTGGCTTTCGGGAACCAGTTTAGCTCTGAGATACAGGAAAATGGGAAGGCTTTCAGAAGCAATAATAGGGACTGTGGTTGAGCAGAGTTAACCCTGGTTGTACCAGGATGGGGCTGAGCACATGCACAGCAGCAGCTTCTGCACTGCAGCACACAGGGAGGACTTCTGCCTTGCATCATCGCAGTGGCAGCTCAGGCTCTACCCTGTCCTTCATAGATTAAAAAGCAAATGCAACCCCATCCATTCAGCTAATCCATCTGTAATTGCTCTGAGAACTGAGAGGCTGGACATTTAGTTGTCAATTTTTAAAAGATTAGTCGATTCTTTTCTTTTTCAGCTCATTTTAGTTTTGTTTGCGGTGTCCTGGGGAGAGGGGGAATGCCTCAGGCAAAGAACAAGCCACAACAGCTTTATTTGTAACTGAGAAGCTCAGTCACATTTGCTATCTTAGGGCGGGTTTGCTTTCTTTAGGTCTCCCAGTGCTTTGGAGATCATTCCTTGGTTTCCTGGAGATCCCCGTATCTGACACTTCCCATTAATCCCTTCTAAAGAGGTGTCCAGCCCAGAGACCGAGCATGAGGCCAGCCTGGGACATGGTGGATCAAGAGATGTTCATGTTTCACATGCATGCAGGGTGAAAAGACATCTGCAGAAAGCAGGAAAAACCCCTTTATTAGAATAGCCTCTTGCAGAAAGCCAAAAGCAAAGTTATAACAGATACCTTTCACAGAGGCAACTGTAGCCAGTGGGGTAAAAGAGAAGACCACTCTCAGCCTCCACTGTGGGGCTGAACCAGTTCACGTGCTAATCCCAGTGTGAGCAACCAGAGCTGGCACCAGCCGGAGCCAGTTGTCTGACTTCAGCATTTGGCAGGGAGGGACGGATGAACAAAAATATGTAGTGCAGGCACTGGCTGCCTGAAGCCACGGGTTGTTCGCTGTCAGCAAACGGAGCCAGATGGAAAAATAAATACAGAGAACATCTTGAATTTGGAGAGCTATTCCTGCACCACTGCAGGGCTCAGCAATAGCCCTGCCTTAGCTTTTTAGTACCTGCAGCATGTTTTTTTACAGTGTGGCCAAGGGCAGGGAGAAAGCTCCCATTCCCTCTAGCTCACACATGGCTAGGCAATGTCTCCAAGCTCAGGGATATTTCAACATTCACTGTCTCTAAAAAACAAATTTAAACCAAAACCAAAACCAATCCCACCAAACATAATCCTGAAGCCAGCGCAGAGGAGGAACGAGGGCAAAGAAGGGATTTTGGCAGGACAGTGCTGGAGGATGAAGGAGTTATAGTCTAGTGAACAGTAGCCCAGTGCTCCCATGGGACAGCCAGTCCTGTCCTCACTGACAGCCTGGGACCCTAGTGTCCATCCCCATGGATGCTTTTGGAAACACCATCTGTACATGTGCAACATCACAATGCTACATGCTGCTGTGACAAGGCTGGCACCCAGCTGGCAGTGCAGAGGGCACTGAGGCATCATGGGGAGGGAGAAAGGGATGCAAGGCAGCACACAAATCTAAATAAGATTACCACAGAGGTAAGGGCAGGATCATGTTAAACAGTTGAAGTTTCATTCTCATGGATACCACAAGAAGGAAAACACTCCTGATGACAAAGTGCAAAGTGTGTACTTTTTTTTCAGGACAATAGGTTTTGCAGCCCATCTCCCTGCAAAAATAAAGCACATCCACATCCATGCTTCCCTCTTCACTCCAAAATTTTAGAACCTCTTTGTTAATTTTAGCCAGGTCAGAGGGTAAGTTGCCTCAGGACACTTCTGCTCCTATGCCTTCTAGGAAGTGGAGACAGCCAGGTGGCAAAGAGCCCCACTAATGAACCCTGGGGGAGGACACTGCTACCCCAGGACACAAAGTCCACTTATGCCCTCTGGGTAGTAGCTGCTCAACATTTGTCTTTTACACCCATATCTATTTCAGGTTCAAGGAAAGACCAAATAGAAATGGCTGAATACTAATCCTCCTCCTCTTCCCAGCACTGCACCCAGCAAAGCCTCTCCTACTTTCCTCCCCAGAGACAGCCCAGCTGGGGTAGCACCAAGCCCAGGCACCTTGCTCCCCCTCTGTGGGCACAGCACACTCTTTTCCTTGGTCAGTATTTCAGTCTGCAGATCAAACCTCTAAATTTCCTTCCAGATTCCCTATAGCACACAGTTAGTTAAGCTGTATTTTCTCCCCAGTTCAATCTCCCCATTTTGAGGGAAATGTGGCACTGCTACTTGCTGAAACATATAATATCCTTTCAGAAATAAATTAATAAAATCCTTAAAATATTTCCACTGGTGCAACTGAGTGGCCAAACCCCAACCAAGCTCATTGAGTACATTTCTGATTTGTATTTCAGGCTGTACCATTAAGCTTCTCCAGGTTGAGCAACACAAATCTACAAGCACCTAGCAGGGGTGTACCCCACCTTCAGCCAAAAAAATCATTAGTATTAGCATCTCTGAGACCAGATCAGACAGTTATCCACTAGAAATAAGGCAGAAGCTGACAGTGCCTTGGCACACTGGACACCTTGTCCCTAGTTTTAGAAGTTTGTACTTTGCATCAGGATAAACTCACTGCCATTTAATCAGATTGCTTACTGGACAGCTAATTAAATAAGACCAAGCATATCAGTCATTGGCAATAACAGCTCTAGGGAGCCTGTGGAGTGATTGTGAGCCATTCTGTTTTCTTATGAGTACACTGGGGAAAATATTTACCACACCATGACCTGACATCAAACCTTCCCAATTGTTTGTGGGCAAACCATGGTGCTTGGTGTGTCTGCTTCAAAATCAGCAAGTAGAACTTTCATCTTCCTAAAAAGAACAAGTTCAGAGGAGAGAAGGCTTTTCCAACTCCTTCTGAGGCCAGCAGGAATCTGATGTCAGCCACAGACTCTCACATCCCACATTACCAGAGTGAGGAAGGTACATGGTGTTGAGGGGAGAGATGCCAGGTGAAATCCCTGCATATCACTAAGCACGATCACAGCAGCAGTTGTTTCACAGCTCAGTTTTTCCTGGTCTATTCTGAATCCCATTTGGATTTGGGGCTGGAGGGGCAGCAGATTGGTCCAGTTCCTGTTGCAGTCCCACTGGCTCTCCCATGGCATGGGGGAATTAATAATTAAACTTGTGCCAGGAGAGAAACAGTGGGGCTAGAAGGCAGCTGTAATATTTCCCTTTTAAAAGACCAGCAGGGCAGGAGCTAGAAGGTAAGTGGGAATTGATCTTACTTCTGCAGAATAGCATTTCGAAGTAAATTATTAGGGATGAGGCAGTCACTGCTGTTTACATTTCATATGGTTGATAGCAGGCTCCAACTACCTCAGGGAGAGGAGAAACAGCTCAGCCTGTCTCACATGACACTGAGAGCACAAACCACCCCACCAGCAGTGTATTCATGAGTGGAAGAGACCCTTCCCAGGCACCTGGACAGAGTCTCTGCCCTGCCAAGGCACCTCTTGGAAGCCTTTCGCAAAAACCAGCTCTAAGCCTTCTAAGCACTCTCTCCTCCACAACAGTGGATTTGCTCCAGCCTAAGTTTGGCAGCACCTGAGCTGGCCACCAGCATAAGATGCAACATGTGTGCAAGCACCAGGGTGGGCCTTGGATGCCCTCCAAGCCACAGAGCCCTCACTAATATTAGTAAACCTGGTGGCTAAGCCCATCACCCTGGCTTCGGACACCATCCCAGGGTGAGGGTGGGAGTGCTGCTACCAAAACTTATGTGTCCCCAGTCACTCACTCTGGTGAACAGGCTGCTCTCTGTATTTAGACACCAAGTGTAAACTCAGCTAGAAACCACCATGGTTTAAACATGATGGATCCAAGCCCAGGCGTTGCCCTTCATGCTTTTAACAGCCCAGCACCTCTCTGGGTGTCTGTGCACAAAGACAGGCAATGTCATCTTCCCGCAGCTCTCTTAACTGCTTATCGATCCCAAAGAGCCTTTGAATGGATTTCTCTGGCTAGCTATCATCCTCCATAGCCTGGGAGATCCCCTCTATATTATAAAGTAGACATCTCAGTTATAGCTTTATTTACTGCGAATGAGCAATTAAGCCATCCCAGTTCGATTTATGGCCAGTACAGATAACTTCTACTAACATAAGCCAAGGCCAGTGTAACTTTTGGACACTTTCCTCTTGCCAGGTGCAATAAAAACCAGCATCATTTGTGCTTTTTTAAAGTCTCTAGCCCAAATTCAGACCCCATCTTGTGATCAGTCTTGTACAAGCTGAGAAATTATTCCCCAGAAGTGCGTTTAATAGATTTCCACTGTGCTAACTGCAGTCACAAAGTTAGAGCTCAACTCATCTAGCTTTATCTTCTGAAAGGCACATTCTCAAGCTGGTATTTGGGTTGTTGGTGCTTTTAGTACCCAGAGGGATTTAAACATACCTCTCTATATTCAGGACAGCATGGCAAACCCACCAGGCTATAAGGTACATTAGAAGAAAGGAACACCCAGGCAAGCCCACAATGCTGATCCACTTTACAGATGAGAAAGATACTGTCATGAGAGCAGGGCCACCTGGGCAGCCAGCTGCTGATGAGGCACCAGCCAAATGTCCAGCTAGCCTTAGCAGAGGAGCTGAAAGCCAGGACATCCCTCCTAGCACCTTTCCAACACACTCCAGGGGTGCACGGTGAGAGTCAGCATCCCAGCACACAAAACCTCTTGCAGGTCTGAGCCTTAGATGCTATTACAACAGGTTTTTTTGATGGATAATGTCCATGATTTTTGGAAAATCACCTAGGTTGGTAGAGATATGTACTTTATTCAATTTTCCAACTACCAGCAGTGAATTAATCCAGTTGGAGACTGATCTAACTTCACAATAATGCCTAGATTTTCCCCATTATCAATAAACATGTCTGGAGAGGACAACCATCAGCTCTTTTTAACTAACTTTATGTCTTGGCAGGACAGAGAATTAAGCAGAGAGCAGGGGCAAGTGCTACCTTTTCTGACTTAAGGAGCTGCTACATAACACCCATTTATAAAACACATTGTGAGAGTGATTGCCTTTGCTCTCAGAGCTGCTTTGTAGCATTAGAAACAAGCTTAATTTCAGATTTCTCCAGCTGAACTCTTCTGCATTTGGAGTGGCAGCACGTGTTGACATCTGCCTTCTCCTGCAACATTACTACCTGGGAGCCATGGATGCAGGAGACCCTGTTAGAAGAGCTGTTGTACCCAGCCAGCAATCTCCTCCTGCTAGTTAGACACCTAGTTTCTGTTCTAGGCCTTGTTTGTCCCCTGGTATGAGATGCTTCCCCGGCTAATGGCCTAGAGACCAGTTCTGATGGCCTCACAAGAACGATACCAGCACCCACACAGCTACTTGCATGCTGACCACCACCTGGCACCAATCAGAGCCATGCTGCAACCCAAGGGAAGCAGTAAAAGTCTTAAGATGCTGCTTTTTCTTCATTATACACTATGATTAGAATTATACTTCTAAATTACATGTAAATAAATATAAGTATCAACAATGATAGCCTGGCTAACTTTGAGATAATCCTTGCAAACTGAGGTGGGCTAAGCTCTGCATGCCAGCCCTGCTAAACTGGTGTTGCCTCCTGTCTGTGTTGCCTCATTGAAGTGAGATTATTCTGTTTTTTAATCCCACCTGTGTTTCTGGAGCAGCAGTTCCAAGGTGTTTGTGTGCAGAGCACCCTGGTGATAACCCAAGAGTGCTTTAAAGGCAGCCACAGCCTAGAACGGTAAACACTCCCTCCTTGCACAATTGCAGGTGCCACCACCACCCAGCAAACCTGCTTTTCCTTTTGCTTTCCATTCCTGCATCCTCTGGGGCCAGCCAGGAAGGAGCAGGTATCCTGCCTCAGCTTGTTTCCCTCATGCCTCTCTGTAGTCTATGGCACCTGCACATATCATTTCCTGATGCACTCACACATACATTTTCAGTCAAAAAAAAATCATCAACCACACTTGGGAGGTAAAGGGACATTCTCCTTTGCAAGTTCCCATAAATGGTTACTGTCACTATGACTCGAGCCTGTGGGTACAAAGATCAGCCCTGGCAGGAGTGTATACATTTCATCACATTTCCTCCTTTTGCCATAACTCACTCTATTCACTCTAAGGAGAGCAAAACCACAACCTGTTTAACAGAGTCCTAGAAGCCCAGAGGTTTTTCTTCCATCCTTACCTGTATGGGAAACATCAGAAGCCTCTGCATCACCTGGGCAAGGAGGTAAGAAAAACCCTGCAGGCTCCTCAGGTGAGGGACCCATGCCCTCAGAGCAGCCACTGGTTTTGAGAAAATACTGCAGTATACATCAACTCCCTGGAGAGGTGAGATGGGAGCCCTGGGATGGGAGGTGTGCCGGTGTAGACCAGGAGCACTGGGACAGTCACTACAATCCCTTGGTGGTACAGGAGATTTATATGCTTATTTGGCTGGTTGCTCTCAGATATAATGAAAACAAGAGGTGGGAAAAAAATTAAAGACCTATGTCCCCTGTATTTTTTCTCCTTATAGCACTTCAGATGATGTCTGAATGTTAATTTAGCAACTTCCAGGCAGGACAGTAGCTTTATTTTATTGTATGGTGACAAATTAATCTAGGAGGGGGAAAAAAAGCCTAAAATAGAGTAGTATTTCCTGCAACATTAATTGGTGGCATCAGTACTGTGCAATTTGTTATTCGTGGCGTATTTCTGTATAGCTTCATTTCCTTAAAAGCATGGGAATTAATTAGGTGTTTGTGGCTGTAAGGGACTGGCAGGCACCAAGCATAATGTGGGCAATCACCAGAGAGGCTTCCTGGCTGTACATATGCATTAAAGGTTAGTAAACCACTGGTGTAAATACCACAGCTCCTGACTTATGGGGATTAATTTACTCTGAGGCAGATGTGTTTACACCAGCTGAGCACCTGCCCCTCTATATTTAAGCACAGAACAAGAATTCACCTCCTCTAAGTAATATATGGCAACATTTAATCATCAGTATTTGTTTCTAAGTAACTGAATTACAGAGGATGCCTTTTCCGAGCTAACTGATATCCTCAGTAATTTCTGCTGATAAATAAGTCAATCAGGCAGCATCCAGCCCTCTGATGTCATTGGCCCCATGATGTCATCGCTGACCCTTTGCTGACACTGTAATTTTATTTCACCTCCCTTTCTTTTGTACACTGAGTAAATCCAGGTGGGAAAACACCTATCCATTGCAAGAGCAAAAAAAAGTCCTGATGAAGAGGCACCAAAGAGAGAATTTGCTGTTGGTGTGCCTCTGGCTCCACGTAAGCATCATGTGCAATTACAGGGTTCAGCAGTAGGGTGATGGTGCAGCTGGAAGCACAGCCCACACCACCCACTCCTTGGCTGGCTGGGGCATGCTGAAGCCATTCCCAGGAAGCAGACAGATGCAAAAAGTACTCAAGGAAGGGCCAGAGATTTGCAGTAGGGGACACCCATACCTGCCCCTGGTGCCTGCTTCAGCCTCACAGTGCTGCATCACAAGCAGCTGGAGCACGACATCAGCATCCTTTCCACACAGGATGCCTAGAACACACTGCAGGGTGCAGAGCTGTGGCTTTCAGAAGAGGGGGTTGAGCTGTATTAGTGCTATGAGATGGATGAGGCCAGGAAGGAGATGATAAGATGCTCCAAATGAAGTTTCATGCTTCGTAAGTCAAAGAATATTGCAGGGCTGGAAACAAAATAAGCACTGCAAAAAATTGCAATAAGGCAGGGATGGAGCTTGCTAACACCTGCAAGTACACACACACATATACACACGTCTGTATGAAACAACTTAACAGGCAGAGAGCTCCCACCTGCCACCAGAAGTGCTGCAGCACTGGTGGGCTGCCTGCCCTGACTCCTCATGGAGGGCCAGGAAGCCACACTGATGGGCACAGCTACAGCTGCACCTTGGGGGGGGCCCATGCCTTGCCACCTGGCTGCATGTTAGGCTCCCCAACACCATGCCAGCCCTGCAGCAGAATTAATGCTGTCAGTTTGTTAGTCTAATCCAAAAATATGCTTGGGTCTTTCACTGGAAAAACAAAAAATTACGTTTCCATGAGCCAAGATCCTGCAGAATTAATGGATCTTGGGCCTTTATTGTAAAGCACAGTCAATACTTCTTTATGGGGTTAGAATAGATATCACCAGCACAATGTGTTACAACATTTCTTGATGACCCTGTAACCATCTTTTATCATTTTAAGTAGTGCAATATATGATCTAACCAGGACAGGAGCTTTGCTGGAAGCTCATGAGCCTCTGCAGTGTGTGAGCATTGCTAGGATCTGTTAGACAAGGCACAGCTTGAGCACCAACAATTTCAACCCCTTTTGACTTCTTGCTGGCAACACATGGCCAGAAATACTTATGAATCAAAACATAGTGTGTCCAGAGGTCCTCTGACCTAGCACTAAAATGGCTTACCCTAAGAATACCTTCCCATGCTTTACAGTGGTTCACAATTTATTCTACAATGATATACTTTATACATACACTTTGTATAGTTATATAAACTTGACCTTTTAAGAGCTGCCCTATGCCCTTGTTGAGCATTACATATAAACCAAATAGGAAATATTTCAACCAACAGCTTCAAGATGATGTGTGCATAAAATTCAAGGCTGGAGAAAGGAGAAAAGAGGCAGGCTCAGAAAATCAAGTACTAAAGAGAAACATGCCTCTAACCTCAGGTCTGCAGCAGGTTCACAAGGTGCTTCACTCCAAGAGTTCATTCCTCACTCTCCACGATGCAGTCAGGAGCTCACACAACCTCTTTAAGGTGTGCTGAGATCCCTGAGGACAAAAACTAGAGGTGCAATGGTGAGTTTAGCTGTCAAAACCCTAAAAAAAATAAACACTTTTTGGTCTGGTCAGCAAATAAAAAAAACCAACATTCTAGGAATTAGGAAAAAATTCTCCAGTTTCATACTTTCTCATGTGACTTTTATAAAAGACTTTTCCTACAGGTAACTTGATAAATCTGTCATCAAACCTCCAGTGAAGCAGATCAGAAAGAGCTTGAGTCTTCAAGTCCTAGCTGATAACTAGTGACAGTGAATTTCCCAATGCAGGGCTTGCAGTATTAACATTTAAAAAATCACGAGACCCTCAAATATCCTGACACTAAGTCTCATGACCTTTAAGTCAACTAGATTCAGGTTTCTTTTTCTTTGACCCTCGCTGTGCTTTTGGGATGGAAATAAAAGACCTTGTTAGACTTGGGGAACATTGCAAGGAGTCATCATCATCTGTTTCTTCCCACATTTACATTTCTGGTCCCCTAAATTCAGTTATTGTAAGGGCAGATTTATTTTTGAATAGTTCTTTCCAGTGCTGATGTGTTTTGATAATCCTTGTTTTTAAGCCAATTCAGGAAAGATTTTAAAGCTTTGAAGCTCAGTCTGACTTGAACCAGCATTAAGCAGGTCCTGAAGTTTGTCCAAGTTGGCTCACAAAGAAAATCTCTTTCCACTGAGCTAGGAGTTGCCTTATGTCTTTCACAAGTTACAAGAGAAGGAGAGGACTATGATTCAAGGACAGAATATTAGAAAATTCCCTAATATGAAGGTCCCAAAGCACAGCTCTGTGCTGCACCATGTCCCTGGGAGCACAATACCCAAGAACTCCTTATTCAATCCTTTTGCCATGTTTCTGCCTTTGATAACACATTCCCCTGAAAAAATCAAAACCAGGTTCAAAGAAAGCCTTGCATCGCTCTACATTTATTTTGTTGGATGAAATCAAAATGTAGAGTCAGGTGTTTGACAGCTGCTCTATAGCATGGAGTGAAAGAGCTTTCCTGCTTTTCTTCTGCGTTGCCAAGGTGTGTATTTTAGATAAAATCCCATTTCTGACTGAGGCACTCGCTGCTGCTCCTGAAAGAGAGAGGACAGGGTCTGCTACTGCTCTCCCCCACCTTCCTCACCATCACAACATGCTTCATGGCTCCTGGCCCTTGGCTTTACCTGCCACCGTGAGCAGACAGGGACCCTCGACATCCCCTTCTCCAGATCCAGTTCTGCTGCCCATGTTAGGCAACACCAACTTTCTGCCTCCCTAGCTGCTGCCCTGCTCTCAGTTGCTGCACATCGCATCAAGGCTGGATGGAGCCAAAGGCACAGGGACACTAGAAGCCAGCTCAGCACAGCCCAGCACAGCTTAGTGACACCCAACCATCTCAGCCAGCTCACTCTATTTGTATGTACAGATAAATATACACAAGGTAGAACTGAAAAGACAGAGTCAGCTCCTCTCTGAAGCCCTTCAGATCCTGTTACCACCAGATCCCCAGCATTCTGCAGCACGCACGCTCTTTATAGCAGCCCTCAGCCTGGCACAGCACAGAGCAGATGGTCATAACGACTTGGCCCAAGGCCACTGTCAGCCCTCAGCTCCTTGCCTCACATGATGCCTTCTCTGCCACCTGGACCTCCAGCACACCTGTGGGGCAGGGCAGGACACCGCACAAGAGGAGGCAAAGCCAGAGCAGTTGCTGATGTGGCAGGGGGTAGCATTGAATGGTCCCAAAAATCATCAGCTCATGGTGTCCCTGCATCTCCATCTGCCACGGATGATATTGCTCCTGCTCAAGTGTAAGCAATGGGCTTAGGGTAGCTGTGGGCACAAATTGGCATGGACAAACACCCTGAGCAATGTTGAATAGCAGAGGGATCACAGGACCTCAGGAAAATCCTCAAAAGTCTTGTTACCATCCAAAAATTACCTACTTTGGCTGGTCACTGCTTATGCAGCTTTGTCCTGCTGCCATGGCTACCCAGAGGTCCCAGGGAGCATCTGCTGCTGCTGTTTGCCCCTAAGACAAGGGCACAAGGGGCAGAAAACAGCAGAGCGGGGCATGTGGCCAGGGCTGCAGGAGGGGCAGGGAGAGAGGTAGCAATAGCAGGGACAGAAAGCATGTCCTGCACCTGGCCAGCCTCCCCCAAAGAGTCTGGGCACAGCCATAACCCATCATAGAATCACAGAATCAGAGAACAGTTTGGGTTGGAAGGGACCCACCGCTGGAGGTCATGTCTGGGAAGGCAGTTCTTGCAGCCTGGCTGCAGGGAGCCTTAGGCAGGAGAGAAATCATATGCAGAGATTAGCCATGTGCATTGCTCAGGTGTTTCCCCCACAAATTAGGGGTTTGGAACCATCACCACTAAACTGAGCTTTTTTTGCCAGGAGCCGTAGCTGCCCTGAGCAATTGCACGAGAGCACCCATGGCACCAGTACAGCAGGGGCTCAGCTATGCCTTGGTTAGGGAGTCATTGCAGCATTAGTACAGCCATGAGCACGTGAGCCTCAACTGCTCTCCTCCAAACTTTGCTGGGAGCAGCCCTGCTCAGTGCACACCCGGGCTGTGCACGTCCATAAAGAGGAGAGGCTGCAGTGCTCCAGCTTCCTGGCACTCGGGGAATATTCCTGGATCATGTTACGCTCATGTGTCCTTGGCTCATCTCTGTACAGTTGAAAAACACTGTAAGGAGAGCCAGTTAATTGACACAGCCACTCTCACCAAGCAAAACCTAGGGAAACAGTTCCTTCTCGTTATGCTCAATTGGAGACCTGTTGCTTTAACCAAACTAGCCTATTTGCACAGCTCTGCGTTTTGGAGATGCTCTCTGGCTTGCATTACCCTGCCAGTCAGGATTACAGGGACCATGCTGCCTGCCAAAGCTGCACATTGCTCTTAGGCAGCATGCTCTACAACATGGGCCTGCAGAGTGGCCAGTTCCCCACCATTTGGGCTCATCAGATTAACCAGAATCAATTAACAGCAATAGCTGCAAGCTACCTCCAAGCTGACATAGACGCAGGGAGACGAGGACAGTGAGGAGGCAGTGTTATTGCAATGACAGTATTTACTCCACCAGTGATGCATGTCACAATTCGTGCTGCATTGAGGCACAGCATGAAAGGCTGCTGGTCCATGGGGGGATGTTCCTAGGCAGTGCCATGATACAAGTAAATAAGGATAATAATACTCGGGGGGGGGTCTGTCATCTGACCCAGAGTCGATGGAAAGAGCAAAGAGCTGGCTGCCCGCGCTCGCTGCCAGCGATCTGAATCCGCTGACATTTGGCCATGGAGTGGGAAGGGCTGACAGTTGTTTCACAGGGAGAGGCTGCAGGCAGCTCGACAGCAGGCCCAGCACTGAGGGGCTGTGCTGCTGAGGCAAACCAGAGGTGTGCTGGTGCCAGCACCCACACAACTCCAGGCTTTACTGGTGCAAACCATTCACGAGCAGACAAGCTCCAAAGATCGAGTGCACCATGCTCAGCCCTCAAACGCAACGCCCAGCAGCCCTTAGCTTACCCTTTTTATGGAGGCTTAGCTAAGAAACAGGTTTAGAGTGATGAAGAAGCTTTGTCTTTCCAGTGAAGTGTTTTCCCTCATTGAACAGACACTGGTCCTCATTTCCTCAGCTCCTCATTGGTGGTCACAAGGGTTGGGTCTTCTTTTGCCTGAATAATCCTAAAGCAGACAGGGATACAAATTAGGAGAGCAAGACTTGCCCTCGGCCCAAAGGCACAGGCTCCTAATGCAGCCCTGAAGTGGAGGGCAGGGAGAAGGCAGATGTTGCCACATGCATGTCACCAGCGGCTCCCCCTTAAGACAAATCATCCAAAGGAAGCAAAACACAGATTTGACAGAGAACTACTCACTTCCAGGCAGGCAGCTCAGTCACTCCAGAACTGCAAACTGATGGTTGTGTTATCCTTGCAGGATCTGCCAGAGCTGTGGAAGTGAAGATGAAGGCAAAGCTGACGACCTCAGTAAGTCACTTGTGGGATCAGCACTAGCAGTAAATTAGGCAGCACAAGTGGTGTTTTTAAATACCAGAAGTATAGCACACCAAGGTTCATAGAGGACACTCCCTTACCTCCCCTGCTTTTCCTCTTTCTAGGGGTCTTGGGAAAAAACAAAACAGCTTTCTCTGATCTCAGGAGGAATAAACCCCAAGTGGTGTTGTATCGGGATGTGAAATACAAATTACCAGTGTCACCACCCAAGTTCCCTCATCCCCAGGGAACTAATATGTATCATGAAAGACTAAAAAGAGTATTCGGTTCTGAAACAATGCTGTGGTACCACAAACCTTTGCTACTTGTGTTCCAGTGGAGTATGGTAGCTTACTTCTGAATTTGCTCTTCTTCTGCCTCTCTAGAAGTATGTCAATATTTTACATGATGTAACAAAATATTTCTGGAAAGAAAAAAAAAACTGGAAAAAAAAAACTTGCTAGCAATGAAGTGGCTGATACTCCTTCCCACCTAGTTTGGCTGCACTGAATCTAAGCACATCTACTCTTGCCTTTATTCATAGTTGTGCTTGGCTAGATTAACAGAGAAGAGAGTGTGGCTGGTAGTCACCAGCTCATCTTCAAAAGAAGCAAATTACTGGCTTTGCTGAGCACAGTGGCTGTTTCAGCACTATGGTAAACTCAGGACTTCTCTGGGCAATCTGAAGGAGCCAGCAGGAGAGAAAAGGCAAAGCAGAGCATCATTCCTGGGGTAACGGTCCATGCACACTTTTCCTCCCCTGAAGCTCAGGCTTAGCAGGAGCCTGCAGGAATAGAGCCCAGCACGTTCCCAACAGGAAAGCTGAGTGAACAGCACTGTCCTTGCAACTGTCTCAATGACACAAATAATGTGCCGCAGAGCTAAAGGGAACAAATGGTAAATCTCCAGCTAAGAACAATGATAATGAAAGTACAGAAGTGAAAATTCATTACTTGAGTCTGCTCAGGAGCTATCCTGAGGGATCCCCTTAGGCTTTCTGGGTTGCTTTAACCCTTTGGGTCTGGCTGCAATATTCAAGCTGATGTGCTATGCCACTGATTGTGCTTTCCTCCCCTTTTATTCCCATTTCTTTATCAAAACAACTTTTTCCTTTTCTGAACAAAGTGTCCTGCATCTCACTCCAGCATTGTGCCATTCAGCACTCAGCTTCCTGAAACTATGCAAGCAGAACAAAAAGCATAATGTAATATTTGGTCAGCTGCTTGAGGAAAAATCCTAATAACATTTTCTCCTATTTCCAACAGCTCACGTGGAGGTGGGAGAAGCAACTGGACAAGACAGGCAACACAGCTCCACAGGTGAGCTTATTCCCTCCTGAGCGGAAAAGTCTTTCCTGACTACTTCTTGGTCTCCCAGAGCAGAAGGAATGTATTTCAGTGCTGTTAGTGTTGCTTTGGATGTCCTGGCATATTGTCAGGTCTCTGAAAAGTTAGAGATGCCCATCAGGCATCTCCATGGCAACCCCAGGATGCTCATTCCAGCCAGGTGCAGTGGCAGTATTGGAGCAGCAGGCTATCAGGTTCATCTTCTACCACTATTTGGAAGGGCAACAGGAATCAAGAGGGTGCCTGGTTCCTCTTGATGAACTTCCAGCTTGCTGGGGAAGCAGAATGCCAGCAAGCCTTGGGGCTTCAACCTGGGGAACTGGCCAACCAGTTCTTCCAAGCTGGCAGCAAAATCCCTGGCAAAGCATGAAGGTTTGGTTGGTGCAAAAAATGATTTGGTGTTTCAGACTTCTTCCTCCAGGTGAGCAGCAGCAAGTGCAGGCAGCCCATACTTGGCAAGTGTTGCATGATACAGCAAATGGCCTGTGCCACCCCCACAGGGAAGAGGGCACTGCTACAGGCTGTGGTGTTGGCATTTTGGGTGGGAATGGCAGTAAAACAGATAGCCTGAGAGAAAGTGTGGCTCTCAAAGATGACAGGAGATACGATAAAGAAAAATGCCATCAGTGCCAGCTTGACAGAGCAAACTCATGCATTTTCCTCCTGACCCATGTATTCATAACAGTGTAATGCAAGGAAGGGGCAGCTCCAGGCAGCACTTACCTTCTGGTCCTTGGCCAAAAAAAACCTGAGTTTACATGTGGAAGAAATAGTCCTGCCTCCCTGTGAACACATTCTTCCTGGCAGTCAGCTTCACAGCAAACTTTCTTTGTGTCACTCCTAGTACTGGAAACACAGAGGCAGCAGCACTCCTGGTTCAGAGATCCCTATGTAGTAAAACCAGACGTGACTCACTCTGAGTTAAGTTTATCCATCTCTTATTGCCATCATCACACCTCATTCCATCCTGACAAGTACTGCATTCTTCATTCAAGGACACCTAAGATCGTGTTTTGGTAGATATAGTTCAGAGAGATACTCACTGAAACACCAGGGTTACTCCTCCAAAGGGAGGGTCTCACAATGCAAACTGTTCAACCCTTACTACTGACACTGTGATTTGTCCCACCAGCAGCAAATATGCATAGACTATCTGAAAGACAAGAGAGAGTTTCCTCAATAGCCTAAGTCACTGGCATACTAGCTTCTGTTGCCACCATTGTCTCATCAAATAGTCCAGGTGTCTATGACCACCATGTAGAGTATCTGACTCCTTCCACAGCATCCTGATACCTTAGGTTAAGAAGAAATAACCCTAGTGAGTGAGAATGGTCTCATGAACTTGCCTCCAAATGACCACTCAGGTCCTTTAGCTCTAGCTCCAGGTAAACATAACCAGGGAGCATGCCCACCTGCAGAGAAAGCTCTCAAGGAACACCATCACTTTGAACAGTGTCTGAGGAAGGAAGCTGGGGGAAGCCTTGGTCCCCCCCAGGGTCGCTGTCACTCCAGAAGACTATCATGTTTGCTTTCCCTTATGTTTATTACTGTATTAGAAAATAGCAAGTTGGCTGGGCAGAGGAGATAACTCATTTGTCTACAGGGTCAATAAGAAGAAGGCCTTGCTCATCACTGCAGCAGAGAGGTGTTGATAAAATGCAAAAATCAGTGCTTGGTCTAGCAAAGTACCTTCTGCATCCCCCAGGAAGGGACATGCTGCTTATTTAATTAGAAGGGGCAAGGCTCCCTCCTGAATAAACCAGAAATAGCCTTCCAGGGAAAAAATAAACCTGCCTAGATATTTTGGAGGACTCCTGGAAAGAAAAGCTATACAACCTGCACTAGACTTGCACAGTATGAGAGCCAGAACTTCAGAGAAGGGCTATGTCAAGAGAGTCAGTCTGCTCAGGGAAGAGAAACCCTCTTGGTATTTAACACTGGTGTAAGTAGACATAGCACACTTTCCACCCACCCCCTTCATTTCTTCACCTATTCTCTTAATACATTTGTAACCATAACACCCACCTCAGATGCATTTGGCATCATATATTAGCTGAGCCTGTCTGAGGGCAATTTGATGGTAAGTGGTTAACAATAAAGCATGTCACCCAAGGGCATGGCTAATGCATAATTCAGGTCACCAGGACACCTTAACAAACGATCCCTAGTCCCTCTGCAGGGTATCCAAAGGCTAACACAGATTGTCCCTGGAAAAGCTGAACAAGCCATTTTTGTAAAAGAGAGCTGATCTCACTGTGGTTGGGAGAGGACAAAAAAACCTCTTCCAGTGACCAGCAGAAGCCAGGAGAGTTTGCTAGTCTTCCAGTGACGTCAGAGGGATGAGGTTGAGTGCATTTGCCCTGACTGCCTTCAAAGGATGGGTTATTTGGAGATTATCATAGAATCATAGAATGGTTAGGGTTGGAAGGGACCTCTGGAGGTCATCTAGTCCAACCCCCCTGCAGTGGGCAGGGACATCCCCAACTAGANAGGGCTCCATTATAAAAGGATTAATGCCTTCATGGCTGCATGCAGCCTGGCCACAATTGCTCTCCTTGTCTAGAAAGGCCAGCAACAAAACGTAAGCCAAGCAGCATGCTGAAGGTCAACAGATGCATGCTCAGACAGGCAAGGCAGTATAGTTCTCCAGCCCTGGCAACCTTCGGTGGCAAAAGTCCTGCCAACAGCTCCTCCCCTCCACTCCTTCCAGCAACCCTGCTGTGCTGCTGGGGCCAGAAGCAGCCCTGCCTTTGGCTGCTAGTGTTGCAGGCAGAGGGGCATATAGCTGCCACTGTGCCAAGGAAGGAGGAGCACCCTGCCAAAGTGACCCAGAGTGGCAGAGGATACAAGGCCACTCCTGCAGGTTTCTACCACAGGGCATCAATGTTGGTAGTTTTAATTTTTAAGAAACCTTAGCAAAATATCTGCTGAATTTTCAGTTGCTGAAAGCTTGTTCTTCACTGAAGAGAGAGCAGCAATTATCACAGCAATGTTTTTCACTGGAAAAAAGAGAATCACAGAATCATTAAGGTTGGAAGAGACCTCTAAGATCATCAAGTTCAACCATCTACCTATCACCACCATGCCACTAAACCATGTCCAAAAGTAGCACATCTATATGTTTCTTAAACACCTCCAGGAATGGTGACTCCACCACCTCCTTGGGCAGCCTGCACCAATGCCTAACAACCCCTTCAGGGAAGAAATTTTTTCTAACATCCAATCTAAATCTCCCCTGCTACAACTTGAGGTCATTTCCTGTTAACCCTGCAGAAGAGACCTACTCCCATCTCACTCCAATCTCCTTTCAGGTAGTTGAAGAGAGAGATAAGGTCCCTCCTGAACCTCCTCTTCTCCAGATTAAACAATCCTAGTTCCCTCAGCTGCTCCTCATAAGCCTTATTCTCTAGACCCTCTCAGAAAGTAGCAGAAATCCACAGAAATATTTTCAGTCTTCTCTCTGAGCACAAGGATGTGACATTCATATTCCTTGAGCCACAGCTCCAGTCATATGGCTGCTCATCATATGGCTGCTTCCAGCATCTATGTCCAGGCAGTCAGGGCAAGGGTGTACACATGCTCTCCAGTGGAAAAAACACTGTGCTGTATCACTAGACAGGTACCAACAAAGCTTGACTTTCATGGACCATTAACCTCATCCAAGATGCATTAAACCTGGGACAGCTATTTTCCCAAGGCAGGTAGACTCCAGCTTCCAAGCATCACCCCTACCATGTCTCTTCCTGGGGGTTGTAGTGTTTGATTTGGTTTTGCACCAACCCTCATTGTCTCCCTGCAATCCAAATACATCCTGACCTCTCTTCACGGGACTATTCCAGACATCAATTAGCTTCCTGGTTGTGTGGATACCAGGAAACTGAATACACAAGTTTCTAGTTCAGTGGAAAGTTCTGCTGCTGTCTTAAATCACAAAGCAGAGCTGCTGACACAGCAGAAGCTGCAAAATGAGCAGAACATCTGAGCAATCTGTGGTTTGGAAGTCACTGGGAGGGGAGCAAGTGCAGTGTCTTGCAGCTCTGTTGGAGGGAGGAGGAACGGACAGGCAGGCCAAAAGAGTAGATTAAAACTCATCAGAGTGCAATTGTAATGAGCTATACAACATGAACACATCCTGGAGCTCCAAAGTTAACTTAACAATTGAGAGAGAAAATGGCAGCTGAGATTCAATGCCTACAAATGCAAAGTAATGCCTGGGGGGAGGGGGGAAATCAACAACAAAAAAACCATACCAAACTCCAAATATATTCACACACAATAATGGGCTCTAATGAGCTGTTCTGAGTTGGGAGAGAGATCTTGGGAGTCTTTGTGGATAGTTCTGTGAAAATACGTAGTCAGTGGCAAGTGAACAAAGCAAAGCTAATGCTGGGACAGGACTTTAATAGGAAGGGCACAGAGAACAAGAAAGAAATCATTGGTATGCCTGCATATGGAGCATGTTTGTCTCTCATCCTCGATCTCAAAGGGGTATGGTAGAGTTTACAAGTGCACAGAGGAGGAGAAGCACCAACAAGGAACAATCCCTGCATAAAGGTTCTACATCTTGGAGGTGACTACTGCTAATACCTTCATGGATGATGGGGAAAACAGAGATATTATTTAAAGTAACACAAGAACCAGTGAGCACCAAATGAAAGGCAAAAGTTTTAAAGCAATGAGTATTAACCAATTACCAGAGGTGTCATTGGGGGCATCTTAGTTCCAAACTAAATTAAAGAGGCTGGAATTCATCTTCAGGTGACATTGGCATTGCCTTCACTGGAGTTACGTGGAGTGCAAACTTCCTCTCCAGACAGTGGAGAAGACCCTGTACCAACAGGCCATAAGCCATTTCCCCCAGGGTAGCCAGCTAGAATAGGTCAGAAGAACATGCTCCATGTCTCTACACCAAGGAGAGAAATAGCCCTAACACATTTTCCAGGTGCAGGCATCTGCAACAGTCTTGGAAAAGCATTTGGGCAGCCCTAGCAGGACTGAGGTCTCCAGCAGCCACCCTTCAGGGTGGTGGAGGCAGGGCATCTTCCCATCACACCTTCTGTGGGAGACTTCACAGACCATAGCCAAAGCAAAGCACCTGCACAAGAGTTAAATACTTTCTTGGGGAATGCAGCCTGCAATTTTCCTTTCTACCCAATGGGATTCAAATAACCTAATTCTTGCTCTACATTTGTATAGTCTCTCTCTCCCCCAGATCACCCCTGGAGAAATGACAGCCATGTGGTAAATACATGTAATCATGCCACTCTGATAGCTTCTCTTGTTCTCTGGTCATTAATTCATCTCCCTGGGACTTAGGTGAACATTTTAAATCCTGCAGCAAATGCAAAGAGCTGCCTTTATTATAAAATCAACACAGCAATGAAAGGCTTTCTCCTTTCCCTCTGCAAAATGTAAATTTTTTTCAGCTTCAAAAATATCCTGGCACACAGACAGACGTTGCTGGTCATGACCTTATCTCAGGCCAATGACAGGTTTCCTATGCATGAGAAATCACAAGGCCATATGAAACTCTCAAACAAGAAGGGCTTGCTGCCTCAGGGGGAGGTAGCAGCACCCACTGCAAGCAAAACCTTTGCACTTATGGTACTGTCATAAAAAACATAATCAAAAACCTTCCCTTTCCCCTCTCCAGGTATCCTTTTTGAGGGGAAAAACAAAAGCAAAAGAAAAGAAAATGCTATAGAGCCCCTCCAAAAACAATTACCCTCTCCCTAATCATCATTATTTCTAGGAAAGCAGAAACTTCTGCAGATGCTTTCGTTGTGCTGGAAATACATTTTGGCTGAAGGCAGCTGAGGCCATCAAAGGAAAGAGAGGAGTGGTGCTCAGCCTGCAGTACTGCTGCCTCCAGGCAGCTGGGCCAGGAACAACCAGCTCACCATTAAGAGAAATAAAATATGACTCTACTGATTTTTAAAGCCCACCAGAAAGGAAAGTGCCAGCAGCAACTGAAGCAGCAACAGCCACATGCTTGGCTGCAGAGGCTCCAGCTCAGAGTTGCCAGGGAAGAAATGCATCAGCTTAACATCAGCTGCTGCCACCACAGTATTCACTTGGGTATCTCCACTGGGTTCAGCTCATGTGCTCACTGGGACTTGGGTTGCACCACTAAAACTTTCTTTTACCAGTGTCCACAGGAAGGTTTTTTTCCCTCTTGTAACTGAGCCATCATCTTTCTGGAGCTGGACAGGAACAAGGTTAAGAGCAGACCTGGAGAAGGAGTGAGCTTCTTTGCTGGAGGAGTGAGGTTAGGACATGCAGGGAAATCACTATCAATGGAAGGCAGCAGCAGAGTTATGTTGATTGCTGAGAAGATGCATTGGTGCAGAATCTGAGGAACACCAGAATTAGGCTTCAGCCATGCCAATGAGTAGTTCAGGAGATCAGACTGTCCCATCTGGGAGGATGAGGGAGAAGGGACCTGTAGAAACAAGGGCTGCACCTCGGACGAGTGACTGGGGCAATGGGGAGGAAAGGGTGCTCCTCGTCGGGTGGCTTGGGAAGGGCTGGGTGACAGGTGAGAAGGGGGTGCTAAAGGCCAACAGGCAGATGGCAAAACTGTGATTAGAAAGTCACTCCAGCCATAAATCTCAGGGACCTGAACTGGAGACGAGCAAGCCCCAGATGGCTTGGAAAGTCTGTCTGGCAGAGCCCAGTGCGTCGCAGCATGCATCTGTCCCTCCCTCCCTCCTCCTCCTCCTCAGGTTTAACCACCTCCAGCTAGCTCCTTACAGAGCTAAACAAGGGACTCCTGAGCCTAAAACCACTCCAATGCATGACCTAACTACCTCCCCAACAACAATATTTTCCATCCCCAGCACAGGACTCTTGCTGTGTAGCTGTGGGTTACATGCAACATCCCATCCCTGATGCTCCCTTCTTGGCAGGGATGCTGCAGGTACTGTCCAGTGTGTCATGGAGGAGGCAGGACCATGCAAAGGTGCACCAGCAAAGCTTGATGGAGGAAGGTTCCCCATAACCATGTACACTATTTCTGGATATGCTAAGAAGCTGCTTAGGGCTGAATTTGCAGGCAAGCACAGGGGCATATCATCTATCCGTACTTTGGAAGAGGCTCAGGAACAGAAAAGTGGCAGGAGATTGGGAGGGAACAGGATTTATATAGAGATCCACGGGGAAAACCCGTGTCTCCAAACAGAAGTAACCT
The DNA here is from genome assembly GCA_013396975.1 of Bucco capensis. Taxonomy (NCBI): domain Eukaryota; kingdom Metazoa; phylum Chordata; class Aves; order Piciformes; family Bucconidae; genus Bucco; species Bucco capensis. The sequence goes on from VWZO01013601.1 coordinate 237,773, forward strand.
AACACCAGACAGTAGTACCAGCTCCTGCCTGCAGATCCAGGACAACAACTTCCCCAGTCCACAGTCAGAGGAACTCAGTGCTCTCACACTCGTGCCCAAAAAGCACTCGCAACACCTGCAAAAGGACACCTTGCTCATGCCAAGCTCACAAAACCCCTCTCTGCCTGCTGGGGCCTCCTGCACCCCTATAACCCTTCCTAATGCTGCCAGAGAGTCCTTGAGCCCACAGGTGCTATCACTCCCCCGGGACTACCAGCCAAGCCAGCCAGGGCTGGCAGTGCAGGTGGGATGAGGGCCAGCAGTAAAATTAGAAAGTGTCTCCCTGCCAGCCCCTTCCCCGAGCCACAGGAACCAGCTGAGGCAGTTGCTAACCCACACTGTAACCCTTCTTGTCCCCCATTTTGTAGGCTGGGAGAATTTCTAGAAAGCTGGGGATTTGCAAAGCTTTCCTTTTTTGATTAGCAGTCTGCAGCTACCCCAGAGAGCTGAGCTCACAGGCTGATGGGGGCAGAGGGAGGCTGATTTTTTTGGCTCCTTCTGGCTTGCACCCTGCAATTTCTTTCTCTGCTGTCCCTTTGCAGACTGAGCAGATCTGCAAAGGCTGATCATCCCCACTGCAAATGGTTGCTCTTGCCCCATTTCCAGACCCTTTCTCTCCACCGCAGCTGCTGCCCTCCTCTCTCCCCTCCTCTTGCAGCAGTTATTGTTATTATTTATACTCCTAAGCATCCTTTAAGTTTCTGCCGGGGGCAAGGATCAAAAGAGAAAGCCTTTTAAGGATTTCTGCCAGTGCCGGGAAGAGAATCCCCCCCAGCAAACAGTGCTGCTGGGGGATTTGAGTGTAGACAAGTGCTTAAAGCCGAAAAGGGCAGAGGAGGGGAGGGGGAGCCGGGGGCACGCTCTGAAACCAGAACCCATCCTCCCCCCGCGCCCCGGCCGAAACGCTGCTCCTTCCTCTGCTTTAGGAAACGGATCCCTCCTGCGATTTCCTTTCAAAGGTGACTTGTAACCTCTTCATTAGGGTCGGCTTTGGCAGAGCACTCATGGTGCAGTTGGCAGGGTCAGCCCGCCGGTGCTGTGGCTCGGGAGGGAGCGCACTTGCCTTTCCAAGGGTGGAAAATAAACACGGCAGCTTGCAGCAGCAGCAGCTCTGCGGGAGGACCAGCGTCCTGGTCATGCTCTGATGGGTACCATGGACTTTAAGACAGATCCCAGTGCAGTAGCGATCAATCTGCTGCTTATTGTCAACCCTGAGGAGACAGCGAGCAAGCAGAAAGGGCAGAGAGAAAGGCAGACGGCAGACAGCCGAAGCGCAGGTAACGTCCCGCCTGCTGTTGGTGAGAGGGAGGGGAGGTTTGCAGCTACAGCACCAGATGCCTGGGAGAGGGTGAAGTGAAGCCACAACTTTGAAACAGAGTTTGGGCTTTTCCCCCCACCCCCTTTCTCCTCTTTTTCCTTTGCGGACATGCTGCAGAACCCCAAACTTCAACATTTTTTGTAGACACTCAGCATGGCTTGGCTGCTCCTCCTGCTGCAGGACAGCCCTTGCTTGTGCAGTGTTGCATGCTACCTGTTGCTCGGTGCCTGGTCTGGTGTACACAACCTAGGGTGCAGGAGGTGGTGACATACACACAGATACTAATCTGAGGGCCGTATTTGCTCCTTCCTATGTCCTGCAGTGGCACTGTGATGCCTCCACAGGCTCTCTTAACAGTGCAGGCAGAGCAAAAGCAAAAGCTCTGGAGTTTCACCCCAGACCAGCACCTATGACAATGGAGTACAGGGGCAAGACCCTTTTGTTTGAAGTATGTCTAGGCTTCATCTCCAAGAATGACTACCCTGAGCCATTTATAGCTACAGTTTGGGACAATCTCTCTGGCCCAGCTCCCATCCTTCAGAGGATCTTCCAAAAAGCTAAGGCTATGCTCTCTAACTGTAAGGGGACTCTCCCAACAGAAGTACAAGGAAAAAAAGGAATATTCCTGCTCTAAAACCTTGAGCAAAATGTAGACTTTCAGACAACCGTTCCAGACTAACAAGAACTTCTGTTAATGCTTGATCTAACATGGCATCTAGCACCAACCCAAATACATACAAGTCCTGTTGAAGCAACTCAGACCTGGACTATTGCACTATCCTCCTCCTGGTGTTTCACACTTTAGCAAGACGGGCTGCAAAAGACGCTGCAGACAAAACAGGGAAGGTGGATCCCAATGCCACCTGGATTGAGATGTAATAACGGTTTACATGAAAGGTTTTGGGGTGCTTAGTCTCCAGACAGTGCCAGAATCTCTCTCCAGGAGGACAATCTGCCAATCTCATGTTTATATTTTATAGGTTTGCGGGATGATGGAAATGGAAACAGCAGATCAGAGCCACCTCAGGGGACAGACCTTAGTGGTATGTCATCTTCTCACTCTACTGCTAAACTAACCACAGCACACAAAACCTGTTCACAAGCTTTTAGCACCCAGCTGTGCCTCTCAAGCATAAGCACGCTTGAAACAACCCATCTCTTTCTAGTGCTTTGAGGGGCTTCAGTGGAGACATGTGGAGAGCCTCACGCCATGTGCCACAAGAAGCATCCCCCCCCCATACCCACTCCTCTGCTCCAATGGCCAGGATGCACACTGGTGGCACTACAGAGCCTATGCATGGTCATATGCAAGGGATTCTCCTGCAAGCTGCCATGGAGCTTGGTCATATTTCAGGTGCATAGAGCTCTTGCATTACACAGGCAGCTGATTGCAGGGGAAATTCAGTGCCCCAAATTTCTCAGGTTGCAGACAGAGCTTCCAGAGACTTCCCCAGCACTTAACCAGCTTAAGCAGGGTCTGGGGTGTGCAAAAAACCTTTGGGGTTTCAACCTATCTATCTACCAGTCTTTTCTTCATCTCCCTCACTCAGCGACTGCTGAGCACGAGGCAGATGTCACTGCTATCCAGGAGCAATGTGGCTCCTAGTCTGCTAGTTCCCCTGCCAGTTGCTCACTTCTTTGCCCTGAAACTGTTCAGAAAGAACATCTGAAGAGATTACCCCTGTCTGCACAGAGCCAGATTGCAGGATTGCAGTATAACAGGACAGGGCATCTCCCAGGGAAGAGAATCAGACCATCCAAGTTATTTTCCTGGTAGTCTAAGCCTAATGTGGTGTCTAGCAGAAGAAGGCAGGGGACAAAGCTACAGCAAGACAACAGGTAATTCTCATGGTATCACACAGAAAGGCAGGGGACAAAGGTACAGCAAGACAACAGGTAATTCTCATGGTATCAGACAGTGGATTCTAGTTACAGGAGCTTTGCTGCCACAGACCAAGCAATAGCAGCATACAAAATGCTCAATGGGAACTCTGATCCAATTCCCTCTGAAATCCATGGTGGCTGGATGACTCTCACAGACTGTGACCAAGCAATATTTCATGGCAAGATAAAACTCTATGGGTTTGGTTTGGGGCTTTTTTGTTTTGCTTTGCTTTGTGTTGGTTTTTTTTCCACAAATATAATGGCCTCAGACACCAGATAACAAAAGCCATCACTCCAGGAAGGAGATAAATATTCAATATTCTCTCACTCCTCCATCATGCTCCAGAGGGTCTGCAACCAGAGCTGCAGAGCACAAGTCAGAGCTTCCCTTACGAGTGAGGGCATGCTGTCAATCATTTACCACCCTGAACTAATGGCAGGAGTATTTAGTATGCCTATGGGAAATGGTCCCTTACAGCTCTGCCTTAGGGGCAATTTAAATCCCTGTGAGGATTACTAAGGAATCAGGTGGCAGAGGAGCAGGCAGAGCTTTAGCTCCTCTAGCACTATAGAGGTTAATAAATTCCCCTTTAATCAGCTATATTAGCATTTGATGAAGCCTCTGACACCATCAAGCAGCTGGTGCTGCCACAATATTTACAAACTGTATTACATAAACCTCACCCCCAGCCCCACTGAGGCTGCAGCACCATGCCATGCCACAAAATCCCATCCTTCATGCTCCTGATCCTAGTCACAGCCATGAGGAACCAATGGTATCTGGCCTTCAGGACAAACTGTGAAAACCAGATTCCTTGCACTGATCTCTGGTGGCTAGTAGGATACCTGAGGGATCACCCAGGTGTCCTGGCCAATGTCCACTCCACCTCCAGCAAGCCTTGAGCATCCAAAGCCATGCAGGAGTTAGGGCTCAGTGTCACCTGGCATTTGCTCACTGCCCTGGCTAGCTGTCAGCACAGCCCTGGGGGAGTGCTGCCCAAAACTGCTTGGTCCCTGGGTACCTCAGGTGCTCCCCACACTTCCCTCTGCCCCAAGAACACCAGGGCCAGCTAGCATCACTGAGATGGTCAGGGACTGCCAGAGCACAGAGGGGAGAGGTTAAGATAAGGGTGAGATGCTCACAACTGCACCAATGTTTTCACTCGGACTGCATCACTGCCAAGCCTTGTGCTGCCCCCCCCCCCAAGCACAACCACTGGTCCAAGCACCCCAACATGCCATTCTGAGCAGCAGCACCTATTTCAGCCATACCCTAGGCTGAAGCATCCCCCTGGAGCAGAGCAAAGCATCCCTGGCCCATGAACAATTGGGCTTCAAAGCTGGAGAAGGAGGTCAGGCGTCACTGCTGAGCAAAGGCACAGATTTAATCCACTTCTGCACAGAGCATCTCTGCTCTCTTCATGCACTTAGATGTTTTATTTTCTTTGTGCAACCAGGCCAGCAAGTCTCCAAGAAGCCTTGCAAGCAAACACAAGCTGTTACTTCATACTCTAACGAAGGTAAGTGGTGACCCAAGGAACACTGGTTTTTCAGAGCAGGGCTCCAGCAAGCTCTCACTTCAGCTTTTTCTGTAAAATAACCTCAGAACAACCCAAAAGTGCAAAAAAGCCCCACCCAAACTATTTTGTCATCTTGAGCATGAAAAATTAACAATCCTAAGGGAGAATCCTTGAATCCTTTCAGTATGGATGCATGAAGGTGGGTCCTGGAACACCTGGCTTCCCACCATTCCCCTTGACCACCAGGATACAGTATAGACTTACTTGGAAAGCACGGGAAGAACTTACTCCTGCCAGTGTCAGGTATTCCAGTGATGATAAAGGGCACTAGTGCTGGAATAAATAATAGCTTAAGACAATTATAATTAGCTCAAGACAGCTGGCTGCAGAAAGCCTTTCTTAGGGTAGATAATTGCAAGGAGCCATTCCTGCATGGAGCAGGGACACTGCTGGGCCAGCTGAACCCCAAAGCACTCACTGGTTTTCACTTAGGGAAAAAACTAAGAAAGTGGAAGTTGGCAAGAAAACCCACAAAAACCCAAAGTCAAAAGTAATCTTGAAAAATAAAAAGGACCCCTGAAAGCATAAAAATCTTAAGGAAGTTATAGTGTTTGCACATAATCAACTCTTTGAGAAACAACTTAATTTTACCTTTGAATTAACTGACAAAATAAACCAGCAAGCTCTACTCTTGATACTCTGACACAATCATCCCAGAGTTGGAGTCAAGCTCTAGGATTTAAAAGGGCTTTTTTTCAATTTTACAGGTTCTGCCTTCTGCTTTTGGGCTTTAAAGGACATTGTACTTTTCTGCATCATCACAGGAGACAAAAAAAACAACTTTTTTGAAGTTAAATTCTGTGGAAAAACTTATTCTTTGATGAAAGTGCAGATTCTTACCTGCCTAATTAGCTGGTTCCAAGAACTGCCTTTCAAGGAAAACACCAAATGTCAGGAGACTCTTGATAAGATTGTAGGAGGTAGCATGTGTGATTCGATGGCAGCTCCAGGTGCATTAACATCTTGACCTCCAGTCCCCAAAGTAACCTCTGTCTGATTGAAATCAGGGAGCCCACAGGCACGCTGAGGTCCTCCAGGGTATCTTTGGTGGTTGCAAAAATCTTCTGAAATACTTGCCAAATAAAAATTTTGTCTCTTTCAAAGAGTTCAGTAATTCTTATAAGACACTTCCTAACTATTTTCCTTCTACATCTCTCTATGGAACTTTAAGCACGAGGACCCCCCCCACCAGAGAACAACTGTGGAAGAGAACAACTTCCACATGAAGTTGTTCTAAAGCATCATAGCATGCCAAGCACAAGACTCACGGCACATCTGGTCCACATCTGGCTCTGCCAGGATGCTGCCTTTTACAGACAACAGCCTTTACCAAAAATGTGAATATCACAAGTCAAACCATTTTCATAGCTCTGAGCCTTTTTTTGTTTGATTCCAAGAAAAAGCAATTCAATAAATGGATTCTCTGCTTACCGTATCTCCATCAAGCACTACCTAATGTGGTGAGAAAGCTTTTTGTTAAGCTGCCACATAATCCTTGCTGAGGGCCTCTGCTTTATTTATGATCTGCTTTATCACCTGCTAGGCTGTAGTGAGCTGTCTTTTCTTTTTTGAGAATTACAAATCATGCCCAATGTGACTGTTCAGTTCATCTTAAGAGTGCTTTGTTTTGCCTGGAAACCCAAGAACTTTGGTACCTTTGCAACCACAAGAGCTGCTGCTGCTGCTTTTGCTAAAGTTAAGAGCTGGCTTCAGCAATGCACTGGCAGGTAATCCTGCCTTCTCCTCCCCTTCTTGGTTAGTGTTCCCTTTCTTAAGGAGTTGGTCATCTTTTTTTGCAGGAACCCAAGTGACAGTGGAGATACATCCCAAGGATACCACCCCACAGATCTTCAAGAAACTCTCCTTTGGAAAAGGTACAGCTTGGGCTTCAAACCCTGGCAGAGCAGGTCAAGAGTGGGAGGGTGAAGGGGCCACATCCTTCCCTTTGCAGAAGCAAGGAGGGCAAGAAGCCTGGGACCTTGAGATGATGCTGCACCCCTTGAGCCAGAGTAGGGTTGTGGTGATTGCACTAACCATGCTGGGCTTCTTGCAGGTTCCCGGAGGCTGCCCAGTCTGAGAGGTCAGGACAATAAAGGTGAGACTCTGCTCTACCACAGTGTATGTGTCTCCAAGCTAGCTCTTGCCTAGGAGGCTGCTCCCAGGAAGAGACAGGCTCCCTTCTCCCCAGGGGGGGGCTCAAGGCTCTTGAGAGAATGCCAACCCCTCCACTCTGTCTTCATGCTGGGCAGATGCTGCTGGACCCACCTCCTGAGGAGCAAAATTCTCTGCTCCTGAGGGGAGGTCTCATCTTCTTCCAGCCCTGGGATAAGGTGGGTGGTGACAGTCAGGGGGGCACAGCTTCCCTCAGAAATCTTCCAGCTGCTGCAGAGCTCTCTGCAGCCTTATCACCTAACAGCTCTAGAGCTCAGATCTTCCTCCTTCTATGCCTGGGGGAGTGCTGGTCATGTGGTGGACAGGAGTTAGATGTTCCCAGCCCTCAGGCTAGAACAAGAGATGCCTGACTGCTGGAGAATGTGGCCTCTGAAGAGCCTCAGGACATTGGGGATGGGACAAGAGTACACTCTGGTCCAGGCAGCCTTGCTTCATCCCTCTCCCCTTGGCACCCATGCTCCAAAGGATGTTGACATCCATGACCAAATGCAAGGGAATGGGCAAAGGAAAGCATTAATTTTTTTCTTTTTCCACCCAGTCCTGTTCCCCAGAATCACTTATTTCTGTTTGTCTTCTATCTCCTGCCAACAACTACTCACCTCATGCTCCCTTCTCCGCTCTACTAGGTTTCCAGAGGACCGAGGCCCCACGGCCACCAGGAGGAAAAGACCTGCATGGTAACTATCAGCCTTGCCTTTGCCCCATGCTGGTGACCTGGTGGGACATGATGCAGGACAGCCCCAGATAGGAAGCCCATCAGTCCTAGAAACAAGGCTTGCCCTGCTGCAAGCCTAGACTGAAGTGCATAGACAAGGGCTTTAATTTCTGTCACCAAAATTAGCATTGAGCTTCCCAACCTCTTGTTCATCAGAGTGGCAGTTGGGGATGGTTAGGGGAATGTCACACATGCCTGAGACCTTACCAAGGCTCCACACCAGAGGAAGGCTACTCTGCAAACAGGCACAATGCACCACTTCTTAAGTGCACAGGGCTGTGTGAGTTACTGCAGATCCTGCATCTGCAGGGAGCCTTTGCAGCTGTAACTTGACAAAGACAAAAACTGATAACCAATTCTTTAAAAAACATTCCATTCCCTAAAGGCAAAAAGTAATTTTCAGAGCTGTAGAGAGTAGAAACCTTTAAACACATAAATCTGCTTTATCTCTCTTTAGGTCAACCTAATAGCCCTTAACAGGGAAAACCAAGATAAACAAACAAGCCTATTAAAGAAACAGATGCCTACACACTGATTCTGGCAGACAGGTGCCTGCCTGACACAGGGATGTGCCTGCATCCCACCTGGTCAGCTGTACCATCACCAGGACATGAGATGCCCCATAACACCTCCCTGGGACAGAGGTTTCCAACAAGAGCAGGGCTCATGTTAACAAAACACTTTTGCAAGTCAGGAAGAGACCTTCTGGCCAGTGGGCTGAAGCTGTCAGCAAAGGGGCCAGAGCCCCGTTTTGGGGAGATGGAGCAGTTGAGGAGTATAGATTTCAGAAGCATTCCCAGCTTCTCAGCTAGGATAGGATGCTCTTGGAGCCTCCTGTGCATCTCTTCCCTAGTGGCACTCATGGAGCAGGCAGTGGAGGAGCATCCTGCTTACTTAGCAAGGGTCACAAATAAAACAGAATGCAACTAGCCGCAGCCTCTGTGCCCCTATGTGCAGCCCAAGGCAATTCACTTCTTGTCAACTCTCTCCAGGCAAACAGAAGCTCTCTGGTACCATTCATTTACCTCTCCCAGCACGTGGGAGTCACACAACAGTATTTTCGCTTCATGATGTCTTTTAAATCCCTTTTTTCTCCGAGAAATAACAATCCTACAGAGATAGCTAGAAGAACCTTTTTAGTCCTGAATTGCTTTGACAGTACATGACAGGGGAAGATATTGCTGTGGAGTTTAATTCTCCTCTCACCAGCTCAGAAGAAGAGGGCTGAGCAGACGGCAGTCCAGGGGAGATGTCCATGCAATACGTCTGTGCACCAAGCTACAGCTGCCTCACTTGAGTGGCTCACTGATGAGAGAGAACAGTGTCAGCTCATTCAGAGACTGTTAAAAAATGTTATCTGATTAATTAGGGCAAGTTATTAACCCTTCACTCACACCAAGTAGAAGGAAGAGCCTGGAGTCTGCAAAGATGCAAACAGAGGAGTGTAGCACACTCGTTTCAGTCCAACTGCTTCCCAGGTTACATTTCTCATGTGCTTGAATTTGTGGCCTTTACCATGCAAAACAGTCATCCTTTCAGCAAAACTACTAGAGAAATCCAGCTCTTTGGTGGGGTTTTAAAGTCTTGTTGTTGCCAGGTATTCCACAGTACAGATTTTCCCTGCTACTACTGCATTATCTCATGCACCTCCATATAATTTTCTGTGCTGTTACACAGAGTCAAAGATGCAGGGGCACCTCCTGCTCCAGCATTGCCCAACTTATACCAGACCAGACAGGATGGCTCCTGCTTTCCATGCAGCTGGCAGTGACCTTCTGTGACTGCCCTCATGTCCTCTGCTCCCTAAGCACCCGCTGATGGATGACTCTGCGGGTTGGCCAGGAGCTCTGCAGTGTCCCCTCCTTCAAATTTACAGCCAGGAAAAATACCCCACTCCCTTCCTGAGACAATGAGAACTTGTTTCTTCCCAGCATATCCATGGGACAAATCCTCTTTGAAATCCATGCCAGTAGATCTGCAGCAATTTGAGAAGCTGGATGCCTACGCATTAAAAGTAAGTCTTGCTTTTGCCTCTGTCCTCCTCCCAGCTCCCCTGCGGCGACATTCCTTGAATCCTAGCTACCAGCACTAACACAAGCTGAGTCTGAGCTATTGGGGCAAGTGCCTCAAAACCCTCCAAACAAATGGAAAAACCATTTCCCTGCAAACATCAGCAACAGAGATCCCACTCTAGCAGGGAAACTATGACTGAAAAAAGATGCTTGAAACATGGAACTATAGCTTTGTATTTCTATTTCCAATGAAGTTCAAGTTAGAGCAGTCTCCTGGTAGATGGGATGTCACTAGCTTTAGAAGAACAAGGCAGGGAGAAAGGGAAATCTACCACAGTAATTTCTTCACCATAATCTTGCAATGCTTCGTCCTCACAAACAGGTAAATGTCAAGAACAGTGTAGAGGAACTGGTTTTTGCCCTGCTTAAACAAGCCCGAACTGATCTGGAGAAAGTCCGAGCGATATGGATATGGATATGCCATCATATAGGTAAGGTGACACCTTCAACTGGGAAGAGAAGGCTGTTGCTGTCACCCCCATTATGTTGTCATTGCAGTTTACTATATATCTCATGGGTTAGTTTCACGTGATGGGTGGGAAGAAGGCCTCCTGGATGTATTTATCCAGAAATGTATTCTGAGGTTCTCTCACCATCTCTGTTTCCCATAGTCCTTCTCCTAGCATTGCCAAGCCCTACAACAGTTGTGTGTAAATTATTTCTTTCCACTGATGAAACTGTAACTTCTACCCAGCTTACTCCAAGATACAATCATACAAGTCCCTACCATCTAAGCAGCCAGAGCACAAAGCCAGACTGCCAAGCACCACAGGTTTGGCTCCTATATTCAGAGCCATCCAACACCATCAGAAGTTCCAGTTCCACCACTGTCCTGAATCCCCATACTCCCCACACAGCTCTTGCCAGCTCACTCTGCATGCTGGTGGTTTTGCTCCAGGAGGGTCTCAGCATAGCATAGGTATTACCCGGAACCATCAAGCTGCCTTGCCCAGCTGGGTTTCATCACAGCTGCTTCTGCAGCATCTCTGTTGCTCCCCTTTTGGGCAGCAGAGGAGCAGCCTGGACACCCCAGTGCTGAGCACAGCCCATCCTGGGTGAGGTGTCCTCTTGCCTTTGACAGTCTCTTGGCTGGTTTGCTGTTACCTTTGCCCCTGTGTTTTGTGGATACATTCTGTGCTCCGGTTTCTAGCTGGTCCATAGCTGCATTCATCCTGTTGACATGTCCATCAGCCATGTCAGCACAGCACATCAGAGAGGCCAGCTTTCAGAAAACATGCTGCCACCCTCCTGATTGCCATTCCTACCTTTAAATGCACCCTTTCAACCTTCATGAGAGCTGCAATCAGTCAGTTTTCCCTGCCCCTTCCTACTCAACCCCAACTTGAGCAATACTGGATCTCAAAAATAACTGGGAGATGTGAAGAGGACAAGGAAGGAGGAGAAGACAGCATTTGTAGCCTCTCCAGTCTGGCACATCAGAGGGGGCAAAAGGCTTCTTGCCACCCTGAGCTCCTTGGTGGGGGGAAACTGGATATGCAACGTGATTGAGCTTTGCATAGTGTATGGAAAAATGTTTCTTTCCCATTAACTCTTAGGAGCAGAGGGGGAGATATACACCAGTTCTTTCCTCACCTCTTATGCATCCTGACAGGCTCTGGTGCAGTTAGCTGGCTGAAAAGGCCAGCTGACAGAGAGCAGAAGAGCAATTGGGGAAGCACTGGCCTAATCTCACGCCCACTGAGATCAGCAGAGCTTTGCCAGCAACTGCATGGTTAGCATAGTTAGGTCAATCCCTGGCAGCTTTAATCTTAAATATGCAGACTGCTGATTTCACTGCATTTCCTGAAACCAAGCCTTTGACTCATCCCAGCCTGGGCTCCTGTTGGCCACTAATCATTTAGTCTTTATGCTATTAACTCATTTCTGCCTGCCACTGTCTGGGCCAGATCCTGCTTGGGATGGCTGGGCTGGTCTGGGTTGGTTCATTTACCTTGCCAATGTTCACAGGATGTCTCAGATCCCTGTCAGGTACACTGTCATCTCCTCATGAGAATTTTTAACACCATCTTGGACCTCGTTCTCTTCCCTTCCTGCAGACACTGACCCCTGTTTACATGGAAAACAAACACAGTGATAGAAATTTAAAATTGGCTCCAAAAAAATGAAGTGTATCTATCTGGAAGAGCACTGACAATACAAACTCCTTCCTTGTTCAGATTTTAAGTGGGAGCACTGCTCTCTGGGTATCTTTTCCTACCCAGTTCAATTCCCTGCCTGCAACGAACTGCTACATCCATGTGACAGTAGCACTAAACAAAATTATTTTAACTATCATTTCTAGCATAAATACAAAGCCACACACAACCAGCTAGCTCTCCATACCTCTCAAAGTGTTCTGCAGCTTTCCTGGTGGCCCAATGAACAGCCCAGGCTGAGAAAGTCAGCCTTTCCCTTCCAGCCTCAGGGGGCAACCCTGAGGCAGCAATCAGCTGAGACTCTTGGATTAAAGACAAGCAGTTGCAGCATTTCATCAAAGAACAAATACAGCATGTTGCCAGCTCTTTTTCCCCCTCTTCCACAGCATTAAAGGGAGGATGAATCAGCTGACATAGCATTTGTCAGAAAAACATGTTTGTATTTTAAGAAAGAGGTTATGGACTTGACCTAGGTTGGTCAGTATTGAATTAACCTTCCCACACCAGTTCTTCAAGCTGTCTGAAGGAATCCTGCTGTGCAGCTTTTCTGCATTCACTCAAACAAATTAAGATTTCCTACACTTCAAGGTATTAATATGACTAACTTACAAGAAATCATTTCAAGTATTTCCCAACAAGCTACTTTCCCAATATTTTTAACACAAATTGCTTTTCAAGAGGGCAAAAAGCTCATTGGTTGCCTTTGACAGTAACACCAGTTCGAATCCTTCAAATGGAGAACTCTTTGTTTTTTACTGGGAGCTCTTGAGATTGTTGATCTCTGCACAAGGGCAGCCCCTAAAAAAGCAGGGGTTTCCTCCCATTTGGATTCAACTGCTGAATCCCAGCCCAGGCTTAGAACAGAGATAGACCTCATCCTTCTCCCTGCATCAGCCATCCACAACATCCTTGTGCAGCATGTGCCATGGTCCTTTCTCTTTGCTTGCGCTCACAGAGATGAAAAGCAATCCAAGGGTTGCTCCTGCTGCCTCTCGATCCCATTGCCTCAGGCTTTTGGATGAACTTTTGTCTGTGTTCTTTCCTGCAGAATACGATGTGGTGGGCTACCATAACAAAAGCCAGCTGTCCACCAAGCCCATAGATGTGCTTCAGACGGGGAAGAGCATTTGTGAGGGATATGCTGGGCTCTTTGAACAAATGTGCAGGTAAATTAAGTTCAGAAACATTCAGTGCCAGGGAGAGTTAATGTTCATTGTCATCTCTATGCTTATTCTCTCTGCCTTTGCATTGACTGATGTGACTTTAAGCAGGACATGGAACTTCAGCTTTCAAACCACGCTGTGGAAAACCAGCAAGTCCTAGAAAGGTCAATTTTGCTTCCTTCCCCACCTCCTCCACCCTCCTCCCCCCAGCATAATTTACTTTGTGCCATCTGCTGAGCTTCGCATTGCATTAACATAATGGCAGATGAAAACACAGAGCTAATTCGGTTAGAAGCAGCTAGGTTTTTCCTTTGAGTAACTGTATGTGAAGGTTAAAAGCATGGCAAGACTTAAACAAGGAGTGTTGTCTCCAACATGTTCCCATGCAAGAGGGAGGCATAGTCCCAGAAGGAGCTTTCCCGAAACCTTCTGGAGATGCCCTCTCCTATCCACTACAGAAGCATCACAGGGGTTCTGCCTCACACTTACCACCCCATTTTCTGCAGTCAGTCTCAAGGTGCATCACCACTGAGGCCAATATTGCAATTCAACATTGGCTTTTACAACTAAAATCAATTCTTCTGCCTTCAACACCTCATTGGCTTCACTGGGGATGAGTTGCACGAATTAGTAGGATTTCCCCCACAGAGCAAGACTTCACAATCACAAAGGCCTTTCATAGAAAAGAGGCAGTTCCTTGGCTGGGAAACAGAAGAAAACTGGACCTAACAGCTTAGGGGTACACAAGGTTGGAAGGGGCTTTCTAATGTTAGAAAGCAATGGTGTACATTCCTAAGAGCATGGGCTTGCAAGGTGGCTCTCCCAGGGAGCACCTTCTCTGCACAGCAACTTCCACTTACAAGATAGCTTTGGAAAAAATTAAAGATCAGTTATTAATTGGCATGTGTAAGTAAAAATTGGCTTTCCACACCATCCAGAAGGATTTGGGGAGGTTTTCACCATGAAACAAACAGCAAGAAAAAAAAATAAAATCCTGTGCCAGATGCTAAAGTGGTGAATGCTTCCAGCCAGTAACATATCCCATAATATCAGAGCTTGCTTTCTAAAGAGTAAATAAAGAAATAAGATGATGAAGTATGAATTTATAACTGCATCTTATGGAACAGGTATTAGCAGTTAGAAGTGGAGGAAATTTGCACCTGTTCATTAAAAAGCATATGTTTAGTTCATTAAAAACATTAATCTTTCCAAGGGTATCTTTTACTGTTTAAAGGCTCTGTTGATTTATTCTTAATTCCTCAGCTCCAGATTGATTATTCATTTGGTGACTCAGGAAAGCTCCCAGTCACCCAGCCTGTTACTGCTGACAACTATTAGCTAAATGTTTAGCTTTCTTTCTGAAAAATCATAACCAAAGACAATAGCTCTTTCTGGCCAGGGGATCTCCTCATCCCTTCTTCTTGTGAACTGTGCAAGTCTTACACTGAGTCTAAGTACAAAGGCAAGAGGCAAAGAGCAAGCATCTTCTATAAAGGTTATTCGGAGCCAAGTTTCAGGAGGGGAAAAATGGTCTTTTATCATACCTTTTTTCCCTAGGTCCTCTTGAGGCAACTTTAACAAACTACTCCATTTGCCAGTCACCAGAAGTCCCCCCCAGAGGTCCTGCAGAAATCAACAGCTGACACTGATTGAGTCCTATTTGTCCCAGTGCCAGCAGAGAGAAGATTTCCTGTTGCAGACACAACAGTGTCACCTCCAACCACAGCTTTGGCTGCCAGACTTCTTCCCATTAGCTGAGATTCCTGTCACAGAGAAGAAGTGGGCACAGACAGTGGGAAGCTGGCCACAAAACATCAGATTCCAAACATCAGGCATAACAATGATGAGCATAAACATAGGCTCCTGACCAATATTTTAGCAGTATTTATCAAGAATTGGCTTCTTAGCTGACAACCAAGCCTAAGGAGGTAGTGTGGCTGAGTCAGTCACGGAGTGTAAATTCATTAATTCAATTTAGGGCAAAACCTCTGTAGTCTGGACTTAGGGAGAAACTCTCTTACCAGAATTAAAACCATGTTTCAGCACCACTTTTGGGAGCAAAGCTGACCACACTCTCTACAGTGGATCTGATCACTTAGCTGCTCCTTAATCGTAATTACTCTGCAAAAAGTCCAGGTTTCTCTTGCTTTTCCTGTTTTCTACAGTCAGTAGCTTTATTTTCAGGCACAGGAAGGTACACCTACCTAGCACAAGTACAAACCATTCTGTCTCCCTCTGGAGAAGCCAGATTTGCTTCTTTTTTTAGATGATATCATCAGAGTCAACCTGAAATCAAAGGGAAGAAGGTGCCATTGAATCCCAGTGACACCTGTAGCAAGATCCAGATTATTTCCTACTCTTTTTGAACAGAAAAGTGACTTTGCTTTTAACCTCCTTGCTGCACCAAGTAGATGCTGACAACTGTTTCTTAATTCAGTTCTTCCAGTCCACCTTGTATTTAGGTCATCTTCTATTCTACCATCACATTGCCACTTCAAGCATTTCTGGAGATTTTCTCCATCTTCTCTCTACCTGGCTGATTTATCTGTATAAAGTCAATTATAGAAGAACAAAGACACAATCATTCTTTTCACCAACACAAGACTGCTCTTCTACAAGGTGTTTTAGCCTGGGTTTTTTGTCAGTCCATTATTACAGAGATCACCACTTCAATGCTCTGACCTTTCTTTTCGGTAATTTTATCACATGCAAGCACAAATTCTTCTTGCTGCTTTGCTAATGTTCACTGTAAGTGAGAGCACAGAGAGAACCAAGGGCAGAACTTGACCCTTAATGTTATCGCTAACTATCCGAGTTAACACGAATGTCTGGAGAAGCCTAGAAGGATTAGACACCAATCCCCATGAAATTAGTGGGAATTTGGTACTTAGCTCCTATTGGGCCCCTTGGAAACTCCTAGGATCAAATCTTCCTTCAAGTTCCTGGGCCAGCTCCTAGTCTCAGTTACATCATGTAAATCCAAGCTCTCACCAGTCTTGTCAGTGGAGTTGCTCCAGATTTACTGCCCAGCTCCACATGAGAATTTGGCCCACAGGTGACTGTGGGCTGGCAAAGACTTCACAGACCACCTGTGACACCAGGTTTCTCAATGGCATTCCTTTCAGGCTTGCCATGTTCATTTTGAATACCTCCTATGACAGGCAGTGCCTTGCTATTCCATCTAACAGCCCACAATAAACAAGAGCTGGCTTCCATGCTCCCTCCTCTTTAACAAGGATAGGATACTACCACATTACTTCTCTCCATATAACTTTTTCTTCTCTCTGCAGGCTACCTAACCTGAGCTGCCAGCTGGCTGCCAATCAGCCCTTTGCAGTTGTGATTCTATTTTTTGAGACTCTCTCTTAAAGAAAAAAAATGGAAGAACTCATTTTGATGTTCTTAAAGAAAGGGTAGCAAATAACTAACACAGAGACATCTGGGTTTGAGTTTAGGAAGTCTGAATGAGAAGCTGAAGTGACCATCTTCCCTTGAAACCAGCAGCATCTCTGGGGAAAAAAAGCAGTCCTCCCTATAAGCACTACTGCACTGCCAGTTACCAGCCACTATGTTATCAGACCTCGACTTCTTAACAACCTTGCTAATCATCTTCCCCATAAAAATCACTTTTCTTCTGAGTTAAACCCACATTATGCAGACAATCTTGCTCTTGAAGCATGCACAGTTTATTATTTAAGGTAGTTGTTCCATTTAATGTACTTTTCAATGAAGAAGAAAAATGTCAATACCACCCTAGATAATAGGCAATCCTCTAAGTGAAGCAATTTTAGATTAATGCTGAAATAAGATGCCAATGTTAGAATCCACTGCTATCAACAGCAGAGAGCTTATTAACACAGTGCTCATTTAAGTCTTATCTGCACATCAACACAGGTATTCATTACTTCTTTTTTTAAACAGACTAATCATTTATACCCTGGGCAAACACAAGCTCACTCTTTAAGGAAACTAAATCAGCATCCACAATCCCATGAGATCTAAGATATCTTAGCTAGTGTCAACCACCAAGCCTACCATCACAGAGAGAATACAATCATCAACAGACACACTTCTAATTTATAATTACACGGGCTAATTGTGGACAGCATCACAGGGATTCCACTGAGTAACAAGACAGAGAGCAATTAAGCACACTTCATCTTTGTCATCCTCATCTAACACCACTGAAGTGATGATGCATCAGGCAAAAAGAGAGGGAATATGCAAACACTGGAAAGGAAAAGCCTTTTCCTCCAGTGGGACACCCTCTCCATGTTGCTGTGCAAAGGCTACAAGAAAACACAACCCCTAACCAACACCTTGGCATCATTACCTTGGATTTCTCTTGCACACCCACCCTGTATGAAGCCATTCACTAGCACAGGACAAAAAGTACAGTCTCTGTGTGATGTCAGTGGTCAAAGGGAATAACTTGCCTGTCTCTAGATGTTCTGACAGGCTGGTACAGGAAGGCAGTTAGAGGAAAGCTGTATGAAGTGCAGAGATCTCCCTATCAAGAAAAGCACAGTGCCCCAGCTAACAGCAAGCTTTCCAAAGAATTAAAAATTGCAGTAAACCCAGGCATAATAGTCTGTCACCAGGGTCAGAAGTTGCTGATTTCAAGGAGAAGTACGTTTGCATCCTTAGACATTTAAGGCCTCCAACTCCCCTGGCACTCAACTGCAAGGAGACACCTGAGGAGCTGATGGAGCTGGTCCACTTGACTAAGGATTGAAGTTCTGCAGACTTTGCTCCTCCTTTCCAGAAAAGTATGCTGACAGGTTTAAAACAGGAGTCTCCTCCTGCATTTTATTGTTTCTTTCAGTATTGCAGGAATCCAGTGCATGAAGCTATTTGGATACTCTAAGGGCTATGGCTACAAGATGGGGCAGACCTTTACAGGAGACTCTGACCATGCCTGGAACGCTGTCTACCTTGATGGAAGGTGGCATTTACTTGATAGCACCTGGGGAAGTGGTTCTGTTGATGATTCTTTCACCAAGTTCACGTTCAGGTAAAGAACCATCCTCTATGTAAATACATAAACCTACCAAAAAGGCAGAAGGAAAGCTGGTATGTTTGGCACAGCATGCAGTGACAAATTTTAGGTCCTACAGCAAGACCTAAAGCCCTGAGCAAGGTATCTGAGCAGCCTATACAAGGGATGGAGGATGCACCTGTAGAAAGCCAGTGGCTCTGCACAAGCAGCTGTATAACTGCTAAAAGTGAACTTGTTTTGCTTCACACCTCTTCAGTTTCTGCAATACCATGTGTCACTTGATTTATAGCTTTCAGCTGCCTGAGAGAGGGTGCCTCCATACTTCCAAACAACAAGCAGTGCCTCCCCCTTTCTTCAGGAGCCCATAGTTGCAGGGGTTAGTGTAAATATCCTAGGTTTATCCAAAAGCCCAGTACATGCCCTGGAAACGGAAGACCAAAGCTTCAGGTTCCTTCTCTGCCCAGAGAATTTCAAACCCCTCAACCTCAGTTTCTCAGCAGGCCAAAACACTTTCCTCCTGCTAAAGCCACCACCACTGTGCAGGGAAAGAATTAACTGTTTATAATTAACTCGTTTTCCTTTAATCTTTTCCTTCTTCTTCCAGGTATAATGAGTTTTATTTTCTGACTCACCCAGCTCTGTTCATTAACAATCACTTCCCAGATAACAGTAACTGGCAGCTTCTTAAACCAACCCTGACACTGAAAGAATTTGAGAACAATATGCTGCACAACAGTAATTTTTACATGTTGGGCCTGCTGACTGCACAGCCAGAGACAGCTGTCATCCAAACAGGTAACACCTTGCAGAGGGGAAGCTGCAGAGTATCTTTTCTTGTGTAGCCCTGCATCTACCACATATTATTGTGTGTATAGTGAATTATATTTGCAGCTTGGCTCTGGCAAGCAGAGTGCACTCAAAGCTATTGGGGCAGAGGAAAGTCTTTTTGTTGGTTTGGTTTTGTTCAAGCTGTGAAAAATTGTAGTAGCCCCTGGCTCTAAAAGAAAGCCTCAGTCATCAGCTGAAGGTGAGTTACTCAATCAGCCAGTATCAATGGTGCAAAATTAGAAGTATTGCTATTACATGTTAGCAACTCTGCCTTGAAAATGAGATTTAAAGCTTTTATCATGTTCCAAAAGTTTGAATTACTGATTAATGCATAAACAGGCACTCCTTTATACAAACCTGAGCACCCTGAGTAAGTCCAGTAACTCTTTTAACATAAAACTATTCAGGCAACACCAGTGAGCTACTGGGCCCACATTTAAGATCACCTTCCTTAGATTTTAAAAGAGCTGCAGGAATTTAACTAGATAGCTCATTTATGAATGCTAAGAACACAGAATTAGAACTTAAAGGCAACAACTTTTTAGGACTTAATGTTGTCTTCAAGCTGTTTGGGAACAGGCTCATAGGGAGGTAAGATTATCTCCTATCTACATACTGGAGAGTTCTTACACTTTTCTCTGAAGCTTCTTGGAACAGCTACTGGACTAGCAATCAGGTCTCATCACATCTAATTAAGCCCTTCTTGAACACATGGACTTATAGTGCTTTCATATTCTATAGGATCACAGCTCCATTTCAGTGCATATCAAAATAGGATAAATGCACATCTCCAAAACAAAGGCCACTCTTCATTCTTTTTGAAGGACACTGATCTAAGGAGACAGCTGACAACCTATGACCTGTCAATTGCAGCCCTTTATTTGACTATTAAAGAAGCAGCAATTTATTGGGACAGATCAGTCTTCCCAGAACGGGGTGTACATGCAAAAAAAAAAGTGCTTAAACTATGCAGTTTCTTTTCTTTTGTGTTTTCTAGTAAATGGAAAAGCCTCTGTGTCAGTGGACTGCCGTTCTGCCACGTTATTTACATTTAAGCTGAAGGGAACAGATGAACATGGTTTAATGACTTTGAAAAAACACGGGATGAAGCTGGATATCTACCCACAGAAGACAGGGAGTCACAAGCTGCAGATCTTTGCCAAGCCCTCCAAAGCCTCTGAAGATGTATACAACTGTGTGTTAGAATATGTCGTAGAGTGCAACTCTGTGGACAAGGCCATGCGTTTCCCAAAGGATCTGCATCAGCCTGTTGGACCAAGCTGGTTCACGGAGCGGCAAGGGTTCCTGAGGCCATCACACCCTGAGCCCATCATCCACACCAATGATGGGCGATGTTCTGTCACCTTCACCCTGGGCAAAGACATAAGTGTCTTAGCCTCACTGCACTCTGACAACAGCAGCCTGACAGAGGAGATGAGAAGGCGGCACATCATGCAAATCCATCGTGGGAACCAAATTGAGTTGAAGATCCATCTCCCCCATGCAGGGAACTTTGTTCTGAAAATCTATGCCAAGAAGAAGTCAGATCCTGGCAATTATGACTACATCTTCAACTACCTCATCACTTGCCTGAACACTGAAGTGAAGTGGCCAGCTTTTCCCCAGAGTTACAGCAAGTGGGTGGAAGACTATGAAATAGTGGAGCCACTCTCTGGCTTGCTACCAGCAAATCGCAACGTTCAGTTTAAGCTCAAAATGCATGGGATAGCAAAGGTGCTAGTTCAAGCTGAGAACACTTCCCCTCTCATCCAAAACAGAGGCTACTGGGAGGGAACCTGCAACACTTCAGGATGCAGCGAGGTGTTTGTGATGGTGCATGAGAATGCTAACCACAGCTTTTACTCACATGTCCTGAAATACGAAGTTGAAACCCAGTAACACTCCCTCCTTGTTCTTTCACTCACCTGCATGAAGCAACCTTTCCAACGTGCCCAAAACCAATCCAGTTTTAGGAGATGGCTCATTCTCTCAATCAAATCTGTTCTTTCAACAGATGCAGGACAACACTTGCAGGCTTTTGCAAGACCATGGGCTCAAAGAAACAGAAAATCCTGTTAACAGGGGAGCAGCAGTGGAAGAAATTAAATAAACCTCTCCCCTATGTTTCAGTAATACTGTCCAGAGAAACATTTTGAAGAAAACAACCAACTGTCTGGCCACAGGTCATTCTGTGCCAGCAATTATTTCTTATGGACCATAAGAAAAGTCTTACAATGGTGACTCCAAGAAGAATCCACATAGTTATGGGGCAGGATGAGGTACACCCTGGTTTTGAGCAGCAATATTGGACACAAGGAGCTTCAGGATATTTGAAGTGAGTTTCTGCGTGTCTTCAGACAAGTTGCAAAATACATCCCAGGTGAGAGAAGTGTTAGGAAGAAGATACAATGTGAAGTCTTCTTATGCACTTCATTGTCTTACAGATTTAAGTGATACTGCGAAATCACTTTTTACACTCTTAACTACAATAAACAAAATCATTTTTACATTTTTATATTAGAGTATTTGCACTGTAAACACTACTTCTGCAATATTAACACTGTAATCATATCTCAAGTATATAGGTGTTTCCATAATTAAAACTACAGTAAAATGGAGAATAACGTTCTCAAAAATCACTCCTTACTCCAACTTGTCTATGCAGCACTGCAACTAGAAACTTAAGAGATTATGTGGATCAGCAGGCTGAGTGACTATTAGCATGTAAAAAAAACTATTTGGTGCTGTGCTTTTCAAAAACCCCTGTCTGCACAAGGCAAAGGTGGTCTTCTAGTGAATTGCACCACAAATACACATCAGAAGATCAAGGAACATTTTCATAACTGATTCAGATGCCCACAAGTGTTAGCATGATCCGAGAGATATTATGTTTGAGCTTGAATTCAAAATAAACCTGTTATGTTATGCATTCTATTTCATTGACCAAACAATATGAATTCCTCTTCCCAAAGTTGTTTTGTGTGAAAAACACCACATGTGGGTTATTCCTACACTCCTCCTCCTTGACTGAGTGGCAGAATTTATCACACACAATAGTGAAGGGCTGCCCATCTGCAGCAGGCTCACTCCCTCAAATCCTACAGTACTCCCTTTACACCACCAACCAGTTCTAAGTCCCCATTTGAAACAAATTGAGTGAGCATACAGGGTACTTGGAGCCATACTCAAGTAGCAGAACTTTCAGTGAGAATGCTGGCTACTACACATCCAGGGAGGTGCTGGATGCCCCATCCCTTGGTCAAGGTCAGGTTGGACAAGGCTCTAAGCAACCTGATCTCGTTAGATGTGTCCCTGCTCACTGCAGGGGGGTTGGACTAGATGACCTCTAACTGTCCCTTCCAACTCTAACCATTCTATGATTCTATGTTCACTTACACATATACAGGCAGACACAACTAGTGAGCAGCCCACGTAAAGCTTTTCCACAGGGTGACAGCAGCATGAGTGTGGTCTCTGTGCCTCATCTCAAAGACTCCCTTTCCCCACCTATCAAGATCTCAGAGACTATTGCTCTCCTGCCCCTACACAACCCTACAAAACTTAGGCATCTGCCATCATACACGTGTACAAAGGCACAGACTCATATAATCCCTCAAAGTAAAGAACGACCCAAAGCACTGTCATACCCCCAGAAGAACATTTGTAGCACACTAAAAACAGACAGAGCCTGCAAAAGTTTCCTACTTTTGAGATGCTAGGCTCGTACAAACAAACACTGCAAATAGATTTCCACGTTTGTTTCAAACAGAAACCAAACATCTGGCTCAGACCTGCAAAAGTGTAAGAAATTCTTTAGTGCTATTGAAGGCATGAGTTCAAAGACACAAAAAACCCTCTCCAGTTTCATTAATTATTAAGCTTTCAGGGCCAGGTGATTATTCCAAGAGATGTTTGACACTGCAAAGGCAGAGAAGAATGCCTGAGAAACTGTGCAGCCCCAGATAAAAGCACCTCAGAAGTCTGTACTTGCTGTGACATCTCCCTCAAGCATAAACAAGTCTCCTCCTCCTCATAAAAAATGCACATTCTTCAGTGCAGCCAAAACTCTAACATCAGGAGAACATCTCTGCAACAGACTTCTCTGTTATCTCTGAACTACCAGCTCTCCCATTTCAGTCAGAATTTTCCCTTAGCAGGCCTCAGGACTGAACAGTTTTTATAATCCCTACACCAACAACAGCTGCAATTACTCAGCACTATGAATCCAGATCATTCAGTTGTGCAAACATCTTGTTTCTCAGTGAAGGCAAATTAAGTGTATGTAGAACAAGTGTTTAAGTCTGGCAAGTGTATCAGTGCACTTCCATTTACTCACAAGCTACCTTTGCTGCCCATGGAACAAATACAGGGCTAGTATACAATCAGATGTTCTACTATTTCCATGCTGGTCATGAGAAAGGCACATGCTTAAAAATGAGCAGGGCAGTGGCAGAAGGAAACTGTTGAACTCATCATACTGCCCTGCTCAACCTCTGTCCTCCTTTCCTGTTGTCCATGCCCAGCAGCTCCAGAAACAGCAGGTGTAACAGAATCTGTGGCACTGTGGATCTGCAAAGAGAGAAGGTGGGCAAGACAGGACACATACACCAGCACACAGAAGTAATTTAGCAGTTCCCCTGTTGCAAATTTTACTCTTTAGATCACTTTAGATATGTTTGCAGTCTGGACACAGACTGAAGCTGCTCATTACATGTATTAGAAATTGATAAATACTGTAGGATTATAGCTGCTAATTAAACAAATGGATCATCTTCAGCTTCACTCTGCCAACATGAACTGCCAAGTATCTCTAAAGGCAAGGGACAGGGAAGCAAACATCACCAATGACTCAAAGTGTTTTCTAAACTTCTGAAAACATGTAGAGGATGATGCAACACTCTGTAACTAACTTAAGAAATCTTCAGGAAATATAAAATGATATGCAAGGTACCATTTATAAAATGGTATTGCTGTCACTATTGAAGGACAAGAGGAATCTGTCAGAGTTCATGCATACCACATACTCAGTGGATCTATAGGTTCATCCATCCAGAGGAACCAACAGTTTGTTCTATTTTGCTGTTCAAAGTAGAATGCCTCATGACCAACAAGTCATTACTTGAGACATAGATAGGTGGATATTCCAAAAATGCTTATCTTTGGACAGTTCTGAACAGGAACAGAGGCTAGTTCTGACTAGGTGCAAAATGCACAACCATAATTTATCTCCAGCTGTTGGAAGATCAACATTTCCTTACCAAGACTGCACAATGAGTATCCAGAATGGATTTGAAAGTTTCACCCTTGTCCAAAGAACTCAAGAAGAAAACCAAAATAAAAAAAAGACTTGATTCAAACACTTTTGAACTCTGGAATGTAGAACTGCTTCACTAAATACAGTCCCATTTTATGGCATGACAAAAAGGCTGCAGTCTGCAGGCATCACCTTTGCTGAACTCTCCTGCCTAATCCAATGGTTTCTGCATGCATATGTTGCTTTTCAATTCCTGTTTCTAGCCAGCATTAGTTGCTCTAAGGCAAGGTGAAGCTGATGAAAATGAACAGGCAACTTACAGACACAGACAAGAGATGTCTCCAACCCTAGGTTTGCACGTACAAAGGTTTTAAAGGCTCAGCCACAGAAGAATTAGAGTGCCACTGGAAGAAAGGCAAGTCCATAGGTTCTGTTCACTCATTAACAACCTGCTTTCCCTGAGGAAGGACTAAGTGTATTCCTCAAGAAGAGGTCACAGATGTATTTTAATGCAGCAGTTTAACCTGACTGGACAGTGTTTGAGACTGTCTAGATTCAAAACAGATTGATACCAGCTTACACAGCAGCTGCAATTACAGCTGCCATACAGACAATTGCACTTGTTTGTGGGTTCTCCTCCCATTCAATTTCATTTCTAGTTTTAACTACTTTCTTTTTTTTAAGAGCTGTGACCACAATCAGAATTCAGTCATTCATTTCTCAGCTATTTTGCAGTAGTTCAAGCAATGTGCAATTCTGCAATACTTCAAGCAACACACAAGGCAAGATAACGACACCAGATGCTATACAAACACCAAAGGGCAGAAGTTGCAAGAACCAGGAAATACTAAGAAATTTCAGTAAGAAGAAAACTGGAGGAAACAGAGGTAGTCTAAAGGCAAGAATTACACTCCTTGTTCCTTGAAGAACATAGCTACTTTGGGAGAGAAAGGATGGAAAAAGTGTTGATCATAATTCCTGATGAGAAGGCAAGATAAACCACAAAGGATTTGCTTTGTATATTTGCATGAACAAGAATAGAGGTGTTTTTCCATTCTGCTTTATTTCAGTGCTTTCAGATGTATAAAATATACTGAAAACACTTTACATTAAAATTAGAATAAAAAAGCTATTGCTTCTGATCTCTTTGTGAGTGCAGACACACGCACACACATACCTCTGATGCAGCTTGCTGACTTACAGCAAGCTGACTGAAGTGTTTGTGGTGTAATACTCTCCAGCACATCAAAGGTGTTAAGAGTTTCCTCAATATCCATCCTGCTGATTCAGCTCAAAGTGGGAGATACAGCCTCTCAACTCGAGCTCCAAAGGCAACTGGTTTACAGGTACCTTACTTGGAACCACATAGGTATATTAGCATTCAAATTCAGTCAGAAACATTACTCCTGGTGTCCAAACTGTCTCATTATCTTCGCACTGTCCTTTTTCATTTCCTCCAAGTGACCACTTATGCACTCCATGACGTGCTGAGATCTCAGTTCCTCCTCTTCCAGGTATCTTGCAACTATTGATTCAACTGAATCTGTAGGCAAGGCACACTAAAGGGAAACAGATAACAAGTAATCTTTCATTCCAGGTTTCAGCCAGAAACACTACTGATCCACAAAGCACACAACTAAGTATGTTTCTAAATGGCTCTTGTGTCATTTCTATCTTGTTGGGCAGATTAAGTATTCAGGTCTTGTGTTTGTATCATAGGTAAATGTTCCAACAGTCTCCAACCAACAGTGAAAGCCTCCCAAACCTTTACCAAAACTGCAGGGAGTAAATTCAGTACCTTGGAAAATACAACTTTTCCATTCTGGCAGTTCTCCTCTCTAAGGCATTGGGGGGGCTAGAACTGAATAGAAATAAGCTCTCCATCTGCCTACATAACTGTTGCACTTTACAGGTGGAACCCTGACCCCAGAGCTATCAATAGGAATTGACTGTCTACTTAGAGGAACTGGAACTTCAATTACCAGCCCCTCCACCTCAAACAATGAGAGGGGATGCCATGGTATGTACAATCATAGCTTAACTCTAGAGAAGGTCACTCCAAAATACCATGGGTTTTGTCCTGAGTGGGTTAGTGCAGCCCCATACTTAAGGTCTACACCTTGCTCCTTGTCTTCATAAAAATCTCAGTGAGCAGAATCATCTCAGAGTATGGGTTCCAGGGAAGTGAAACAACTGCCAGACTGGACCAGCACTGGGGATATCTCTGCTTTCTTTTATATACCTCACTTCTTCCCTGAAATAAAACATTCCTGGTACAATCCTACTGGGGAATTACAGACTAAACTCCTATAGCAGCTCACTGAACACCAGTTCAGCTAGCAATGGTCAATAAACTACTCCAGATTCTTTCCTTTACAGTCAAGAACTATTCTTGCTACTCACATCACTTAACCCACAAGTTGCTAACTTACAAAAATAACCTTGTAAATGAGGCTTAATTTACGAGTTGATGAAGAGAAGTTTCTTGCAGAGGGGCTGGCAGGTGAATAAAGTTACTAAGGGGCTGCTTTCCAACACAGAAAACTTGCTTCAGTGTCTTGGCAAGAGAATGTAACTGGTTATTTTCAAATCCTGGAGTCTCATGGTTTTCTGGTCTTTTATCAATAGCCAGGAACAAAGGGAAACAGAAAAAAATGCTGTATATAACAAGCAAATGTCTTCCACCCCATATTGCCTCGTGACGAGACTTCTCCTCTCTTAATGTTAAAGGAACTGATTTAAAGACACTGGAGCCTGACCATGGGCAAGGTATCCCAGTCAACACCAGGAGAAATATTTGCATTTCCTTAGAAACCTTATTTCTACCTCTCAGAACAAAAAGCAGCACACCCTTTTCTACTAAACATCAAGCCCTAGAACCCTTAAGTGAAACTGTTTGCACTTCAGTTCCAATCCTGCAAACTGAAGAGTTTCCATTTAAAATACTACAGTTCCCTAAGCTCCCAGCATTTGTTTTCTGGACATAAACTACTTCAGTCCTGACACAATCAAGACTTATTCTTGGTAGTAAGCCTCATCAAGATCTACAAACCTGACAAGCTTCTGCTTATCTTTGGATCAGCCTCAGAGACTCTGCTCCAGGCTACCCACAAAATAAAAATGCTGTTGTCACTGCCAACACACAACCAGAGGAGAAAATACTCCAAAGACTCCTAGGGGCAACATGTTTGGAGCAAGGACCAGTACTCAGGATTCTCCCCTCCCTGAACTGCTATAGCCTGTCTGACTCAGGGTATGACAATTGTTCTCAGTGTCCCTCTTCCATTCCCCTCCCTGCTCAGAGCAGCCTACAGCCTGGTCATTACAGTGGGTACTGTATCTAGCTATATCCTCAGGTGTTGAATAGCAGCCAGCTTCTATACATCTGCTTACCAAAGGCATAGATTCTCTCTGATGATTTGACATGGACTGCTTAGATGCTTCATCTGCAAAATCTTTGTTTCCATCCAGCACATGGAGCAAAGAATCTGTCTGCAGTGAGGTGCCCAAAGCACATGGCTCAGTGCAATTCTTCCTGCTGGCCTGGGTGGGTAGCTCATCCATCTCAGGAGTCACAGTTCTTACTTCAGTAGCCCCCCATGTCTGGGGCTCCCTCTGATGATGTGGAACAGTTTTGTCAGGCTTGTGGCATAGTCTCTCTGCTTCTTCATGATGTTTGTGCTGTGCTTCCTGAGATGTCCTGGAAGGCAGGTTTAAATACACAATTGTTTGCAAGTTTACCTCTTAGCAGCTATACTTCAGCAAAAACTTGCACAGAGATAACAATTAACATACAGGTTACTAATAGCCCTGGCAATCCAAAGTGACTCTGGTTTCCATAGGACTTCCAGGTGCACAACCAGTCTCTAGGGAATTCTCTCTCATTCTTCTGCTATTTTAGATACCAAAACCTGCAGTTTGCATATTCCAGTACTCCATAAGAAAGGAGCACAGCCACCTGGGCCAAATCTAGTTCCTTCATCAAAAAGAGCACATACTGCTTCTAAACTGAATAAAAAGGCAAAGGCAGTCGAAAGACAATCAAATGAGGAAGTTCTTTACCCGGAGAGTGGTTAGGCACTGGCACAGGTTGCTCAGAGAAGTTGTGGATGCCCCATCCCTGGCAGTGTTCAAGGCCAGGCTGGATGCGGCCCTGGGTGACCTGGTCTAGTGACTGGCATCCCTGCTCAGTGGAGGGAGGTTGGATCTAGATGATCTTTAGGGTCCCTTCCAACCTGCCCATTCTATGTTTCTATGAAATACTAACTGGCTTTCCAGAACGCAAAACCAGCTAGGACTAAAACCTATTGCACTACTTAAAGCATAAAGGCAGATTCCAAACCAGCGTTTGTGCTCTCCCACAGGTACTACATGCTAGAGACAGAGACTATCCATAAAGCACATCATTAAATCCCACACATCTCCATGCCTTCTGTTCTTCATAATAAGGAAGCAGCATCCTTGGGGTCATGCAACACTCACCTGTACTGCCCACCTCTGACCTCAGGCTCTTTGTCTTGCATCTGCTGAGCAGTGCCCTTGGGTTCATCTTGGCAGAGCTGCTGAGTGAGTTCCAGTTTTGCACTGGTCCCTGCTAGATCCTTCCACAATCGCTGGGTCTCAGCCTTTAATTTGTTTAGTTCAGCAGCACAGCCTTCACTGAGTGCTCTTGAGGTGACCTCCTTTCCCTAACAGAGAGAGAAGGGCTGAAGTCAAAAATTCTGATCTGCAAGACACCACAGTCAAATCCAGAGCAAAGGCCATCAAGGGATTCCTTAAGGCACAGCCTTTCATCTCAATTCTGACTGGCAAAATTTTCAAGGCTTTCATACGAGCAAATCAGTTACATATGCCTCATTGTGTCTGCATCCACAAAAGCTGTGCTGATCTGCCTAGGAAAGGAAGTCTCTCTCATCACTGGATGCTTTTGAAAACAGGAAAATAGAGACCACGAAGAGTTCAGATGTACTTGCCTCTGGGCTTAAGCTAGTAAGGACTACAAGTCCCAAAATTCTCCTCCAGCTGCATATTCCAGGAGTCCTTCACTTAGTTAAAATGCAAAACTCTGAGCTAACACTGAGAACACTGAGGTGGCACCCCACAAGCTCTCTTAGTCTGAGCAACTCTTAAGGTATCTGAGAAGCAGACTCTGCTAGATACTTCCTACAGATGTGAACAAACATGCCCCAGTGGCTTAGCTGTTCATGACAAGTTTCTCTCTTGGTGAGGAACCACCTTTCCTGTGATCCACCAGCAAAGCTGTTTGCAACAACATTTCTAGATACCCTCACTCAAACTAGCAAAGGCCTATGGTAATAATTATGAAAGGCTGATATCTCTATCCCCCCCATCTGGGGTAAGCCCTTCAGAAACTTTCATTGATAAAAGTCAATTACTTATTTTTCTTTCTGAAACTCAAAAAACTTGCTTCTCTCCATCTTCTCCTTATCAGGCTGTCATTTCCACTGTTTCAAATCCTGTGATATTACCCATTTTCTTTTTGTCACTTCTATTAAATTTAGATGCTTAATTCATTCTCATCTGCTGATGAGAATTTGTTTATTCATTCTCATCCCATCTTTTTTTTTCTTTGTGCTTTGCTATCCAGTTTTGGTTAAGTCAGGCAGGCAAAAGCCTACCAGAGACTTCAAGCAGAAAGCAATGGGCCTTAGAGGTCATTTCAATCTCAAATCAGCCCTCCAGAA
This sequence comes from Bucco capensis, assembly GCA_013396975.1. Taxonomy (NCBI): domain Eukaryota; kingdom Metazoa; phylum Chordata; class Aves; order Piciformes; family Bucconidae; genus Bucco; species Bucco capensis. The sequence continues at coordinate 267,658 of VWZO01013601.1, forward strand.
AGCTTTGCTTTTTCTCCAATTCACCAGCATGAAGCTTCTGTTCAACACTCTCCCAAGAACTCAGTACATTTGACAATCACTACAAACTATATTAAGAGCTGAGTATTTCCTTCCTACAGATCTGACAGGATAAAAGCTGTGATGATATATTCCCATTAGGTTCTCAGCTGTCTGAATCCAGTCCTTATCTCCCTTGTGTAAGGGGACATCCATTCTGGTGTTATGCGAGACAGAACTTGCAAACTAGCTATTTCTCCCTTCACACAGGCACTAAAATGAACTACCTTTAAAGTATTATTCTTGCCAAGACTGCATCTGTTCCATGCAGGCTCTTTTTCTCCCCTCTGGATGAGATGGCCTCACCTAGCCTCAAGAGTGCCACACTAGCAGGAGGCCAGCACAGTGCCCCTTCCTAAGCATGCTGCTCAAGGCACCTGGTCCATATTCCCAGGCCGCAACCTGCCTGTGAATGGCTCCTCACCAGGAGGTGAACATGCTCTCACATGCTCCAGAAATTGCAAGGACCATAGAATCATAGAATGGTTTGGGTTGGAAGGGACCTCTGGAGGTCATCTAGTCCAATCCGCCTGCACTGGGCAGGGACATCCCCAACTAGATCAGGTTGCTCAGAGCCCTGGCAAGCCTCACCTGGAATGCCTCCAGGGATGGGAACTCAACCACCTCCCTGGGCAATCTGTTCCAGTGTTCCACCACCCTTGTGGGGAGGAACTGCTTTCTAATATCCAGTTTAAATCTACTCTCCTCCAATTTAAAACCATTGCCCCTTGTCCTTTCATTACAGGCCTTTGCAAACAGGCCCTTTCCAGCCTTCTTGTAAGTTCCCTTTAGGTACTGGAAAGTCACTAGTAGGTCCCCCTGAAGTCTTCTCTTCTCCAGGCTGAACAATCCCAGCTCCCTCAGCCTGTCCTTGTAGGAGACCAGAGCAGTTACAGCTCTGAGAGAGGCCAAAAGGAGATCACAGATTTGGAATCAGAGGTTTGAGGCAAACTGGCATAAAATGGAAGTGTTACAAAAGTACTAAAAACATAGGCCAAAGCCCACAGAGCATAAACTGAGATGACAGCTCTGTTTCTGCAGTTATCCTCACTACTCTCTGACCAAACAAGATGCCCAGTACCTCTGCACCTTATTTCTTCACAAATCACCTCTTCTACTTGGGGTTTAAGTTCACTGAACTCTACCAAGCATTTTGAGAGGCCTGGACAAAGACTGTTACTGTTTCCACACAGGGGACACCTAATGCTAGCCCCTTCCCATCTCTGGTCATTAATGCATACCTCTAGCATACCACACTCTGTTTTTTTCAGCATCTCTGAGAGGCGATAGTTTTCCAGCATCAAGGTCTCCAGCCAGACCAGAATTACCTGAGGAGACAGAGGCAAACAACAAGCTTGGAAAAAAACAAAACAACTCAACACATGCCCACAACACCACACAGGTATTTTCCACCCTCAATTCAAGCACAAAGCAAATCTTGGGCCATTACTTCTGCAGGGACTCTATAGAGAGACCATGCAAATAACCACACACAGCCATTTACTTTACTTTTCAAAGGGGTCATCAGCCAGGCCTAGTTAGCAAGATGTCAATGAATCCTGTGGGACTGTCAGTTACTGGTTTGAAAAGAAGGAGCAAGACAGATTTAGTGAACATCATAAATTGGAAGATTTAATCAGAATAGTCTCGAAGTCTTTGGTCAAAGGCTGAACAGAGAAGGAAGCTATTAACATAGCTAAAAAAGGAGGATGGTACTGCAAGCCTCCAGATCACTTGGAGTCTTCTGCCTTTTTCACCTTGTGCTCCACTGCTTTCTTCTCTGCTCCTTCAATCTCTGCTCTCAGTCGTTGCTCTAGGTCTGGTGTGGATCCACTTGCAGAGGCAATTGTGATGTCTGGCTGGTGTAACTCCTGTGTCAACCTTGAGATTTCTCTTTTCATCCCTTCCAGCTCACTCCTGTGAATTTGTTCAGCTTGAGAGAGCTCCTCTTTCAGCTAGAGGAAGATATGCACACACCACCCACAGGCTTTTAAAAGATGTTTCAGCAAAAAAGCAGAAGTATTGTACATGGTAATGTCAAATCTAAGTCCTGGAAAACAAAAAATGTCTATATACCAAGCCCTCTATGCATGCTTGTCCTTCTTGATTGAAATACACCTCATCTCAATTCCTTTCCACACCACAAACTGCCAAGTGGGACAAGACATAAGTTACATGCTGTGGAGTACTCAAGATGACCCATAATTGATCAAATCAGTCTCTTTAGCTTGCCACTCTACCTCTGTGGCCAAAACCAGATACCCAAACGTTTACAATCACTGCACAAGCTCAGTAACACTTCCATAGTATAACCTTGCCATTTGCCACTCTGTCTTCCTGAGGCAATGATGTCTTTAAATAGCTCTGGTCAGATTTTTTTCCATTAATTTGTCCTAAGTCTTATGAATTTATATTAGCTTGTAGCAACTAAAGCTACCCATGGCAAACTTCCAGAAGCTAGCTATGAACAGGGTAAAAATATACCTCTTTGTTTTCATAAATCCATTTGATGACCACTAGTCCCTGCGTTATGAGAGAATAATCATTCCCTATTTACTTTGCACATGACAGGCATGATTTTATTTTTAGTATGCTTAAACTCATTTATCTCTTTTCCAGTTTGGTAAGTCCTATTCCATTCAGCTCTTCCTTGTATAAGAAACACTCCATCCTTTTGGTCATCTTTTTCCATACCATATCTTGCCTTATTTCATCTTATCTTTGAGTTGGCAGACTTGCACTGCATACAATATCCTGGTAAGCACATCATACACATCAAGCACATCATTCAGTGATGTAGCAGAACAACAACATAGCAGCATTTCTTCCCTAGCATTCTATTCAATTAGCCAGAGATATTAAGCATCCAAACCTCCAGAATTTTTCTGATAATTACTAGCATTTTAGAAAATTGAACCAGATGATCCCTGCCTAGCAATGTAAATATTATACATATGGTGATTTATCTCCATGTCACCTCAATGCCTCCCAAGTATACAAAATAGAAACAACTATAATAAATCTCTTTCCTCCCCAGCAAACTGTAGGAGATTCATTTACTGTGTGGCTGTCTAAATGTGTAACCAACCACACATCTCTGGCAAGATCTGCATCGCTGCACATTCAGGATAAAGGAAGAAAGATTTTCACAGAAGTGAGGTTTTCCACTCAATTCCATTAAGGTTTCTACTCTAAGCAGGCTCCACTGAAAGCTCTCACACTAACTGATGTAGATTGTTATTAAAAGCCAAGCCTTTTGTGGGGCTTGCCTCTCTGGGGTGCACAGAGCACTAGGGTGTTGTCCTCATGGCAGATGAGCTGCCCCACTTCTTCCAGCCCTTGAGTTCATGCATAGGTATCAAGCCTGGAACAAACTGCCTTATTCACATACAGATTAGGACACATTTGAAGCCCTATCTCAAGTGTGATAGAACATACATTCCCTCTCTTACTCTTCATCCTGTTAGGAGGCTGTATTAGGCTCAAACTCAGGATTCCAGGCCTTATTTTCTTTGTATATTTGCCCCTCCAGCACTAATTCAAGTACCTCCATACTGCAAAGCAGCATTGCATGATGTGGGGCATGCCTAAGAGATGCTCAAAGTAAGCTGCACAGTCATGTGCAGAAACCTGCAAACTTATCCTCTCAACTCATCCTTTGTCAGATCTGCTATTACCCTTCAGCACATCACTGCCTGCACAACACTCTTGCCCTTTAGTCCCATCTGGAACTGTGCTAACTGCACTGCTGAGGCACATGACACACATGGCAATGGCTGACTCCACAGGTGCCTTTCCCAGTCTCCAGGAACAAAGAAACATTACCTTTTTAATCTCTGCCTTTGACTTAGTATGGTGTTCTTCCACTGAATGCAGCTCTTCAACAGTCTTATCCAGCTCTTCACGCAGCTGTACACACCTTGTATTTGAAGACATCAGGCTGGATGCCAAATGTAAAACTACAGATTAGAACACCCCAGGGAGGGGGACATGGAAAAAGAAACTTTGATCTCCCAACAAATCTCCTACATCCATCATAACAGAAACTGGACTCTTAAGAGAGAAGTTTCTTACCAATCCTTTGATTTTGTTTACCGAAATCATTTCAAAAGAGCTTGAGAAGCTGATCTAACAGATAATAGCTGTTTCTTGTTTCTTTACCATACTACAATTACAAACTTCCCATGCAAAAATTAAGTCTGAAAACCACAAACTCAGAGAGAACGAGTTTTCTGTAATTCTTATTTCACAGGAAGGTTTAGATCTGGTTCTTACCAAGTGACTAACAGACTCCTTAACCTGTTACGAATGAAGGGACTAAGTCTAAGCAAGCTAAAGCACTGAAAACACCCACAGTGTGCAGTGAAAAGCAGCCAACCAATTAGCAAAACAGCCTTACTATTAAACTGCAAAATGAATAGCATTTGATTTCTTCAGCCCCTTTGATATTTAAAATAAGCCTACAGAAATTAGTTGGACTGGTTAACTTGATGAATAAAATATATTAGGTATTATATTATTACTCAAGTTTCACTGCATATCCAGGGGAAACAAAGCAGTTGGCTACCTGTTCTCCAGATGAGTCACCTCTGACTGTAAGTGCTGTTCCCTCTTCTCAGCAATGTCCAGCTGCAGTAGTATATGCTCCAGCCCTGGAGAAGACAACTTTTTCTCTTGCAAGCGTTCCTCCAAGGCCCTAAGCAGAAACATCAACTTTAATCTCAGCACAGAACTGTCATGTATGGATTCACTAATACAGGGAAAATAACCACCATTTTCTCCAAAATCTCTGAAAAATAGACAAAGTCCAACAGTAGGTGACACCTGTGTGCCCTGTGAATAAGCAAATCTACCAGCTGGATGACAGACCTTTGTTTTCAGACTGATTAAAACAAACTACATCCTATTTTGATGTTGGCTTCCCTGATCCAGACAATCTCCCTGTCATTAGCAGACATCCAGTTTGCAAGAAATAGTGTGGCTGTTAGGTAACTGTTTATGTTTAGCCCATATATGGGGATAAACTATAGCAGTTGCTCTATCACTCGATGATCCATCTCCAGCAGACAAGGGGCATCAGGCAAAGACAAGGAGACACAAGAGTTGGAATGAAAATGGATTTAATGAAACAACAGAACTGATACCAATGCCATTATAAAGTATATAAAGTTATGCTCAGCCCAGCAAAGGTACAGCAGTAACACTAAATGGGAAAGCAGTTCTAAAGAGCAGGAGAAGGAAGAGGAGCCCAAGCAGGAACAAGAAGCTCCCTTCACCTCAGCAAACTTCCCCCTTTATAATAAACATGATGTTTATGGTCTGGGATGCACCTGTGAGCCCACTCAGGTCAGTGCCTATGATTCTGTCCCCGCAAAATCAGAACAGTAACATACACCAAAACCTTTTGGCATGGCCAGCAGAACCCTATAGCTTTTGCATGTGGTCACTGCAGAAGGGGAAGGCCAAGATGACTTTGTCACATATGTAGTTACTTTACTAAGACCTTAATCTGACATCATTAAACTGGTAAGAACTTTCACCCACATTAATAAAGCACATTATCAAATCCTGAAAGGCCTCCAGCACTTGACTAAAAATGTGTGGGGAGGGAGAAGTGGGGGGAAAATAATCTCAAAAGGTTTGCGCTGTCTCCAGAAATCTAGCTGAGTAGAAAGCTGGTTCCTTCCACACTCTTCGCTGAACATCACTTAACTTCAAAAGCAATGCAATTTGGCAAATGCAGCAAAGAAGCATAACACTTGTGAGAAACTACAGTGTTCCATTCTATATATCAAGCAAAACAGATCCAGCTGTATGAAAATGCTTCTACCATTCTCAGTGGGAGAACCTGGAATACAGATCTGGACTCAAGAGTAAGTATAGGCATCAGGGAGGCACTGATGGTACCTGATCAGGACTTCTTTTGTTTCAAGACTTTCAGTCACCCTGGCCAGCTCTTTCTGTAACTGTTCCTGGTGCAGCTTGGAGCGGTCAATGAAATCTGCCTGAGCCTTCAAGGTGGCTCTAAGTTCAGTCTTCTCATCTTGTAGCACCTGATTGGGAGAGAGGAGGAATGATTGTTGCAAAATGGACTAAACCAGCAATGAGATGTTGATCAGATTTTTAAGGAACTCTTGGAAACACTGCAGAGCACTACATGGGTACAAAACAAGCTTTGAGGCCAATCAGGAATTTTATGAAGGCCCTAGAAACAGACAGGAGCTCTAGGATGAAGAGCCTTCCTGCTGCTTCTCACAAGGACTCCTTCACACTCAGTTTCCTAACAGTTCCTCCACTAACCTCTAACATTGTCTTGGATTGCTTTAATTGTTCTTGAAGTCTTCGCTGATCTTCCAGAATCATCTGATTTTTTTCAGTTAGGTCGTCCACTTTCCCGCTAAGCCTCTCAACCTCCAACTTCCTGGCACAGGCAGAATCCTTAGCCCTCTCCAAACTGCTAGTTAAGAGCTGGATTTCTGATTTGCTGGCCAGCTCCACTGACTCCAGAATCTGCTTCCAACTGGCAACCTGAGTCTGCTAAGAGCAATTGGTTTGCATTAACACTAACTTATAGAAACCACAGTGTATCAAAACTACATTCAAAACAACTACTTGTATCTTTGTCTAACAACCCACATTCTCCAAGTAAGCAGTACTATTTTTCAGGGAACTTGAGAAAGTATTGTTCCAGGGTTACACAATGAGTGAAACTTCTGAAAGCAAACAGAATAAAAAAATATGAGAAGGCCCTCTGATTCCTAAAAGGGCCAAAGAGAATCTGGGAAAAGAGGATCTCAAATCACTAAAGTTGTCCAAGCATGAACTAAGAACAAAGTTGCCTCCTATTTTTGCTCATTATCTTAAGGCTAGACCAGGAGAAATGGCAGGAGAAGGTTTGTAAACACCATACACAAGCTAGAGATTCTCCATTTGTTAATTCCAAAACCAGGACAGAAAGCAGCTCTTAGTACACAATGGAAAAAAAACAACAACACAACTATCAAACAGATCAAAAACTGAACTGGGTGTAGCATTCAGTTATGTTTTGCTTTATACAGGAAATATCTGGTTCTAACAGCTTGTGAGAATGCTCACTTTGGATGTTTCATTGTTTTAATGGCAGACAAAGAAAGTTACAAGGAACATATGACTAAAACAATACATGCTCTGTTACAGGCACAATTTTTATTTCATAGCATTTCTTTCACAGAGGTAGTTGGTGAAATTTAACAAGCCACCTCTCCTCTAAGCTTCCAAGAATATTCACTTTATATATTCCCTTTTTGTACAGAACCTTACCATTTGTAAAGGTTGAAACAAAAATATTTGAGTCGTCTTGTACTCCCCATTTCTAAGAGTAGCAATTCCTGCCAGCTTCAGAACCACCACATGCTTTGATTTATTGCCTGACACATAATGCCTCATAGCTGAGAAAACTGTAGGAAGGGTGCATTTGGAAGACTATGGTATAATTCTGATTACAGCCTTTTCATTATTTGAATAGTCATGTAATAGAAAATGTAACCAAGAGGGGTGAGAGTTTAAAGTCCAGCCTTTCTCCACCCTAGAAACCAGAGTACTAGAGTACCTAAATACTGATTTATGCATTAAGAAAACGTTTAAGCTATCTCATATTTCCAGCCACCAAACATACAGGACAGCACAGAATTCCAGGTTTCACCAGATGTTACAGGAAGGTGCTCATCATTGGGTAAGAATGCCAGGCTTCCCCAAGCTGCACTGAAAGACAGGAGGGGAAGCCAGCTGAAAGAAGAGAAATGGTAAGTACTCCATGGTCACAGATCTCAGCTTGACCTCGGGCCAGAAAAACAACCAAGCATGCAAAATGCATAGAAACATCAAAGGCAAAAATGTAGCATTTGCATGCTGGGCTTTTCAACCACATTGAGGATTCGAGCAGTCTGTTCACAGTACCTATGCACCAAAGGCACCTACACCACTTACGAAAAATCACCCCGAATTCCTGTTTTTCTGCAGCACAGTAAGAAGAGTTCCTCTGTGCCCTAGAATACCAGCTTGCACTCCAAGGACACATCTGTTCTCAGACAATTGAGCTATCAATGATACAAAGACAGCAGAGCAGCAAGACCTTCTGCTCAACGACTCTCTTTGCATTTGTAGATGTACTAGTGTCAGCCTCTCACAAAGCCCCTGTCAGTGCTAGCTTCAATCCTGTCATCACCAACTTCCTCCTTGCAGGAGCTTCCACTCAAGAGCAACTCAGGAGCCCATTAAGGGTAAAGCCCCCAGCAAGAGCTTCTTATCAGTGTCTGCTGTGATTGTGTCAGTGTGACTTCACAGCTGTGCTCTAGGTCAATTCATCTAGCTCTGCTGCAGCACCACTAACTCACTGAACGATCAGCTTTTTCAGGAAGAGAGGCCCCACTATGCCTTTAAGAGACTTTAAAAGAAAAATAAGAGAGAGGGAGAGGAGGCTGCAAACTGCTGTTACTCCAGTTCTCTGCAGAAGTACCTGAGTTGGACCTACAAGGTACATATTTAGCTACTGGAAGGTACACAGCTTTGAACGTGATGCCATGATATAACAGCTATTCAGAAGTGTCATATGCTGTGGTCTCTACCTCTTGGGGAAAGCTTCATCCAACTACCTTCTCTACCAGTTGGAGGGCTGTCAAGGAGCACTGCACAAGATTTAGCTAACCCTTGTTGACACACTTCAGATCTCTTTTCCATATAGCACTCATCCAAACAAATCTCATTCCACCAGGACATTAAGAGTCATTTCAGTAGCAATCTGAACTGGATTCAATCCTGAGAGATTTCATTAATCTCTCCCTCTTCTCTTCTCCTTCCCTTCCCACCTGCTGCCACAAACAAAATAAAAACTTTCAGCAGATATTAATTGTACCTGAGTACGCTCAGACTGCTCAGCCAAAGCCTTCCTCTGCTCTTCCAGCGATGCCACCTGCTGCTGGTAAAGCAAGCACTGCTTCTCCCAGTCAAGTGATTTTTGACGGAACTCCTGGAAGGACAGCAGGGGTGGCTTGGAGCAGTATGTCCATGCCATTGACAAGAAGGCCCCCTTCTAGTTTATATCCATGCTTGCTTTGTTTCTCTACCACATCCTCATGCACCTTTCCCCACAGCAGGGAAACCATTAGCCAGTCATTTGATGCACCAACTCAGCAGCACAAAAGCCCTCACGCTGTGCTTGCTGTATTTCTTTCCCTCCTGAGTTAAAACATCAGTGTCAATTACTGCTGTTTACAAATGCTAAGTGCTAACAGAATCAGGGCTAGTTTCATGGATTTGCTGTCAGAGGTTTAACAATTCAGACTGGCATTAGCTTCCAAAACATGCTGCTATTGAAATCACAAAGATGACAAGTATGAACCACAGAATTTTAATGCTACTCTCTGCTCCAGAAATTGGACACTACATCAGTCAGATCTGTTTGGTAGCCACATCTGCAAGGCACAACAGAAGAAAATTGAGCGTGGTTGAGCTCAGCATAACAGAAAAATTAAAAGATGAGACAAGGCTGAGAGGAAGTTTGACGTGTAGCTCCCTCCTCCTCAAAGCAGCCAGATGACAACCTCGCCACACTAGAATTCATTCCATTCACATAATTAATTACTCTTCCAGCACCTTCTTCATTTCATTTAGTCTAAGAATAAGATCAGCAGCACAGTTTATCCTGTGTGTTCAGACACTCTAACACAGGAAACTGCTTTTATTACACAAGAATTTGAAAAGAGCTACACCTGCAGAGTAGATAGAGAGCCCTTTTTAAGCAGGATTGATAGTCCACTTCCTAGTTGACTATTCAGTCACCAAGGAAGCCCAGACAGTCAGTTAGTGCATAACTCTGGTTAGCACTCACTTTTTCACTACATACCTCCAGTTTCCTGGTCAGTTGGCTCATTTCAAAGTAATCCTCCCTTTGTCTTTCGTTACCTTCTCCTCCATCTTCTCTTAGTTTTTTCTTCTGCAGCTTCTCATAGTTCCTGCTTAGCCTGGACAACTGCAAGGAACACAGTAAAATGACAATTCTGTTCAAGGTCCCAGGGCAAGAATTACACTGCATTTTGAAAGAAGGCATACAAAACGGATTCACACAAACAACTACTCTAGTCAAGGCCACACAACTTGCAAGCAAAGACTTCTAGATGTACAAGAGCAGCAAGATGACTCTGAAGTCATGGTATCATCAGCTCTAATTAGGCCTCTGTCTTACCACTATTAAAACATGACTAAAATATTGATAAGATAGAGGTTTACATGTATCTGTTAATGCAGCAAGAGCACGGTACCCTCTCTACAGGTAGCTCCCAACCACAGTAATAGCTGGCAGTACTTGTGGTTGATCTCCTCATACAGAAGAGCACATCACACTTCTCTCAGGGTGGGGGACAGTTCTACACAAACGTACAATTTCTTCCATGATTAAAGTACACTTGTGAAGCTCAGGTGGGAACTAGAACTCTTCTGCTTGGAGGGAGAAGGAAGATTTGAGAATTGCCATTATACATAATATCAGCACTACTTAATCTGTCATTTTCTGCTTAGATACACTATGTATTTCACAATGAGTGGAGAATGCCAACAGAAAATATCACTCCTACGCCTACTGCTAGAATGCTAAAGTCGTATCAGAAGCACGAATGAGGAAAAAAAAAATCACCTGACATTTAAATGACCCTCTGTGCAAATAATCACTTGCATGGAATTTTCCATCTGATGAGCTCCCCCCCAGCCCAACTATTAAATAGAAAGTTTCCAAGCAGCCACACGAATTGGAGAAGTCATCATTCCCACTGTCCTGATGGAGAAAGCTAAGCCCCTGGATGAACAAAAGGACTGTGAGCAGAAAAAAACATCTGAATCAAGACCTCATGCACAGCACACAAAGTTCTGCAGAGCCCTGAGTCAGCGAAGTACTTGAGCATCTCCAATGGGAATGGACAGATACAGGCTTAGAGTTAATATTGCAAAACATGGCAGATTGCAAGTACAGGTTTACTCTTTTGACAACCTCAGCACGCTAGGCGCCCTACCTGTAATTTTACTGGCAATGGTGGTAAACCAAGTCAGAAAGCATTTCTCCCAACAGTACGAAGAACAATGGAGCTTAACATCATCTACATTAATACTGTGTAGGTAAAACACCAACACATTGCAATTTTGGTCATCACACACACACACACTGTATTTTAACCCTAGCAATTTAGGTCCATATGCCAATGCACCTCAGCTTTGCTTTGCACCTTTGCTTTCTGGTGGGAACAGCTAGTGAATGAAGACTGCTAGTCATACTGAATAGTAAGGCATTTTAAACAGGGACAGACATCTTCAGTCATCAAAGCAGTGACTACATTAATTTAACTTACAGCTTACAGTGAGCATGAGCCCTCCAGAGTAAACAGGTCAGTGCTTTACTAGCTGTTCATGCCATTTAACTCACAGCTACTGACAAGCAGGTGGAGACAGGCAAGCAGTTAAAGCATAAACTTGGAATGTTGTTATACCACCTGCAGAACATTCCACATGCACTGCCTTGTGGTGAATAAAAAGCTTTTGAGATTAAAGCTTTGAAATTCTTCTCAAAAAATATTTTAAGTATACTTGGTTTTTATTAAGTGTATTAAGACTAATATGCCTTGAGAGAACAAAATCCTTACCAACAAAAACAGAGGCAATTGAGGCAAAAAAAGACTACATACCATTCTCATTTCTTTATCTCCTGTGGCCACTTACACCACCATCCTTTATTAAAGTCATGAAATGCTGAAAAAGCAAACTGATGTTGCTATACCCATGGCAATTTCAGAATAAGAACTATGGTGCCAGGATGGGCAAAAAGAACATTTTTACAATAAACTTCTGCAGATGTCTTACACATGAAAACTGCAACAACATATCTACTACACATTTCTTCTCAATTTTCTGCTTGTTACCAAGTCCCTCCAAAGGGCAAAACATAGGCCTAATGAAGCATAAAAATATCACTTTGTCTATGCTCTTTTTTGTAAGAACATAAGCATTAAAAGAATGGGAAGTTTTAAAACCATGGCATTTAAACAAAAGCAATGATGCAAAGTATTTCATCTATCAGGTCATATACCAACTGGGAACTAAAATCCAGTCTTCTCTTCTTGCAACTCACCTCCTCTTGAAGTTTCTTCAGCTGTTGTTCATATTCTCTAACCATGTCCTGTTTGGCTTCTTCCATATCTTCTACGTGGTGACGCAACATCTCAACCTGAATGAAGAGTTAAAAAGCAAATAAATAAAACAACAGAAGTGCACTTTATTGTCCACTAGTACTTTATAGGTACTAGGATTAGTTTTCATTTCATTTATAGTAAACTCATGTTGCAACAAGCTGTCATATTTCTCTATTTTACTAGTTTCCACACCAGTACTTTGGTAATTTTGAAGATGTAGTACAGGCACCCAAAAAACCCAGCTGTGCAGTTATCAGCTGGCTTCCAACCCAAGAAGTAAAAGCAACTTCATCAGAAAGCTGCCAAAATACAATTTGTAGCACAGTCTGCTAAAAGATAGGACACAGCAAGCTATAAATATAAGGACAAATTTTAAATGCTCTCAGAAAATGTCAGTGTGGCTAGATCTTAAGATACAGACATTCAGACTCCTGCTGGTTTCCTCTGATCCAAGTAAAGATATATCAGTTCATTTGCACAAATTTATGGTTCACATCCTATGCAAAAACTTCACTTCTCCACCAATACAGAAATTTTTTGCACTTCCAGCAGGCCTTTAATTAAAGGCTACAAAACCTGAGCTGCAGAAAATAGCCCTTGGAGAATCTCCCAGCAGTATCTTGATGTAGTTTATGCTACCAAATGTTTTTTTCTATCAGTGCCTGCAGGTTGCTGGCCTGTTGATTACTGTTGTACACAGATTCATTGTCTCTGGATTCTCTCAAGAAATTCTGATCATTCAATCTGTGGACTTAACCAATCCTTAGGGAGTCGATCCCTTGACTTTGATAGAATTACAAATTAGACACCTTATTCCAAAAGGTTCCTTTGTAAATCCTGTTTCTGATTTCCAAGTATGAGATAGGCTCCTGTTTCACTTTGCACAGCTATTTGCTGAAGTTCATCCCTTGTTTTGGCTTATCATTTAAATATTTAAAAAATCCCAACCCAAAATTGATGAAGCAATACTCAAAATAAATGTCAATGGGAAATAAAACTCTGAAATTCAGGTTCAGTCTTTATACTGTACTGTAACATGTAAAACACACAGGTTAACACCAATTAGAGAACAGCATGAACCTGACTGAGGTACCTCCTTCTCTTTTTCCTGCAGAGCAGCCCTGGCAGAGGAAAGTTCCTGCTCTCGAACGCTGAGGCAAGCTTCCAAAGCCTGTGTCTGTCCTTCCCATTCAGATTTCTTGTGAGCCACCATAATATCAATCTGCTTCATCAGCTCCTGCAGCTCAGCCTCACAGGAAGTCAAGAACCCACTGTTGTATGGGAAAGACCTTGAAGTTACAAAGCAAGCACCGTCCAACCCAAGTCCAGTGTCCCATACCAACAAAGTCAGCAGAACAAAACTGACTTGCACCAAGGGAACAACTCTGCACAGGCAATGCTTTGAACTCTATGCAAATTAGTTTGCAGAGAAATACAGGTAATATTTACACATCCATCCCATTCTCTCACGCAGTATCTCACAAGTGGTATGTTCATATCACTGGGCAGAGATCTAAATTTGGCAATGACCAACAAAGAACACTTGTGAAATGCCAGTGAGAACAACCTACCTACACACTTTAAATGTAGGAGGCTTGGCTTCTATACAAAGAACTGTTCCAAGCACCTATAAACACTTATCCCTTTGTCTCAGCACTATGCATTATTTAAGTAAACCAGAGCATGTTTTATCTGTATTTTGTATTTGCCTTAATTGCTCTCCAGGCAGAGGTATTTTATACCAAGTTTCAGTCACCAGAGAAATCTTACAGCCAAGCTATCAACTCCTGAAAACAGAAGTTTATCACAAATGCAGACAAACTCCTAAGTAAAGGAGGCTGGATGACAACATGATAATGAAGAATAGAACATTTGCAGTCCATTGGGGAAAGGATGCTCCCTAGCGACGCTGCAATTTCTAAGTTGGTGCTGTAATTATTGAAACCAATTCAACTAACTCCTCTAAAGCTTCACAAGCTGCTCAGCCAGGGACAATATTAAGGCTTGCAAGATACAGCCCTAGAGGGCAGTGAACTCCAAGATGATCTTTACCCCTTTAATTTCCCTGTCAAACAGGAAGTACTGAAAATAAATGGAAATCAATAGGTTAAGGGATTGAAATTTCTCCTTCCCCTCAGGACATATGCACACTTCACAAGTTGGCAGTTTTTCTATATGGAAAGAAATATTTCTTAAGCAGCCAAAATCAGTTAAATTTGAAGATCACCCTGTCCTACGAGTTAACCAAAAATTAGCAGCTATTATGCAGAGCAAGAACATTTCCTTCACAACATCTGCTAATATAAAGCTAAATCTAAACTTGATTTCTGCAACCAGTTCTCTTGTAGAAAATACAGTATCTAAAAAATGATGATGACTAAGTGACTTTTGCTTCATGCTTAACACTTTTTTTTTTGTTGTTGTTATTGGCACTACAGTCTCCCTCAGGAATCTAAAAGTCTAGATACTGTCCCCCAAGACTAACCATTAAGGATTCTTCAGAAATTAATGGGACTCTGCAGTTTCAACATGAGCAGGAAATAATCAGATGTTTTCAATGTAAACAGATAACAAAGTCATGTCTCATTAACTTGCAAGGCTGTTACAAAAAAAACCAACCCTTTCATATTTATTCAAATCATTATGAATTGTAACTGTTCCTGATATTAGATTGTAAAAAGGGTTTACAACAATAACAAAGAGGTAAGGTTTTCAGGAAGATGCAAAACTAAACTTCTAACAATTAACACTATAGTATCTGACAAGGGATTATTGCAAAGCCAGCTCAGCCAATGACTTTGCTTCTCCACTAGCTGAAAGACAATGTACATTGTATTTCTACACCAGCATGTGCTAGTGGACCAACTCCAAAGCCTTTATTTAAGCAATGGGAGCTTTGTCTGATACCAGAGATTTTGATTCTGACTAAGAGGGAAAGTTAATACTTAAATGATTTTGAATGATTGGTGTATACCATTGCATACATACCTCCCTTGCCCATTTCTTTCCATTCCTTCCAGCAAAGTCTCCATCACTAAATCCTGGTGGCTTTAGCAGCTAGGAAAGTACAGAAAAGCAGAACTATCAGTCACCCATGGTAGAACTAGCAGAAGTCAACAGAAGAAAGAAGTTAAAAAGAAATTACAATGAGCACACATTTACAGGAGAGGAAATCAGTGGTGACCTTCAGGAACTTGCAAGTCAAATATCTGCCAAATGAAGCAGAGCAGAATATTTCTGCTATAAAAAATAAGACCCAATGCAATCATTCAGCACTACCAAATTGTGATCCAACACATGAAATAATTCAAACACCACCAGTGAAAGAGAATCAACACTTCAGCAAACAGGTGAACCCAAGACCCTGGGACTGGCAGACCTCCCATCTCCTGGGGGCACTGAACTGCAGAGGATCAGCACTCAGGGACTTCCAAATGACCAACCCAAAATCCACCTCTGACAGAGGTATTTGTCACTTCAGAGAAAAAAACATAAGCTTGTAGCAAGTAACAGTAAGAATCCATCCATAAATATGACCTCTCCTAGGTCTCTATTACAGACTAGGTTAAAGAGACTATACAGTTTATGACTGCATTCAGGACACATTGTTAATTCATATGGTTGTGACAATTTTCTTTTAAAGTAGGACTAATTTCAAAAATCCCTCTGGTGCCTGAAGCTATGAAAATAAGTTGCACAGGTTTACAGCAGCAGTGCATTGTCTTAGTTAAGAATTACAGTCTTTAAGTCACAAACACATGTATGCATACACACATACAAAAGTTTCATTTATCTGTGAAGCAAGAAAAGTTTACATTAAAGGCAAAAACGGGGAATTAAAAGAAAAAAAAATAAATAAAAAGAAAGTTACCATGGAACCACATCCAGAAAGCTAGAATTTCTTTCAGTGGCTCCTCCATGAAACTGTGAGGATAAAAAACTACCCTTCAGTTTCACTCTGTGGAAGTATTCACACAATCTTCTGTTTCCAAAACATCTATGCACGTTCTTAGGTATTTAGAGAGGGATCTCCACAACACCTTTCCTCAAAGATTAAGATGGCATTATTAATCAATCAACGAAAGGGGAGCCAGGTCTCTGAAAGTGAGACTTTTGGAAATGCAGACTCTGCTTTGCTCTCTTTCACTTCCATCAGAGCTTCTATCCTGCTCTTTCAGCATTTTAACACATCATCCAGAGATTAAAGCTTGTCCCTGTATTACAGTGTTTTGTCTCTCATTGGTTCTGTCTGCACTTAACAAAACTCAGTCAGTATGCAGAACATCTTTGTTGTACTACTGCTGGCAGAGCAGATGAGAAGACTCCCAGAGTTTCTGACAGCACTCCAAGAGAGATCTCCAGGTGGCAAGAGCAGACACTAGCAGCTCTTCTGTTTCATTCTAATCACACCTACACAGAATTTAAAAAGAGTGGGTAGCAGAGAGATTTCATTGTCCACCACAGGATGTTTGCTAAAACTCAAAAGAAAAACCAGAGAGCAATCTAGGTCCTTTATCAGCAACTCCTGTGAGAGGTTGGGCTCAGTTCAACACTGAGAGCTTCAGTGCCATGAGGAACCAAAAAGCATGTGCCCTTGCTTCCCTGAGGCTTTAAGGAGGGCCCTCAAGGTAAGATGCCTGAATTTGCCAGCTTTGTATACTTGCCAGCCTACCCAGGTTTGGGGGAAGAGCTTTAGAATCAGACACCTTTAGCCAGTTTTATGCTGCATCGGGTTTGTTGACTTGGCATTATATTTTACATGTTAAGCTTGCAAGTCACCGTGTGCAAGTTACAGGCAACTAAGCAAAGACTTACACAGATACCACAAGAGGAAACAATCTCTGCCATTAACAACAGCTGAAGTGAGAGCTCATCTGTCACTTCTGAAATTGATTTTAAAAAGAAGTATTTGCAAAAAAGAAAAAATAAACAAAGAGACAGAACATTTTAAAACCAACAAGGTTTAGCATCCCAATTCAAGAAAGAACTGGAGCAGCAGAGCCAAGTGGAGAAAAATTGGCAATACACAGGAAGACTTAAAGTATATTGTCTGTGAGAAAAGACTGGGATCATTTTGCGTTTAAAACACTCGGTAGGATGCAATTTTAAAGCACTGCTAGAAATAAGCTTACAATGAACAGAAAAGCATGACCCACGCTGCAACAAGAACTTCCCAACAGTTCCAATAAACAGGTGCTCAACCAGCCAGCTGCTGGAAATGCAATCTCCGGCAGTTCCAAAGCCAGAACCACCCTGACACACCTGCGGCTTCGCTAGGGCAAGAGGAGACCCGAGACAGCGTCCCCTCAGCAACGGCCACCAGGCCTCTCCAGCACAGCCCTCTTCATTCTGCTGTGTGTCAACTTCTCCCGAGCGGGAGCCTCGCCACTGAACGGCCACTGACGTTGTTAGTACACATCTCCCTCCGAAGGGGAGCGTTTCGGCCTGCCCGGAGCCCTTCCAGCCTAGCTCCAGGGGAGGAAGCCCGCAACAGCCCACCCCCGGGTACGCGCTTCAGGCTCCCCGCGTCGCCTCGACCCTGCGGCCGCCTGATGGGAGGCTGGCAGTTAGTCGGGCCGAACCGGGCTGAGTCAGGCTTGCCTAGGCTTGCCTTGCCTCCCCGCAAACACCCCCGCCACCAGTCGNCCTAACAGAGTAGAGCCAGGGCCTTGTTAGCGGGTGGGCGCTGCGCTTGCGCGGGATTACGCCTGCGCGCTGCTGGCGCCGAGGCTGCCTCCCGGAGATGGGCAAGGGTATGGCGGGGCCAGAGGGCTGCTGGAGGGGTTGGGGATTTGCATCGTTCCAGGAGGCGGGCAGGCAGCGGGGGGAGGGGGGGGACACGGAGCTGCGCTGGCGAGGAGGGGCGTCGAAAGGTGCTGTGAGCTGCATCGGCGGAATTATCGGAGGTAGGATGCGCTGAGGCCTGTCCCTGGTACCGAGCCGGGGCCGCACCCCCGCCTGTACCCATGCACCACCCACCACGAGGCCGCCTCCGGGGCGGCTGGAGCTTTACCTAGCTCCGAGTGTGAAGACCAGGCCTGTTCATCCTGTAGCTCGGGAGCCAGGCATGGCCAGGTTGGCTTCTGCACCCTCCGAGAATCCTAGTTTGGTTTTAAATAGCTATCGGTAGTCTCCCACCCTGCCACGAGGAAGCCGCCTGCTGCTAGCTGTTGTCCTGCAGGAGTCACAGAGGGGCAAGTTCTGAGGTGACGTTTCCAGGAGGACACAGTACTAATGCAACCATCACAAGAAATCCCTGGAAAGATGACAGTAGCTGAGGGTGGCAGACAGGTCTTATTTTTCTGCTGTTTCACCTTTTTCCTGGACTTCTGCTTTCTGGCAGCATTTTACATGCCATTATCCTTCTCGCTGACTCTTTCCCAGACTTGCAAAGGTGTAAGCAAGTTACAGCACTGATCTGGGACTGAAAGTGAGCAGGCAGCAAGCAGTAAGCAGTTCTGTGCAGAGTTAGAGAGTTTGGGGGAGCTCGGGGCCCTCCAGCTCACTCAAAGACTCCTAAAGGTCAGTAGCTATAAACACATGTAAATCTTTAAAATTAATAATAGCAAGCTAGTTTTATATATTCATCTCTGATGCATATCAATCAGCAATTCAGTTTGATCATGTTCTTTTCAGCTGAAATGGTTCTTGTGTGGATTAGGAAAATCAAGGTTTTCCATAACAGTTTAAGCTTACTAGAAATTGGATCAAAACTGGAGCAAGTCTGTAGTCCAAACTCCAGCTACTTGGTTGGTGATGTGGATGTTAGAAATAGTATCTGCTTTGTGTCACAGATTTAGCTGTGCTTGCCTGCTACAACGATGGACAGCGAAGTGCAAAGGGATGGCAGAATCCTGGATTTGATTGATGATGCATGGAGGGAAGATAAATTGCCATACGAGGATGTGGCTATCCCCCTGGTAGGTGAATTGCCACTTATCGATCTTAGTTAAGACTGATGTGTTTATCACAGCCCTTTCCAAGAAGTGGCACAGAGCAGCCAGTTTGTACAAAAGGTTCCCAGGATAGATCCAACTCACTTTCCTTATTCTATATACTGGTCACTCCTGTGTGCATATGAGGACATGGATGTTTCTCTCCCCTTTATTGTGACAAGTTACCAAATCTCCTCATAACTGTAGTGCTCTTCCCATCACACAATTCTAGGTTTGGCAACAGGAAGAAGTAGAATTGTCCTTTCGCTGTGCTTGCCCTTCATGTTACTAGTGTTTGAAGTGGTTTCCCAGTTGGTTTATAGAACAGAGAGATCAGTCTTATACTGACAATTGCAGTCTTGCTTGCACTTTATTTCCACTTTCTGAAATTGTGTTAAAAGAAGCTGAAAATTTTTCAAACCCTAATCAGTCTTCTCCAGACACAGTATTGCTGTTGCCAGTTCAAGGATAGGAGTGAACAGACTGGCATCTGCAAGCAGACTCTTGCTTGTAGCACTGTATCCAATGCATATACAGCTATGAGGCCAGAGAGGTGTAGCTGGGGAAAAAGCTACCTTTGCTCCCACAAAGCCCAGAGTTGAAGCTTCAGATCTCCTACACTGGTGCCTTTCCTTAGCTATTTTGAAAACTACCAGGGAAGTGAGAGGTGTTCTTGTTCTTTCTGGTAAACACAAGCTTTACCCTGGCCAGCACTGACAAAGCAGTTATGCTAAGATCACGGGGGCCAGTAGGCTGCTAGTTTCTTTTAGCACAGAGACATTTCCAAATCGCCAGTGATACAGCTCAAGCTTCAGCCTTTACACTACTATCTTGTCAGAGAGGGCAAAGAGCAGCTACACACCTCCAAAATCCATATGGTCAGCACAAAAGTTCTGCTAGGATTTGGGTCTGAGGGAATGATCTTGCAGAACTGTGATTCTCAGATGCAAGAGCCTAAACCTGCCTTTGCTTATGATAGCCTTTATTAGGCAGGCTGAATAGTTTCTTTCTGTCATTTGCCTTTATCCTGTGTCCAAACATTACTGTTTCTTTCCTTACAGCCATTTCTTGTGCTACTTCCAGTCACATACGAATGACAGCCTCAGAGTAGGAAGCCTCATCAACTAACAATAGAAAGAAAGGTCTGACTGTGCATATCAAGATCCCCAAGGATGGGATTGGCTCTGATCATACAGAAAAAACAGCACAAATTCACAGGAGTCTTACTCAGCTGCATTGTAGAGGAGCAAACAGAATGGTTGTAAAGTGGTATTTGAGCCTGTCCTGAGCATCTGATCCAGTCCTCTCTTGAGAGATTCCTGTGAACAGAAATGGGCCCAAATCATATGCTGCTTTCAAAACTAAAAAATTTTATTAAGCTCATGCTGGGATTTCCAGGGATCTAGAACTCAGAATTCTTGCCCAAATGGTATCTGGCAGAACAGCACATACTCTGTATGACTGCACCAATAAAGCAACACAGCAAAAAATACTACAAGGAAGGAAAATTAAATCTCAGTTAAACTATGCTCCCTTCTGCTGTGTTGTGAGCAGCTCTGTGTGGCACTTGGTAGGGGTTTCTGACTTCTGTTGATATAGCACAGCCACACCTAAATTCAGCATGTAGAAAGATGAAGGATTTCTCACCTGCCATAAGAAAGTAACGTTACAGAACCAGTTGTCTTAATAACAGCTAACTGCAGTTTCTGTATTCTTGGCAACAGCAGAAGAAACACATTGCAAACAAGCAATGGAATAATTGCATTGTACTGTTATTTACCTATTTTGCTTACATTCTCCTTCACTGCATGTGCAGTCAGACTGTATAGCAAGGCCCCAGGGTCCTGAAAAAACAATTTACCTTTCATATTAAGCACCATATTGCTGTGGAAAGAATATGGTTCATAACTGGGCATAGTAATATTTTTAAGTGGACAATATGTATTGTTCAGATGCACCCTCTGGTCTCATTTGTGAATGTCTGTATTTTATCAATATGAAATCTTAGGAACCTGCTCCTTTCAGCAAGCATATTATGTGTGGAATCCATTCTACCTCTGTTTTCTTCTCAGAATGAGCTTCCTGAACCAGAGCAAGACAATGGTGGCACAACCGAGTCTGTGAAAGAGCAAGAAATGAAATGGACAGATTTGGCTCTCCAGTATCTCCATGAAAATGTTCCATCCACAGGAAACTAGTGAAGCCATCAGAATTCATGCAGTAGATGCAGGAATGTAATACAGAAAACACTTTTCATCTCACCATCACTATCATAAGCTTCTCTAAAGAGAAAACAACATTTCTGGGAAAGCCTCAGTTTCCAACAGTGGTTCTACTCACAGTGACCAAACAGTTTAAAATGCTTCTACAATGAATGTGAAATAAAAATGGCTGTCTGGCACCTCAGAGCTAACATCAGAGTATTTCTCATATGTAGAATTATTTCCTATCTTCTGTTAAATTATCCTTAATTTCTGAGCTTAAATGTTTTCTGCGCTTAAATGTTTTCTGCTCTGGAGATCACCTCATTTCTACTGTCTCAAGTTGCTACTGATTTCAAAGGTCACAATGAGGTCGTTTCTGATTCTACAGGCTTATGTCTCAAGAAGTATTCCTGTATATTCTCTGGTTAAGAGTTCAGTGTACAAAAAAAACCAAAGCCATCAGTCAGTTGTTACCATCTTTAACCAGTGTGTGGCTGAGGATGGTTCTGTGGGGCAGGCATGAAAGATTGGTCAAGAGGATTCAAGAGCTAAAAGGAATCTGTGAACATAGGTGGCTATATGAACAAGTCATCTCAGAATTTGATGGTGGGAGTAGACAACATTTGCACTGCTGACATCCTGCTTATGTTTGTCACTATGCATACTGTAAACAGTCTGCTCAAATGATGGTTACTCAAACTCATTATCTTTTGAGGGATGATTGAGAGTTACAAGGAATCACAGAATGGCAGGAGTTGGAAGGGACCTCTGGAGATCACCTAATCCAGCCCCTCCTGCTAAAGCAGGTTTGCCTAGAGAAGATTGCACAGGATTTTGTCCTGGCAAATTTTGAGTATCTCCAGAGATGGAGACTCACAGCCTCTCTGTTGTGGAGTCTGTTCCAGTGCTCTGTCACCAGAAGCAGCCTGCCAGTTCTGATGTATTGAGCTGATAGCCACTTGGATGAGCTATCGCAGGTGAAAAATGGAAATAAGGAGTGATGGGTAAAAGAAACAAGTGGGGCTTAGCTGCAGGCAATAAATTGTTACTTCGTTTTTGTGCTGAGAATGGCAAAGCCAAAGGCCTCCTAATTTCTTTGTCTTATTTTATCTCTGATTCTCAAATGTCTTTTGCAATAGGTAAAAGCCTTCTGTTCATCTTGCATGTTTCACTGTTGGCCTGATTCCTTTGCACCCATTGGCAGAACTTGCTAAAGAGAAAATATTTTGACAGAGTTTAGGATTACTGGTAGAGGTGAGAAAGGAACTGGAAGGAAAACAGTGTTACAAATGATTGTTTTGCCACTGCCTCAGAAGCAGCATTTCCTGGAGCTTGCAGCTTCCAGATTCCACATACGTTTCTTGGTGTCTTTTCTCAATGTTTATCCTCTTCAAAATAGCAAACCCCAACTTTTGCCTGTGTGATTACCAAATGGATTCACAGTCTTGTGAGATTGTGATTGCTGAGCTGCATGAGAATGGAAAGCTCAAGGTACTAGTGAAAACATTGTGTGTTACTTAGTGCACACCTCTGTCTGAGGTGTAATCTGTGCCTGCACTTGTCTGAACAAGGAGGAGCTACAGACAAACAGCAGGCAGAGTTGTGGATTAACTCAAGAAGTGGAAAAGTTAAAATGCTTAATATGTACAGCATGGACCAAAGAAACAGCTATGCAGCTATGGATCATCAACAGGGGAAAAAAAACAACAGAGTCTGTGCTTAATGAGGTGTTTCTGATCCTCCCCATGTTCCCTTTACCTGGCCTACATCAGAATTTGCTAAGAAAATAACTAGGCAAAGCTACCACAAAAACTTCTATCCAGCAACCATTCCTGCTCTTTTCCCCTCTCTCTTTCTCACCCCTTTACAAATTCCCCACCACTCTCATCTTTCCAGTTTTGCCACTAGATCTTTCAGCTCCAATTTCACACTTTCTTTCCTGCCCCTGACAATTGCCTTTGCATCTTCTTCCTCCTGTCCATCATGGGGGAAAAAAAACATATCTGGATTCTTGAGGTTCCAGCAGGTCTGCAAAAAAAATGTGGTGGGGATGCCAAATGCATAAGTGTCATCCAAGACAATGGTTGCTTGGCAGACCAATGGCGATCCAGACTGACTCAAGCTGGTACCTTCCCTTTCTCACAACACAGTGCTGTGCATCCATCTCCTGTCTGAGGTGAGAGAATCTTGTAGAAGGGATGCTGGGCCAGAGTGCTCAGCAGAGCTGGAGGAATGTGGGAGAGTAGGGATCATCATGAATGCTACCAACATAGGGGCCTGTGCAACCAAGCGCTGGCCCTGCCCAGGTGCTTATCAGACTTGCAGTGACATGATCTTCACTGCCTTTTGACATTCTTTGCAAAAGACAAGTAGATATGTAATAATTTCCTGTGTTTCAACATGTGTAATGAAATTGCTGCTTAGAGCATTATACCAAACCATTTATATCTGATCAGTCATTCCCCAGGGCAAACTATATTTAAAATAAGGAAACCTGGTCAACTAGAAGGTGCCCCACCTTTTTAAGAAGTTGTATAACCAAAGATTGGTCTTCATTTCTTGGCTGGTAACTTCCTCCTTTCACCACACCTACTGTTACTGGCAGAAAAAATAAAGACAGCAAACTCTTGTCAGAGACAGCAAACACATGCCAAAGACACTGTGAGATCTACAAAATCTTCTACCTGTAGAAGTTCCATATGGAAGTCCAAATGCTGAGACTGTGTGTTGTGTTCATCTACCTTTTGTATGGAGTGAAAACAGGTAAGAAATCAGCCATTTGTTTTCAATGTTTCCGTAAAATATAAGATGCTTTCTGTGCTTTGCAGAAACATGACTATATCTACCCTCTGCATTATAGTTACTGTGTAGGGCTTTTCACCAGCATTATTTATTTTGGCAAAGCAACTTATACTGGTTACATGAATGTAGTCAGCACTAAGAGTTCCAAATGTAAAACCAGAAGTCATGTTTCCTATCTTTTCCTCACTTTGTAAACATTTCTCTTGTAGAAGTATTATCCATTGGCACTGAAAATGTCATTTGAAATCTTCAGAGAGGAATGATTTCTTTTCAGCAGTGTTTTCTATGACAGACGCAAAGGATGAATTACCATTTATGAACAATAAGCTGCATCTGATATCCTCACAGCCCTATCAAGAATCAACCTGTGTAACAATAAACAAATGTACTGCCTTGTCTTAGCATACACATGGGAGCAAGTCAAGTTACAGCTCTCTGCTTTGTAGGGAAAACAAATAGGATTAAAAAAAAAACAACCAAGAAAAAAGCCACCAGTATACTAACTTGTATTTCATCAGCTTCTCTGGAGTAATCCTGGGGTCACATTTTGCTTAGTTTGTTAAATGTGCTGTAGGAAATGTAGTCATACAAAGGGGAAAAAGAGAATTGTGTGAAAAGGCACCAAGGAAACTAAGTGAGATACTGACAACCAATTTAAGAAGTAGAGGGCATGCTCTCTCTGGGAAGAGTGATAGGAACCTTTGTTAATGCCACCGAGATTTGCTTTGTGGTAGTGAAGCATGCTGAAAGCTGAAGACTTGCCATTGATGTGCAAGACTAGTCTGTTGAAACACACTGTGAAAAGCCCAGGCAAGGTAAGAAGTGTTTTGAGTGGCACTGAAACTGCAGGCAGATGCAGAAGCAGCAGCTTGCTTGTCTGAGGTCCATGCAAGGAGTTGACTGGGTGAGCAGTTCCCTTCATGGACTCTCTCTCTTTGGCAATACAGTCTCCCCAGGACCACAGCTAGGAAAACTACAAATCTGATCAAGTGACCAGTGACCCACCACTTTACAGAGGACAGACTGGTGGAGTTAAAAAAAAAAAAAATCATCTGTTAGTATATTCATGTAGGCAGCCCCAAGATCACAGCCCCAAAATGCTACTACTGCAAACCTGACAGAAGGGAAAAAAAGTCTCCAAACACCACCTCCAAGAAAGGAATGAGAGAGACCAGGGGAATACAGGGTTAAGTAGCACTGACTGCAGCAAACACCATGGAGTCTGCCCGGAACCATTCTAACCACCACAACACTCCCACCTGGGAGTACCTAACTTCAGAATATACATATATGGCCCTGCAGAACCAAGTTATTCTGAAGATGCCCCTCCTGTTGTAATAGCACCTCAGAGGCTGATCTCAGGCTCCAGACAAAAGATGTCCAGCTTCCACATAGGAACATCAGTTTAGCAGATTGGTATTCTCCCTGCTGCAGGTGCTGAACCATCAGAGCACCTTACCCAGGAAACTGCTGCTTGCCATCCTATTTTACATGCCAGACAATGGAGCAGAAGGAGAGAAGTGAATTGCCTGAGGCTGTTCAGCAGGCTTATGGTCACGACAGGGCTGGAAGCAAGTTAATAGGACACTGGGTTAATTGCCATATTTATTCATCTTTCCTGGTGGCAGTGGTCTGCTGGACACAGTTTAAGTATAGTGCCAGGGTGTAAATGTCCACCTCACTAATTTGCTTGCAGAGTTAATCTCAGTAAGCCTCCTGCCCCATCAGAGTAATCGTGTTGGAGTTTCAAAGACACTTCCAGCCATTTGGGTAGGATTCACTGTGCTTATTAGAACGAAGAGCAGAGCCAGGCTAACTGGCTGTCCTCCTGTGTCAGCTTTTGTAACACATGGTGGATGAGTCTAGGATGTGCACCAGCCTGCCAGAAGAGAAGCTGGCAGGTTTCCCCCCACTATTAGCAATGATCTGAGTTTGTTAATCAAAACAGAACAAATCTAACAGACTTGGTACAGATACAACAAGGCTTTTTAGACAGTTCCTATGTTAGTTATTAGCAAATGCCAATCACCTCTTTAAAAGCTCTTCTTTACAAGAAGGTTTGGGCTATTCTGGTGGTAAACTCCTCTGGGCAAGTCTCAGCACAATGCAGGAGATATAGAAACAAATTCAGCAACCTGTACAATCTTGCACCATATAGAAGTAATACTTGCCTGGCATTTCTGCCTATATTACTACAGCTTCAGTGGTGGTAAAGATGATTAACAGTACTATGTAATAATACTATACAGTAACTAAACCAATTTCTAGTTATTAGTTAAAAATCAATATAATTGTAATTTTTTTATGTTGCAGTAGCACCTAGAGGACATTCATTGACTATCACTGTGCATGCTAGTATATAGCAGCAAAAAAATGGTAACTTTCCTCTGCTAGTTACTCCACATGAATAGTGTCATAGGAGAACTCTGGAGCACCTTGGCACTGTAAGAATGAAGTGAGAGTAAGCTGGTCAGGAGAGAGCCATCCAGGTCACCTTTACTCTTGCAAGCAGGGAGCAGAGTCATACTACCCCTGGGAGCCCTGATAGAAGCATTACACCTTCAATTCAAAGGCCTCTGATTTCAACTGATGTTCATAGGGCCTGGCTGAGGGCTCATTTTCCACTGCTGCTATTCTGCTAGACATAGGCTTTATACAGGAAGGACTCCATGGATTTCAAATGTTAAAATTTATTTCTGAATTTATGGTAGCAATTAAAAATATCCAGTTGGACTTAACTGCAACATTCTTTTAGCCTATTAACTTTTATTTCTGGAGCTCATGGGGCTTCAGCAAAGTAATTAGCAGAACTATGGCAACTGAGCAGATTATTTTATGTGCTGGGCAAACAGCATTTATATCACTCTCATGTTACTGATTTCTATAGGAGAGAAAAAGGGAAAGTTGCTCATAGAAACAGAAATTAAATTAGAAATTAAAATGCATGGAGTATTGGAGATTAGCTAGAGCACAATTAGCTTATAGCTGCAGGTTTTTTTAAACCTTTCTATCTAATGCACAGCCTTTTAAGCAACAAAGATCAGGGAGATTTCTCTAGCAACTGCAGCCTGAGCAATTATTGCAGCCCAGGGTGTATATGTGAGAGAAACACTCCCTCCCACGAGGTTCTTCAATAAGATTAAGGGGATTTGAGGAAAAGGATTGTGAGCCAGGAAAAGGCTACAAAACCTGGAAGGGCCTTCATAAGCAGTGTCTGTCTGGAGACAGTCTTCCCATTCCCTGCCAGTGCCCTGCCAAGAGACTCTACTGGACTCTGAAGGCTCAGCTGGTGTTGTGCTGGGAAAGCAAGGAACAGATAGGCTTTCAAATGGCAGAGGCTGTCCCACATAGCAGCACTGACATGAAATTCAGTTACTTTTCAGCTCTTTATAAGGCAATATCAGTAACATGTTTCATGAAGTCAGAAGGTGTCCCATTTCACAGTCTCAAAGAGCAGGTTGCATCTGCAAATAAAAATGAAGCATTGAGCTGCCCCTCACAACAGAAAGATCCTTTGCAGCTTGTCAGCTCCAAACCAGAGTTACAAACAAACCATGAGGTTAGCTCTTTACCCTAGAACCTGTCAAGAGCATCTGAGTGTGCTCTCAAGCCCATACAGCAAGGATCCTAGTTGTCAGTCTCTAACACCTTCTTCACACTAGTGGGATTTTTGAAGAGTCCACACCACCTCCCAGCTGCTAGTGGAAGCAAGACTGTGCTGTTTCAGGGAATGCTGCTCCAAGAAAGTACACTTGCTATCTTTTTTCCAACATGTCAAGAAAACCTAAGTTTCGGGTTACTCCAGTCAAGAATATTATGGAGAGGAAATGAGAAGCCCTGGCTCAAACAGCTCACAACATATGTTCAGGGCTGGCATGTAGAAAAGGTCAAAGTAAACACACTGATGCTAACCTCAGGATTGCCACACTGTGCACTTTTCAGATCCTGGGGAGAAATGCCCTGAGTTCACAGCTCTCAGCTTCAGCAATGCTTTGGTAGGGACAGACCTGAAAGTGAAGCTACTGCTCTACACCAGACAGAACCAAAACTGTGCTGAAGAGCTCGATTCAACAGCCTCCAAGTATCTAGATGTGACCAAGAAAACTACCTTCATCATCCACGGATATCGACCCACAGGCTCTACCCCAACCTGGGTCTCCAACTTGGTACATCTCCTGCTTTCTGTAGAAGACATGAATGTCATCCTTGTGGATTGGAACCAGGGGGCAACAACTCTCATCTACAGTAATGCTTCCAGAAACTGCAAAAAAGTTGCTGAGATTCTGAAGAAACTTATTGATGAAATGTTGGTAAGTTGATCATTCACACTATGATATAGTAATTAACACACAGTAGGTAAAGGGCACAAAGGAATATTTCAAAACATCAGGATGTCTAGCAAAAGAAACTCCTAAAAAGGACTTAATTTTTGACAGTGCAGCTATCCTGCAGTTCCAGGTTCTATCCCTTGACTTGGTTTGATGGTATTTTGTTGCAATATTCAATTTACACTCTAAGACTCTACATTTCTGGATACAAAACTCTACAGATGTGTTTTCCTGCTTCCACTTTCTCGATGCACAAAAGTCAGAATATGGGGATCAGCTAGAGTTCACAGCTGCTCTAAGCTGTTGCACAAGCAGTGCTGACAGTGCTTGCATGTGGGCAACTGCAGTTGTACTCATGGTGCCCATGAATACTCATTCCTCTCCATATCTGTAGTCACTGCCCCAAGAAAGTACAACCATTGTCTGAATGTTCTAATTGCAGGTATTTCAGGTTATGGGCCTTGAACATGAGCATTGGTTTTACTGTGGGACTATTTACATAGAGGGAACACATCAAGGGAAAATGTGGGAAAAGTAGGGAGAAACACTTACATTCTTCCTCCTGATATTCTTTATGCCCTTCACATGCCTAAAATCTGTGACCATGAGTACTTTTAAATCTCAGATTGATGGAGCATCACTTGACTCCTTGCACATGATAGGAGTAAGCCTGGGAGCACATATCTCTGGCTTTGTAGGACAGATGTTTGATGGCACACTTGGAAGAATCACAGGTAAACCCTTCCTCCTGCCAGTATAGCTGCTCACCATGAGCAGTATGAGCTGCACACTGCTGAACTGATGCCATATGTGTGGCTTTGCAGGCCTTGACCCAGCAGGCCCCTTGTACAGAGGAAAGCCACCTAGTGAGAGGCTGGATCCTACAGATGCACAATTTGTGGATGTCATTCATTCAGACACTGATGGTATGTTACATTTCTCCCCTTTACCATTATGAAGAAACCTACAGACCAGTGGGGAACACAGCAGCAGTGCTGGGGGATCCTTGCTCCTTTGGCCCAGGAGGACAGTAGTCTCCTTCAGTGGTGCTGTGTTGCCCACACTGTTGTCAGCACTCCCTCAGGAGCTGCTGGTTTATAGCAGTTGTAGCCTCATGGCCCATGAAGGACTTGGGCACAGGTGCAGGAATGCCCTGTTGCTACCAGAGCACATGGTCCTGCCAGAGCAGTTCCACTCTAACACCACACTGCAGGGTCAGGCTGCCAACAAGCATCCAGCATCTCAAAAGCTAGTAACATGGCCCAATGCCTTGCACAGCAGATCAGTTAACCCCAACCCTATGGCTCCCTGTGTGATGCTTCCAGTCTTCAGCCTACCTCTTGTGGGCTAGACCTTGTGTGGGCAAAGTCTGGCATTTCCCTCAGCCCTCCCCTTTCCCAGTTGGTACACGTCTTCAAATCCACAAGCCAGGGCAGCAGTGTGATGCAAACTCTCCACTCTGCTCCCACTAGCACCCTACCCATAGCACTTGGCTTTCCCATCTCATTTCTGCCTCTCAGCTTCTCCCAGCCCTTCCAAGAAGTTGGACTTCAGCAGCACAGCAATATCCAGTGTTTGCCATACCTCTTCCTCTCCTGCAGGCAGTGATACAAAAAGCCAAATTTTATACTATCACACACACAAATTTATTTTTAGGTAGTTGATACTGTTGCTAAAATTACACAGATGGGTCACAATTGTTTGGCCTGCTGCCTAAATAGATGGATGACACCGATACTCCTGCACAAGCAGGTATCTTAGAGCTAAATAACTAATAATTTTTGCAGTTAGTTTCTTATGTTTCCTCCTTCTGCATTTTATGATTTAACAGTCCCTCACCCCTGATATTTTCTTTTGTCTAGGACTAGGTTACAAAGAAGCTCTAGGCCACATAGATTTCTACCCCAATGGTGGGACCGACCAGCCTGGCTGTCCACTGACAATATTTTCTGGTAATTAATTCTGCCTTGAATTGTACAAACACTCACAAAATGTTTCCAATCAGAAAAAGAGGAAAAGGCCTGAGAAACATCATCACTGCTTAGAAAATACATGAGAACAATATTCTGGGAAAGCCATGAAAGCAATCTCTTCCCAGCTCTGCTGTGGCACACTGACGTAGCAGGAGTTTAGCTAATGTGCACCAAGCAGACACATGAGTCAGGTGTGATCCTTCTGCTCTCTTGTCACAAATGACAATGGGATTAATTTTCCATGCAAAAATTCATCAGACAGATAGATGATTTGTGCCTTCATTTTGTGATTATGTTTAGAAAACCCATGGGATTTTTATTTTTTTTTTTTTGTAATTACTTAGAACACACACAAAACCCCAAGGACCAGCAATGGTAAGACTCTGCTCAGAAAACAGGTTTAAGGTGAATGTAGGGTAGGCAATTACACCAAATCCAATGCACCTTTCTTGGCAGTGACTAACAACAGTGCAGTCTGGCAGGTAGAGCCCTAATCTTGAATGCAAGACAGCTTTTTTGCTTCCCAGTGTGGGAGCAGAACTGGTTTTGTGAAAGCTGGGTGAAAAAGATACCCTGCAGAAGGCAAGGCAGAAATGTGAACTCAACCCTTATCAGACCCAAGGAAACCCACACAAGAAAATAGCTTGAAACAAAAATTCATAGGAAATGAGTTTTCACTCATTTTGCTGCTCATGCAACAACTCATTGTATTAGTTATGTCTTTCTAAAGAGTTTTTTAAACCAAAGTGGCAAAGCCAAGAGCAAAAAAAATACAATATTCAGCTGTCAGGCCTAAGCTCAGACAGAATAGGATTGGTAGCTGTATCTCCTGGAACTGCAGTAACAATACAAACAAATCAGTTTTTAAAAACAAACCAGGCAAGACTAAAAGTAAAGTAAAGCAGACATAAGCAGAGCTAAGTGCACTCAAAGAGAAGCTAGTGCTCACTTACTGGTCTGCCACAGTCCAGGGCTCCTTAGTTCAATCTGTTGTGTTCAAACTGGTCAGTGATAGGCCACTGGTGTGTCTTTTTTTTGCTAGGGCATTAATACTGTTTTCCTGAAGCATGAGGATTGCTAACACAATATTTCTTCCCTGTGTATGATTAAGGATTGCAGTATTTTAAATGTGACCACCAGAGGTCTGTCCTCCTGTTCATGGCATCCCTGAAACAGAGCTGCAATATTACTGCATATCCATGTGATTCCTACAGAAATTACAGGAATGGCAAATGCACCAGCTGTGAAACTTTCTGGCCTATGCCATGCCCCATCCTAGGTAAGGATCCAGGGAATGTAAATGCATCCTGAATACATGTGTCTGACAGAGCTGCCCAGCATTACTATAACTTGATGTGTGACAAATGTTTTACTACAGGACAAACACAACACGGTGCCTTGCAAAAGCACACAAGTTATTTCCACTGAGGTTTTAGAGATGGTCTTTCCTTGGCTTCTGCAGAGGTACAAGCCTCAGCTACACACAAAAGTGGCCTGAGAAATTTCCCTGCTCATGACATTATGATCTAGAACAGAAATCCACATATAAAGGATCCAGAACTAGAAAAGCCAAAACAAGAGTAGGGATCTTTACACTGAAGTCACAGAAACAATGAATTAAAGTCCATTAATTGCAGAGTTTGAGGGATAGGGACATGTTCTTGCTAAAACAGAATATTTTGTAAAAAATTTTCAGTGCTACAAACCCCTCTTGACTCTAAAACAAATGGCAGAAAGGAGTGAACAAAGGGTATGCTGTTTTCTTGCAACTGACCCAGAGGTGTCCCAGCCTGGATGTGACAGCCCAGCTTCAGAAGGCCATTTCTTAAATGCTGATACTAAAAAGTCTGACACCTCCAGAAGTAAACTTGCAAAGCTAAGGGGATGATTTTTGTTCTGCACTGCAAAATTAAGTCCTTCTTGACCATGCATACCAGATCTGGAAAAAGATCCATCTTAAAACAAATGCTGAACAGTAACTAGGCATATTTAGACACTCTTTAGTTAACACAAGTAAAATTAAGCCCTGCTGTAAATCTCCAGAGTAGGGGAGCACATGTCACAGTACTATCTTGCAGCTGGCAAGCAATATACTATTTGAGAAATACTTGGTTTGTCATTTTCAGCAATTTACTTGGTTACATACCTGTGCAGTAACTCTGTTTCATTTTCAAACTGTCATCTATAGGTTACTACGCCAGTAAGTGGAAAAGCTACTTAACACAACAGAGCCATCCAGTGACAAGTATGTTTTTTGATACAGCAGACAAAGAACCATTTTGTAGTAAGTGACTAAGATTTCTGAGATTATTTTGCTTTGTGTATTGACTCTGTCAACAACAGCCAAGAAAAGATGGTTAGTAGCTATTGGCACCATAGCCAGCATTTTAGAAACAAAACCAGTGGCTGCTGGATAAAATTGTGTCCATCTGCAGTCTTGCCATTACATTCCTTACCTTCACACCTGCCTGGTGCTGTGAAAGCTAACTATTCCAGGTGTGCAAGAACAGGCTCATCTTGTTTACAATACTAGGAAATTTGTTGAGAACATGCAAATGAAACATAAAAGGGTAGTTCCTAAAACGTGTTTCAAAACAACACGCTGCTATTTTGTGCAAGTAAGAAAGAGGTGTGTGGGAATGATGACAGTCAAAACCATGCTCTGAGGTGAACAGGTAGTAAAACCACCCTGGACAAAAGTGAAAGGTACAGGGAAAGGGCTCAGGCAAGGGGGGAATCAGTGAAAAAAAGGTTTCACTCTCATGACCACCAACATTCCAAGCCATGGGCAGGGATTATTGCCTGAGTTTAAGTGCTGGTCAGCAGGTTAATTCAGTGAGCTACAGATCAGAATAAGAACAGATGATTCTGCGCCATGAGAGAGAAGACAAATGAAAGATGCTGAATGTTGTGGAGGCACTCACAAAATGGGTAGCAGTTGCTTAATCAAAATGGGGATTTATTGAGCAAGGTCAACTAGCACTCCTTGTGACAAATCAAATAAAGTTCAAGTGTCAGCTGGAGATTTAAGTGTCACACAACCGATTCCTTAACCATAAATAGCACAGACACTAGACAAGACAACCCACAATTACATATGCACTCAGGAAAACCTCCTGTCTGGATATCCATAAATAAACACTCACCAAAAGGCGGGTGAGGACATTCCATCTGCAGAAGTTTTCCCAAGCAGCATCCCAATCCCAACGGGAAGGCTCCCCTGACCACAGGCAGCTCCAATGTTCACACAAGCCAGCTGAGCAACTTTGACTCAATCCCACCAAATGCTCCTTTTATACCTGAGCTGGTGTGAACTTAGAGTCAAAACAACAAGGAGCCCCAGACACCAAGATGCTGCCACAGCAGCAGTCCAAACTACCTCTGAAAGGATCTCAGCTGCACCTCCATCCAAGCATTGCCATGCTAGCTTCTGTAGGCCTTTGTCTGAGGGGTATCTGCTTATGGGCTGTTAGTATTTCTGTGAGGCATATGTGCAATTGCCACACTGAGGAAAAAAAAGGAAGAGGTTCAGAGGTGGACAGCAGGAAAAAAAAAGGTGAAAGGCAGTATACCAAAAGCTGTAAGGAGAGACCATCTTGCATGCCACTTGTGTAACCCTTGCAGTAATGCTTTTCCACACATCTCATTAATTCTGTTAGAAATCTCTGCAAAGGAAGATGGCAAGCAGGAAGAAGAAATTTTAGAGTTGAATTGAATGGGTTGTGTCAGACAAGCAAACAGGAGAAAGATATACTCCACCTGCAGCTCAGCTCCCAGACAGGCACACAGCCAGGCTGGAAAGCAGGGCAAGCATGTAGAGCCTAACCACACTTGCTTCCTCTCTTACCTCAGTTTATCACTACTTTGTGGATATTATTACATGGAACAAAGACACCAGAAGAGGCACCTTCAGCATTGTATTAGCTGATGAAACTGGGAAGAAGGCAGAATCTAAAGTTAATCCGTAAGTTTCACCAATCTAATGATCTGTAAATACTAGCAAATCACTGGGTACAACTGAACCTGAGAAGAGGCAAGATATCCCCCTCTAATTTCTCTGCTGGGACTTGATAGTGTACATGCCTTAGGGCTTTCCTGGCCCTATATGTTTTTCACAGACTCCTCCAGGGCTCAGCAGCTGACAGCACAGCCCTTTGGTTTGGATCCTTCTCAATCATATTAAGGATTGAAGTGAACAATCTCAGCCAGATGCACAGCTGTCCTAGGCTTCCACTAAAGCCATAGGAAAACCACATCTCCCCCTCTTTCTTTCCTCTTCCAGCAAGTGTTCTTTTCCAGTTCTGGATGCCCAGGAGAGCTGGGATGAACCCAAACCTGAATATATAACATCCAAGTCAATTCATTTCACCTGGAGAGGCAAACTAATGCCTAGTGTTTATCTGAACATGCAAATTCTGACTGATCTAAAAACATTTCAGCCAAACAAGTCCTGCTCCACCAGTTTTCTCAAGTGTCTCTAACTGCATATTGTCTCAACCATATCTGCTCACTCTGGAACAATCTGCATAGCTCCCTGGGGCTATACAACAGGACTACCCACTCTGCCCAGCACCTGCCAGCCCACCAGGCAGCACACTTACACACACAGGTTGTAAGCACCTTTGACAGGTTAAAACTTGTCCTATTTGCCAGGCCTCTGAAAACTTTAAACAATGCCAGCCATTTTGAGCGTTGCAACCAGGTTACACTTCCAGTCACATCTGTACTCTTCACTTTCATAAGAAAAACCCTAAACTATGACCATACAACCAGCTACACAAAAAACATGCTGTGTCCACAGAGTTCTCGTGAGCAGTTGTGCTGCTTTAGCACCAAGATCAGTGCAGTTTGCATGCATATCTCAAAGAAGAACTGGCCATTCTATCAAAAAGGACCAAGGTCAAACCCCAGCCTTGAGAGGCTTCATGTCTTTCAGGCTGTGCTATTTTCCTATCCTGAGAAGCTGGATTACTCTCTATTAATAACCAGTCAATGATGCATTATTTCACAGATGCTTCTGCTGCGTTTTCCAGAAAAGAATCACCAGAAATTTAGTTAGGGTTATTAAAAGCCCTAGGGTACAATCTTTCATTTGTAAAGCTACCTCAGTCACACACTGCTGTTACAGATTTTTATGCACAGGAACATATTCTGCAAATTCCATGGACAATTCAGTGTTCAGGCCTGCACAGACAAACAGGTACAAATATCATTTGGGTCTACCACACTGTCAAGGGTTAGGGCTGGGCCAACCACTAATCCAATGACAGATAGTCTCTATTATCTCCTTTTCCCCCTCTCCAGGAAGAAAAGGGGAAATTAACAGAGAGAGAGAGACTTATGGATTGGAAATGAAA
Source organism: Bucco capensis (assembly GCA_013396975.1). Lineage (NCBI taxonomy): Eukaryota > Metazoa > Chordata > Aves > Piciformes > Bucconidae > Bucco > Bucco capensis. The sequence continues at coordinate 303,523 of VWZO01013601.1, forward strand.
CTTGAACTAATTTAATGAAAATAACAACAAGAAAAAGAAGTGTGTGTATATATATATATATATATACACACACAGACACACACACACACAAAACCAATACCACACTCAACCCCCCTTGATAGCAACTACATCACCACTGATGCTGTAGCAGGAGGACTTCAGCAGCAGACAGGTCTCACACTCAGGAGGCTGGATCTTGGAACTCAGGAAATCTTGTACTGAGATGGAAGGTAGAACAGAGAGAGTCTTGTAGGAACAGAGCTGGGCTGCTGATCTTCACAAAGCTCAGATGCTCAACCTTCAGAAAGAGTAAAGACCCAACCCTCTCCTTATTTGTACTAGCTGTTAATTAGGTGCTAAATATCTTAATCATGCACCTGTTTTGCTTGGGTCCTAGGCCTTATGTAAGAGACCCTAAGGCCCAATATTGTCAAAATTTCAAGGAACGAATACGATGCATATGGCATAGAATACCTTGTTTTGACTCAAACTAAGACATCCACTCAGATTCAAAGCAGAAACACAGTGGGAATTCTGATTTGGGACTAGAGAAAATGGCATCCCACCCCAAATAACTGAGTGCAAAAGTTGCTGAGCAGGTTCACACCTGGAGACCTGAATCCATACCCATTTCCTGTAAATCAGAAACTAGTTGTGAGTTCAGTCCTCCTCCCCCAGCACTGTTTCTAATATTATACTGAATATATCCAAAATGGTGCTATTCCCTTGGTGACTCTCTGACACCTTGTCTGCTTTATCTTTAGAGAAGCTGCAGCTTTTCAGCAGTACAATCAAATCACTTTGCTAATTGGATTTGACCAGGATTTTGAAAACGTAGAACGAATTTCCTTGACATTTTCCACAGGATCTGTCATTGGCCCAAAATTTAAACTCAGAATTCTCCAAATGAGGTTCCGGTCACTTACAAATCCAGAAAGGTAAGCAGAACTTTACAAACCATTTCTATTGCAGCAAACTGGACAGAAGTAAATTAATCTTCCAGAGACTTATTTCTCATTTAATAATTCTTGTACAGCTATCTTGGGAATAAATTCTACCTTTAGTGTAGGCACAAAAATCCCATGGCTGAATACCTACTCGAAAACAGAGGTTGTCTTATTGCACTGAAAACATGCAATTAGTGGTCTGTCTCTGATGTGATCTGACACTTTAACCTTTGGTCAGAAAACTGACCTTTAAGAAGTTGCCCAGGCCTGAACTCTGGGCTGAAGGTAAATACAACCGCCAGGGAACTACAGATGTCCAGCCCCCATTTTATATCCCAATCAATTTCTACATCCAGTCAAGCAGGGGGATTAATTTACTCCTGGAATTCCAGTAATTGGGAAGCTGCAGGTCACTATGCCTGAAAGCACTGACTACTGCCCACATCATGAGGTACCTACCAGGCCATTTGCTGATGAGATTTCTACAGCCAGCGGTGTGCCCAGGTGGCCAAGAAGGCCAATGGCATCCTAGCTTGCATCAGGAACAGTGTTGTCAGCAGGAGCAGGGAGGTGATCATGCCCCTTTGGTGAGGCCTCACCTCGAGTACTGCATCCAGTTTTGGGCCCCTCACTACAAGAGGGACATGGAGGTGCTGGAGAGGGGACAGATGAGGGCTACCAAGCTGGTAAAGGTCTTAGAACATAAGCCTTATGAGGAAAGACTGAGGGATCTGGGCCTGTTTAGCCTAGAAAAAAGGAGATTGAGGGGAGACCTCATCGCTCTCTATAACTACCTGAAGGGAGGTTGTAGAGAGGCAGGGACTGGTCTGTTCTTCTTGGTGGAGAGTGATAGGACGAGCGGAAAAGGATGAAAATTGCGCCAGGGAAGGTTCAGGTTAGATATTAGGAAGAATTTCTTTCCTGAAAGGGTTTTCAGCCATTGGAACAGGCTGCCCAGGGAGGTGGTTGAGTCACTATCCCTGGAGGTGTTTAAGAGACGAGTGGATGTGGCATTGGGAGGCATCATTTAGCGGGTTGATAGGGCTAGGACAAAGGCTGGACTCGATGATCTTCAAGGTCTCTTCCAGCTGTAACTGTTCTATGATTCCTCTGGTTTTCAGCTAGGCTAGCTCTAAGCCAGATCTATGTCTGGTCCCAGCTCAGAGTGGCAGCACAATCCCTAATGCTGACATCAGGGAACTGGCGGGAACACCGAGATGAGCTGGAAGGACCACTCCATTCAGTGGACACACAAGAGTAGACTGGCTTAAAGAGAACCATGAACTCTGCAGGCAATACCTCAGTTTGCTTGCTGGGGTTTGTATTCTTTTTTCCACAATGAAAAGCAAACATAGTACCAAACAGGATGAAATTATGTTCAAGGTATCCCTGACCTCAGTAAGGCTTAAAGTCAACCTACTTGAGGTAGACTTCAAGACAGTAGTCTTGAGAATGTGACTTACTTACATAAGCCTCCAGCATGTTGGCAGACTTGACTGTAGGAGGATACACGAGAAGCCAATTCTTCACTTTTCTCTCATGTTGGTTGTTTTTATGCAGACCACAGCTATGCAGATATGACCTTGTCCTGGTGGAGAACACCAAAAAAACCTTCAAGCCTATCCCATGTTGGAGCAGGAGATAAGACCTGAACATTTTCATTTCTGAACGTTATGTCTGAACGAGACAGACATTTTCACAGCTCCCCCGCGTCTTCTCCGGAGCCCAAAAGACAGGGTGGCGAGGCCCTCTTGTCACCGCCGAGATTCATAAATGGGTTGTTGAAGTGACAAAGAAACCATGGCGCTGTGCGGTTTTTTTGAGCACGCCTCCGCCGCAGCTCACATCACCTTATGCCCGGGGAAGTGCGAGCTCCCTCCCGGCCCTCAGGGACAGTGCCCTCACGGCCGCTCCCCGCCCTAGCGACCGCCCCGCCCCGCTCCGCCCTGCGCCTGCGCCTCCCGCAGCGGGCCCGGGCCGGCGGCACCGGCAACGGAGAGGTCTATCGCGTTATGTGGCGGCGGCTGGCCGGGCTGCTCCTCATCTTTGCGGCCGCCACGGCTGCCCTCTGGCTGCTCTCGGCCCGGCTCAGCGCGGGGCAAGCGCGCAGGTAGGGGCGAACGCGGGGTGGGAACGGGGCGGCCGCGGGGTGGGCGGGTGCGAGTCGGGCCGGTGCTCCGGGTCTCCCCCTATTCTTCCCACCTCAGGCCGCTGCGGTTCCCGTCGGACCTGGAGGAGCTGCGGGAGCTGGCCGAGGCGCTGCGGGTCTACGAGCGGCAGCACCGGGGCGCAGCGCTAACCCTTTTCTGTGCCGCCTACCTCTACAAGCAGAGCTTCGCCATCCCCGGCTCCAGCCTCCTGGTACGGCTGCCCAGCGGGAGAGAGGCGGCGGGCCTGGGGCGGGCCCGGGGGGGGC
>VWZO01013601.1:306934-416890 GCA_013396975.1 Bucco capensis
AGGCGCTGCCTGCTGGGTAGCAGGGGTGCAAGGTCGGTGCCTTACTGGGTGAGTCATGACTCTGCCGGCAGGAGACTGCGCTGTCTCGTGCCCTCGAGAAGTCAGAGAGACCTAGGCTGAAGGTGGCCAGGCTGAGGGGACACGTGTGTTCCCCCCCAGGCTCTCACTCGGTGTTGTGTCCTGGCAGAATGTCCTAGGTGGAGCACTCTTCGGGCCATGGACTGGGCTGGTGCTGTGCTCGGTCCTAACTTCTGTGGGAGCAACCTTCTGCTATCTGCTCTCTAGCACCTTCGGAAAGCAGTTTGTCATCTACTACTTTCCTGATAAAGTGGCGTTGCTGCAAAGAAAGGTAAGAATCAGCTCAGTCCTGCATACACCCAGAATGCCTCCCTGGGTGAGGCTGCCTTTTGGGGTTGACTTGAATGCATGCAGGGGTCAGTTAAGGGCTGCCTTTGACACAATCTAGGAGCAGAACGCTCTCTTAGGAGCAAGTCGGCTTGCAAAGCAGGTACATAGAAAATCTGAGATCCCAAGGAAAAACAGAAGATAGTGGATTGATTGGGAAACCCCTATGCTCTTGTACAATGGGAAGTGTTTCTGTTGTTGATTTCCCAATCTCTCACACAGGTTAGATCCCATTTTCATCGCTTACATGGAAGGGGCTGGCTCACCATTAGACTCCCATACATACATAAAATTGCTGCTTTTCATCAGTTCTGGAGTGATGTTATGTTGCAACGTTAGAAAAAACTTAAATTCACTTTAGTGTCATGGACGTTCAAATGTTACTGCTGTCTGAAGAGCAGAAATAATTTGGAATGTTTCTCTTGGCAGGTAGAAGAGAACAGGAGCTGCTTGTTTTTCTTCTTGTTGTTCCTAAGGCTGTTCCCCATGACACCAAACTGGTTTCTGAATCTCTCAGCTCCCATTTTAAACATTCCTGTGTCCCAGTTCTTCTTCTCCGTTCTCATCGGTAAGGCCTGGGGAGACTGTCAGAGGGGGCAGCATGACCTTGCCTCTTGCCTCATCACTGAGCCTTGGGTAGTATGCTGAGCTAAAGAGTAACAGGGTTGTAGCTGTGACTCTGCCCCATTTAATGGTTTGCCTTTTTGTTGCTCTTACACTCAGAGGTCTCAGATCATTTTGCAAGTGTGTATACATCACCAATGCAGCAAAGTTTGGAATCACACCCCATTCTTTCCATTATGAATGCAGACCCCTGTGTTTGGCCTTGGGCAAGGATATATTTGTACTAACTTTATATGGGGGGATGCTTAACAGGCTTTTTTGGTCTGATTCTTTCAGGTCTAGCACCGTATAATTTCATCTGTGTGCAGACAGGAGCCATTCTGTCACAAATCACCTCTTTGGATGCCATTTTCTCCTGGGACACCTTGCTCAAACTGCTTGCAATGGCTGTGGCAGCATTGATACCAGGGACCCTCATCAAGAAATACAGCAAGAAGCACTTGAAGCTGGATGAAGACAAGCACGCTCAGTTATTCAATGGCAAAAAGAGCTTGTGATGGCTCAGGTGCCCCAGATGTTGGGGGACTGCTTTGCAAAACCTGCAGGTCTCTGTTCCTATGGGTTATATTCTGCATGTTCTGTGCTACCATGGACTAAGGACAATTGCAGTTTTTAATTGTTCTCATCCAAGAGGAGGTGTAAGGTTCTTATTTTTAATGAATGTTTAACTGTGCATGTATCTGCACTGAGAGTACTATACAGGGGCTTTGTGAACACTTCAGTTAATTTGCCTGTTTCCTTCAACTCAGCCTGTCTCTCCAGTGTGCCTGTGGGGATTGCCAGCCCACTGCAAATGTATTAGCAATGGAAAAAAAATCAGGAGTATTACCATCCTGTGAAGAAGGCCAATCAGAACCCCTTAGTTCCTCCCAGCTCTTGAACATGGAGGCCAAGCACTGTACTCCCTGTGGTGTCCTACCAGCACAAGTCAAGAGGCTTCCCCTGGCCTCCCACGCTTCCTACCAATTCCAGCTTTGTGAGCTTAACTAGTCTCAGTGGTGTGACTGATGTGGCACTGAGACCAAGGCAGACTGGTTTCCTGCCCAGCCTCATCCCTTAGCACCAAGGAGTCCACAGCACACAGGGCTGTATTGAGCTGCACCAGCAGCTATTTCTCACCAGCTCTCTAGTAGCAGTACTCTCCAACTCTAGGCAGGCCTGACTCCCTGGACCCACTGCTTTCTATGTATTTAGCATTATTGGCCTAAAATGATGAACCAGCACTTCTGTGCTGCTAGGTGCAGTAGGACAAGTACAAAGTTGAGATAAATGCAGTGATGTTTCAAGGTACTTGCACCTTCTGTAAGAGAGCTTACACAGGAAGACTCTTCCTGAGTCATTCAGATTGTGTAAGCACACCCTGCAGCAAAATCATTCAGGGTTTGGGGACAGTTATGAACTGCCTTGCATGTACTACCTACTCACATCAGAACACAGGGGATTGCTTCTGAGGTCTGTCAGTGGCTGCTACTTCCCATAAAAGCTAAAGGAGAAAAAAATGGAATGGATGTGCCTGTCTGGAAGCAATTTGTCCTTGAGAAGCAGCTTTAAACTTGCACATTTGCTGATGTTTAACTAGAAGGCTTCCAAATAAGCAGGTAGGCACTGTCTCAGCTGGTGGAGAACAGTAGCCCCCAGGGATGATACTATGCTCCTGGGTTTTTTGGTATTTGTACCTCCTTACTGTCCTCTCCTTGAGTTTGCCCTCTACTCAGAGGATAAAGTAAACCTGGCATGGAAGGGGGCAAAGGGGAGACACCAGAACACTCAGGAAGCTGAAAGAGAAAACGCTTCATGCATTTTAGTTTCAACCCTGCTTGTGGGGAAAGAGCTAAGTGGGACAGCAAGGATGAGAAGTCATGGTTGCAGATTCTCCCCAGCTCACAGTGCAAAAATCACTAATTTGATGAGAACAAAGGTCAACACTTTGGGACACCTCGGTGCTTGGTAGGCTACACATGTCCAACCAAGTCTCTGCCCAGCTACTTGGAGTTCCTAGCAGTTCCAGCTCAGTTTTGTTCACAGACAGGCAACAACAAGCTGCTCACTAGCATTGTGTTACTTACTAAAAAGCTCCATGACATTACCCCAAAGTACATAAGAAACCATTCCCCACATCACCAGACAAGCCTGAGGAGCACTGAAGTACACTGGCTTTTTATTCCATGCATTGTTTGCTTTGATAGTCATTCTTGTTTCCATCACTGTACACTGTTCAATACAAAAAGAAAAAAATCAAGTTTGTATCAGGAATCCACAGAGCAGGGAGGAGAGAGATGAACACTACTGGACAGGGCCAAGATGAAATGGTTACTTAACACAACAGTAGGGAAGGCAACATTCAGCTCTGGGAGAAAATCTAGGCTAGTGTTCAGGAGCTGTCAGCAGCCATGAGAACTGGATCAGGATAGTCAGGATGCTGGAAAGGGAACCCTCGGTTTACCTCTGGCCTGCAAATGCAGTGTTACTGCGAGGAGGAAGCAGGCTGATTTACACCTCTCAGCCCCATACCCTGCTAGGAGAGAAAGTGTGAGGACCTGCAGCAGAGGTGCCCATACAGCAATGTGGAGATCACATCTATGTCCAGTTCTGGGTAGATTTCACTGAGGAAAATGCCTATGTAATCCCTTGCAGAACTGATGGCAGCCTTCCGTTTTTCTGCAGCCTGCTTTTCCAGGCTGCAGAATTGGCCAGTGTGTCACAAGCCAAGGACAGGGAGTAATCAGCACACACCCAGGACAGCTGGCCCAGAAGGGTCCCCAAATCAAAGCTTCTACACTTCTCTGAAAGCCCAGAGGAGCGTCGTTGCATGCTGGAGGAGCTCTAAGCAGAGACCACTGCTACCAAAACCCATTTGGAATCCTTCTGTTAAGGACTGAATCATCACAGACTGAAGCCTCTGCACAGAGCCTCTGACAAGCCTGATGCTTTAGTCCTGTTGCTGTAGGTATGCCCTAGGACACCAGGCACCACAGGGCCATGAACTGGGTTGACATCACACTGCCTGCAGGACCTCAGGAAGCCTGCCACATCTGAGTAGAGTCTTTCCAGGGGCATAAGCCTGGCATCATCTGCTGTGGGGGACATTTGATGATAGTTCTCAACCTTTCTCTATGCAATAATCTATAGTTTGGTGCGCATGTGTTGGGCACACAGTTGTCCATTGCTAAATTCCTACATCCCAGCCTCCAGCCTCCTGAGTAACCATCTGCACCACTTCTTCCACACCAAACCCCCTCTCACACCATGACAGCAAAGCCATCTTTGACACTGCCGTCTCCTCCTGCTGCTGGCTGAGAGACAGAAAACATTTGGGAGGAGAAATGAGGGGTGGGGAGAAGAGACAAGAAACAAGCCAGAAAAGAGCTTCACTCCCTTCTGCATTCTGCCTCCATCTAGAGCTGAGTATTGCTGCTGCAGGCAGGGGAAAGCTGGTCACTCCCTCTCCTCTCCAGCAGCCTGTTTGGCCCTGCACGGGTGATCCACCACGTGGATCCACTGCTGGCCTCTCCTGATCTCGTACCCACTGCCCAGAGCAACTGCCCTCCTCTCCACTTGTCCTTTCAGATGCTTTTGCCAGGGACTCTCATGACGGTTACTCATTTGGCAATCAGTTTCAAAGCCACTCACTCCCTGATCACCACTCTCCACCAACTCAAGGGCTGCCAACTTTACCAGCAACATGAGCAAATTGCAGCATCAGCCACGAGGGATATCACGGGGCCCATAGGGCTGACTGCATCCATCCTTCCTGTTCCAGCCTTGACAGGTTCTCTGCCCTGGAATAAGAGCACCCTTGGAAATCACAAGAGGCAGCAACTACTGACAGCTGCTGAGACCAGATCTGCTCCCACCCACCCCCAGCAACCAGGGAGAAGGTAACATCACACAAACAGATTACAATTGTGCTAGCGGTGAAGCCAACCTTCTGATCTACAGAAATTATAATAAATAATAAAATAACATCATAACTTAAGATCTGTGTGTAGTCCAGCTACAAAAATTTAAAAATATGGGATAATTTAACTCATACAATACTGCTCTCTGTATAAGTAAGACGTTTTCCTTCATTTTTGCCATGAGGCTATAAATTACCACAGTTAAATTCAAACCAATATTTTAACATAAAATGTAAACAAACAAAACCAACAGAAGTACTTGTCTATGGTCCATTCCTGCCGTTCATCTCAGGCTGGTGTGCCAGTCTGCAGAGCAGCACCCAGCGGAGTGGCCATGTGCCACATGTGTGGCACAACTGTGCCAGCCAGCACGCTAGGAAGGGCAGAGTGAATGCTCTTGCAGCAGGACATCAACTAAGGGAAAGGGGGGAACGTGCTCTATCATTTTGTTCTCTTTAAATATTGATTTAGAAGAGTAGTGTTTGAAGGGAAGGCACTATGAGTTCTATCAGAAAACATATTTTTCTCATCTGCCAATGCCTCGGCCTGTCACATACCAGTACTATCCTCACTTTCACCTGCAGAGTTCCAGCTTGAAGGAGAAAACAGAGGCCTCAGGGTACACGGAGACACAGCTGTGCCACAGCCACCATCAAGATTCCCTGTGCAACCTGTTTTGCACAAAGCCTGACATGAAGGGCAGGCAGCTGTTAATGCTTTCAAAAATGTACAGTGAATAAGACGACAGAGCAGGGCTGATGCTCTTGTCTAGGCCAGTGATTCCCAGTCTTCCTCCTTCACACACAGCTCTCTGCTGGTTATCAGTGCTGTTGTAGGTGAGAGACTGCTTCTCCAGGCCCAGTGCAGGCATCTCCAGTTTCCTCCCCAGATGAGTGCTCAGGCTCTGCAGAATGTGCTTTCCACGGTTTGCAAGTTCTTGCTTTTCCAACGCTGATTTGATTGATTTCTTTGACTGACTGAAGCAGACAGGAGGTAAGAGGAGGAAGTCAACTGGGAAATGGCACACTGCATCTGAAAGAGGTTTTCTTGCTCAACTGGAGATCGGCACTGCCAGAGTGAAGCAAGGACGATGTTAAGAAGTGCTCTTACACCAATTCTTGAGAGGATGAGGTTAGAATAAATTTGCAGGATCTCACAACAAAATGCTGATTAAAAAAAGGAACTAAAAATCCTTAAAATAAAACCCACTATTACATTCCTGGGGATGTATCAACTCAGAAGACCCTGGATGGTAGCACCTCAGTACCAATTTTCTCCAGGAACATGTCCACCTTCTGATTAAAAATGACCCAGCTGGTTATACTGAATACGCTTTGTTCACAGGTTACCCTACAGTAAGGTCTTTTTATGCTTCCTCATTTGATAAGACTGAGTGGTTTAGTTTTCTTGATCTGTTCTCCAATCTTCAGGGCCATGAGGCCTGGTCCCCTGTGAAAGCAGCAAGAGAATCCCCCCACATTTGGACACAAAGCTGTTGAGGCAGGACTCCCACGATGTTTCTCTGTAATGTGCTTGCTTTCAAACTTTTTTTTTTTGCAACAAGTCTGTGTGTCTATAAATACAATCCACTCTTTACAGTAAAAAGTGTTAAAATGTCAAAAAAATAAATATCCATGTTACAGTAACTAGATTATTCAATAAAATACATCCCTGCCATTCTTGATTGAAATGCTCAAAGAGAATTAATTTCATTTGGACATTTTCCAGAGATTCGGGTTATTGCAAATCACTCCTGGGGTGGGAAGGAGAAGCATCTTCTCTTCCTGTAAAGTGTGATGAAGGGGAATGAAGTGGAATCTCAAGGAAATCAAAATGCCAGTATCAGGAAGCTTTGGGGGAGATCTGTATTACCAAGTAGCAGAGCTGCAGGGCTTATTGGTCCTGACTGTGGCATCAGAACACTCCCCTTCAGAAGAGTCACAGTCTGATTCTCCAAACTGTGCTGGGTTCTGCAAAGCAAAAGGAAAGGGGGAGCCTTAAGCAACATTCTTATATTGCAAATCAACCACACCATCCCAGTCTGTAATAGCAGACAGGCAAAGATCACCACCAGCAGAGACAGAGAGACTGGCAGCACACAGGAGATAGAAACAGTACATAATCACCCCTTGTCACTTGTCTTCCCTCAACAAGGGAACAACAACATGTATCTGGGCAGAGCACTACCAAACAGACAGTTATGAGAAGATGGTGCAGCAGGCTTAGTCCTACCCCTCTCAAACATTTGAAAGACAGTAAAAGGAGGGGGGGAAAAAAAAATCATTCTAGCTTTGTCAGCAAGGCTGCCGATGGCTAAGTTTGAGGCAGACAGTTTACATCCATTCCACTTCATTTTCTACTTTATGTGATATTTTTATCTCACTTAATGCAACTGCAAATCTGATGCTCTCCCAATATCACACTCATCTTGAACAGCAAATTATGTTTGGCTTTGTTTGTGCTATTTCCCCCTCTACTCATCTGGCCAAGTATGAGAAAGATTGGATATTTAAGCAGTTGATTTGCTGTAGTACATCTACCACAGTGTTTCCTAGGCAGCACCCATCCAACTTTCTGGACCTTGGATCCCCTTCCATAACCTCTTTTTTTTTACTTAATAGAAGGAACATGGGATAACTAAACTTACAACTCACCTCACAGCTGTGTTCATCTGCACAAAGTTTGCCCAGAGACATCTGAGTCTTGACTCTCCGCACAGCACACTCTTTGTCTGAAAGCCCATCAGACTGGGTGGAGATTTCAATGGGGATCTCTGGGGTCTGGGACAGCATGTCATCCAGCTTCTCTGCCAGCTCATCTTCCAACTTGGTGGCCAGCTCATCTGGGCTGTTTGAATGATCACTTGTGTTCCCCTCCTCTCCATCTGACACAGAGAAGTTCTCCGAGCTGAAGGTTGAGTAAGACTGGCAACTGCTGATGCAGCGGTGAGGTCTGCAAACCAGGAGAGTAGTTTAGCTTCTATCACAGTGCCTCTGATCCCAGAGGAAAAGCAATTTCCTGGGTGCTATATTCAGCTACTCTGCTATGATTGGCCATGACACACTCCTCTCCTGGAAGAGCCTGTCCCCAGAAGGCCACAACCAGCTACAAAAGTTAGAGTTTCCCAGTGGACACACTTCTGTGCATGCTCTCACGGCAGAGTAAGAATGAGCTGGCAAGCCAGCACAGTGTTACAGTTCCAACATAAGGAACTCTATTTCTGACAGTTAGCAAGGATACTAGACAGCTTGCTTTCAAGACATATATCACAATCCAAAGCCTCAAAACATTAGTAGTGCAATGAATGCAGAGGGGCTGCTACATCCTTACACAGGTTCCCCCAGCAAACCTCTCATTTCCTTTCTGAAGCATGCTATGCAGAGTAGATTTCTGCACCTGTACTTCTAACTAGCATCTTCAGCACAAGAAGAATAGGGCTTGCTTACTGGAACAGGCAGCCTAGGTTACTCACATCTGTTCTCCCTACCAGATATTTCTCAGACACAGTGCATACAATACTGCCTGCTTGCTTCTCCATACTGGGCTAAGGGCTTATTCCTTCCAAAAATGTCTTTAAGCCAACTAGTTTCTATCCCTAGAAAAGGCTTTACATCAACTCTTCAGGAGTCTCTTCCCACCCCAAGAACACATCTCCAGTGAGTCATAACTGATCTGCAAGGCTGACAGCAAGAGCTCTGCAGAGTGGTAGGTTGCCTTTCACATCTTACAGCTATGGAAATCTACCATGTTTTGAATGATTTACTTCAAGAACTGCATCTCTAAATTCATCTGTTCTTATTTGGTCTTGTCTGCTACACGTTCATATTAGCTGGTCTGCCCTGGAACATACTTTTCTTTAGCAGTCATTTTTCCCAAAGAAAGGCTATGCTGTAGGTTTCAAGCTAATTCAACTGGAAATATCTTCACTACCTGACAGTAATCCCTAGAGCCAGGATTTAGGTATGTGCACTCAAAAAATAAGCTCACAGTTACTTGAATGGGGTAATCACCTCATGCCAGGATTCAACAGTAATGGTACAAAGTATCAGTTGACTGAAGGTGCCAGGAGACCTACAACAAGTCATCACATTGAATTCAGGAAAGGCTACTTGTCTTCCAAGTTAGTCAGTCATAGAAGCAGCAACAATCACACAAGAACTGTATGAGTCAGAAAACTTATCTAGTCCAGCATTTTGTCTCCAGTCCTAGGCAGATTTGGGAGAAGTATGAGAACAGGGTGTGTAGACAGAGCCTGTTTTCTCTTGGCATATATTGCTGGCTCGTACATTTCAGCAAATCAGATTTCTGAGCTGAAAATCAAACCTGGATAACAGTGCTTAACAGCCACTGAAGGATCTATATTCCATAAATTTAACACTTAGGACTTCTTATGTTTTGATATCTGGAAAATGAGCTCCAAATCTGAAAATATTTTGGATGGAAAAAGCACTTCCTTTTGTTCATTTTAAACCTCTTGTTTAATTCACTAGGTGTCCCTAACATGAGAGGAATCATTCCTTGTCTATTTTCTCCACATAACTCACAATTTCATGCACCTCCAGTTTGCTTCTCTTCCTGCTAGACAAAGATTTCTCATGGATTTAATCTCTCTTCTACAGAAACCATCTCTAACCATTCTTGTCACACTTCTCAGCACCTTTTCATAGTCTACCATGGTCTTTCAGCTGGGGCAATCAAAGGTGGCATTTGGGATTCAGGCTGCAGGGGTGCCATGGATGCATACAACAGCAGACAAGCTAGACAAGCTCTTATTTTCTTCTCTGCTCCTTTCCTAGCAACCTTTGACCTATTTTCCCACTGGATCACTTCTGCACTTCAAGTAGCTGCTTTCATAAAGCTACAGCACTAATTCCACAATCTGTTTCCTGAGCACAGGACTGTAAAGCCCACTACTACACAGGCTTAGGTAGGAACACTCCCTCAAGTCTTATATTACAGGTGACACCATCAAATTTGATCTGCCATGGTGCCTCCTAGCTCTTCAACCCTATTTGAATTCAATTACAAAGGTCCTGGAGTCTGCCCCACTGCAGCACAGTTAATAAATAGCATTTTTAAGACTCCACAAAGGATCTCAACATCCAACAAGTCTGATTCTGGTGAAACAGATGGAGTAGCTTATTTTTTTAGGCAGAATAATACTATCAAGTGTGATCAAATTGTGCTACAAACAGTCTGTAGCAAAAAAGCTATGCTAAAGATAACATCTCAGAACAGGCTGAAAATAGTGAGTGAACATGAGGGATCAATTGAAGGTAGATGAGATGCACTGAATGCAATTCTGTTCTTTTGCCAGCACCTTCCACAGTTTCAATGCTGGTATGCAGCTGCTACAGCAGTTCTCCTGAGTTTTGTCCCACCAAAGAGAGATTAGAGTGAATTCACCTTTTACCTTTGTCTACGAGGAAACTCCACTTCACTATCTACTTCACCCTCTTCCTCTTCTGAAGAGTCATCACCACTCTGGCAGAAAACAAGGACAAGAATGGTGTCACATTTGTGAGAGAACAAACATGGTTGCCCCTCAAACCTCCAGGACAAAGTCACTGTGTCAACGGGCTGCAACACTCTAGACAAAAAAATAACCTGTATATCCATGAAAACTGACTCAGACATCTTTTTACAAGGAGATTATTTCAGGCAGTCTTAATGCTGCCACTTCTGAATTTGAAGTGATTGACTTTCAAATACACTGGAGTACTTCAGCAGGCACTGAGTACATAATGTTCTGGATTTTTACAGAAGCAAATCAAGTAATTAGTATCATACTGAAATCCACACAAACCATTGAGCTGATATGGCACTCTTGGCTTTACAACTTCAATCTTCCTCAACATAAGCAGGAAAGAGGGTGACACAGCCTTTGCTGGTGTATTTCACCAACTAAAAGCTGAGTTTTGTTCCATTCTCTACAATAGTGAGCACAGAGCCTTTTATTCTCCTTTTTCCATCCAAATACACCCCTCTGCACTCTTGGTTTTTACAGCCTCCTTCTGTCTTATTCAACCTGCCATTCCCTTATAATATGAGATTCTCCTCCCTTCATTCTGGGCCCAAACCATACTCTTGGTCTTGTATTCATCCTCTTTTCATTCACTTTTCCAACTAGGCCTAGTTCTCCTGCTCTTTGAACTCCACTCAGACTGGTTCCTACCTCTCTCACCACCTGGATGGAAGCAGGAAGAACAAAGAACTGTTACTATACAATTGTGTTGCAACATCTTTTTGATTCTTGCAAAAACCTAAAAAAACACATGAGAACTTTGACTTTCAGTCAAGTGGGACAGTTTCTGGCAGGTGCAGCAAAAGGCATTCCCCAAGACCATGGCAAATGTTGAATTTCTGTTCCAAGGCCCAGCAGTACTATAGATTCTCAATGAAACCATTACATGGTATTTAACATCAGCAAAAGAATATGTGTACACATTCCTTTGTTTTGAAAAAGGCTTGAAAACATTCTGAGATTTTCAAGAGCAAAAATTCTGTAAACCAAGTTTCAGCTCAAACAAAAACTGGCTAAATGGCAAGTAACAGAACTAGGCCCCATCAAACTCCCACTGGACGTCCTTCATGATTAGCAGTATGTTTCAATCTGTCTACAGTACTTATCAATACATTTGACTTTAAAATTATGTCCAGAATACAAAACAAAGTTCAAGTAGGCATGATTTCTTTAAGATAAAGTTGTACATGTAACTCTACTGTTATGTGCATGGGAACATGGCTTTGCTACTCTACTATATCCAGACACTAGCCTATGCTACACACCTTTTGTGGGAGATGGAAAAGAGGAGCAAGTTTTGGTGCTTTTTTCAAATCACTATGCTTTCTCCTTACCTTTTGAAGGGGTCTTGCTTTGCAAGGTAGCACTGAAGAAGCCATATGCTGGGGAGTGCCTAGGGCAGATGCTGATTTACAGTTGCTGAAGTCTTCTTCCTCCATCTTCTCAATGAACTGTGCATTCTCGTATAGGGAAACAGATGTTGGTGACTGGGAATGGCTGATGCCCGTTTCAGCAGATGATATCTGTACCTGACCACTGTCCTCTTCCCTGCACTGGAAACAGGAATTATATGGATCTGTTTTGCAACACTCCAAATGCTCAGCTGTGCTTTCTTTGCTCTCCAGATTCCTTCGGCAATCTGCTTCCATGGCAGCAGAGATGAGATCAGGGCTGGAACCAGACATGCGCCTTTGCGCGTGGTTACTGAGAGGGCTCCGCAGCGCTGCTGCGGGACCAAAGTACCTTAAGTTGTTTGCACAGTTGGCAATATCTTGTCCATGGGCATGAAGCCGTGAGTGATGGCCATGGGGATGGCTGTAGTCAGCTTGCTGTGGTAGGCTAGGGTGATGAGCATGGTTATGAGGTGGAGGTGGGGGTGCATCATCTTGCACTGGCTGGTTTTTCAAGATCCCTGCAAAATCATTGTAGCTGCCTTTGCTGTTCCCTCGGCGGTGACGTGGCTTACTGCGGTAGCGACTTTTGCCACTCAGTGTGGACATTTTGGGACTTCCTGAGACTGGTGAGCCATTGGATGCTGCTTCTGTGCTGGGTATGCCCTCTGACTTCAGGAGATCTGGCCTGAGGGACAGTCAGCAAAATTTACACATTAAATCACAAACTAAGAAATTGCATCAGCTTGGAGCCAGGATGAAAAGGCAGCTGTAGCCACAAGCACACTCTGCTTTCTGAAATCCACAGGCTTCTCTCCCCTTCAGCTGTGACTTCTGCATTTAGTTTCCTTTGATCCTCTTCTCTAAATGTCCTTTCTATTCAGCCCATCATGCTCTACACTTTTTCTTGCTGTTTTTTCCAATATCTGCCACATACTCTCCTTTTTCTGCTCTTATTCTTGTTCTGCTCCCAAAATAGCTCCCTCCTAAGACCTTGGTGTAGGACATGTCTCTTACTATGTGCATATGCAACACTCAGCACAATAGGGTCCCAATCTGTTGATGGTTATCAGCCTGCCTATTTCAGAAGCACATGTGGATATTAATTCAGAAGTGATTTTTCACTGTTAATCAGGACTAGCTCCTGGAAATCTCAGAAAATGGAAGAATAAAATAGACAGCTCCTCTGGAAAAAAAAATAAAATCTCACTTTCTGAAAGTCAGGTAGAAGAGAAACAGCTGAAAGGACAGGCATGAATTCCCAAATCTCAAATCCCAATTTAATTTCTCAACAATGAATCCATCCTCCCTGAGGACTGGCTGATTTCCACAATGCCTCAGCCTGCTTATTACCATTCCAGTCAAGGATGATCTAACTGCTCTCTGCTTGGACACATATTAGATACCTCCTGTCAAAGCACCATCATCTGTGAAAAAAATCAATGGACCAAACAGCTCCAGAGAGCTGCCCAGGTAGAAGGGATAATTAAACAATTGTGGTTCTGAGGATCAGACCAGACCCAAGAGTGAATACCCCTTTGGCTTATCCTGTGTTGTCATCAGATTCCAAGTGAAGTAAGCTGCCTGCTTATCCCAGTGAGGACCTACTGCAGAACTAAGTTGTTACTTCCTACCTTTTAGTCTGGCTGCCTGGTTTATGGGAGACCCCTTTCCTCTTCATCAGCTTCTCCACTGTATTGGGGTGGATTATTGGTCTGACTGGGTGGCGTTTGTAAGTCCCAGGGTATTTCTTTTCCACTGCTTGTTCCCTCCTGAAACATTGGGGGAGGACAGAAATAAACAACAAACCAAACAACAGATGAGTTCTCTCTTACCCAAATGTAGCTCCTGCTGGACAGAAACACAGCTCCACTGTGAGTACACTGTGTGCCTGTTTCTCATCTATGGCTGGGTGCAACAGAAGATGCTGTTCTGGGAAAGGACAGAGTCATTTTCTAAATCCTCTCTGCAGAGATCAGGCAGTTGGAACAGAGCCCTGGTGCAAAGTCCAGAAACAGCACTGCTTTTCTTTTTACAAAGGGGGGCCAAAGGATGCCAATACCAAACAGGAAAGATGCCGTTCTCCCAGTCAGTAAACAATGGGTAAAGATATGTACGCTAAGTGGTCTGCAGTAATCTACTCTTAAGGAACATCTCTCTGCTTGCCAACTCTTTCTTTACCCTAGAAGTTTTTCAGGGGACACTAAATCTACAAGTACTACCATACAGTTTAGAAACGAAGTAGTGTTATTTTCTTTCTGTATGCATACTGTCACAGGCCTGGCATGCCATTATGCCCAGAGATACATACTTTATGAGCTCCTTCTCACGGACCTCCAGCTGCAGCATAATAGCACTGAGCTCCATGTATAAATTATTGGCTCGCTCCAGCTTCCTCTCATAGTGTTCACGGATATCCAATGCATGCCTGACAAACAGAAAACTTATCATTCAACAATCTGATGCCCATGGACCAAGAGAGGAGAATAAGAAAAAATAGTTGTTGCAAACACAAAAGACTGTGCACAGACCTCAGCTCTTCTCTTCGACGACGAATCAATTCTTCATCTAACCGGTGGATACAAGTTCCTTCACTTTTTATTTTCTCAAAATGTTTCTTCACTTCTTCTCTCCATTCAGCCTAAGAAAGCAATTTATTTTCAGGCATTTACAAAGGATTGGGATCCTTGGTTGCATCAAAGAAAAACTCTTAGGCAACACTCCTTGTGTCCGCGGAAAATTACATGTTTGGGTTGAAAACGTATTTGTTAGCTGACTTGTTTTGGGTAACAACATTGTAGCATGTTTAATTTCAGCACTTTCAAATGGTATTTCCAATTCTGTGCTCCAGTCAGATAATTCAGAATATATCTGCATTTTCTAAAAAATATTTTAAAAAATTCCTGAAGATCTATCTCTTCATCCCAAGGGAACATTTTCTTCCCTTTTGGTGTTTAAAGTGAACAAAAAGGCTTATGATTTGGAAACCTGTATGATGACTGTCACTAGGGTGGTACTAACTCTATTTGCCCCTTGGAGCCCTGGTTCTTGCAGCTTTAATAAATGCACCCACTTGCTCACATACAGCTCAACACTGTGTAGATCCTCTAAACTGAAAGCAAGGTTTCATTCTCATTCCCACATGTGAGCAGACAATAGCTCACTGGGTAGGACTAAGAGGATTCTCTAAGAACACACTTTGGCTGCCCTACTCATGTTCACTATAAATGCAACAGTTCCACTCTCAGCAGTTTCATGGTCTCCTGTACAACAGAATTGGTAGAAAAGCTGGGAGCAGAACATCTAAAGTCAGCAGTCTCAGGGAGAAGTGAATGAGACAACGCTGAGTTTCTGACTGAAGTTGGCAGATGCCACAGTTTGTGAGAGGTTGGGTAAAAGATTTTACAACACCCATCGGTTTTTGCTTCTCCCTAGGAATCAAACTGAAATCATGGGTCTGGACTTTTGCTGTACTCAACGCAGCCTCTAAAATCAGATCCTTGGCGCTAACTAGTACTCATGGGCTACAGCCACTCTCCAGTTACCTGTGATTTGAAATAGGTTTCCTGAGGAGTAGCCAGGACATCAGCAGATGCGATATCCAAGTGCATCAGTGTCTGCCGGAAGGAGGGACGATTCCGTGGCTTGCTCTGCCTGCAGCAAAGCAGACAAACACCCAAGCATGAGATGAGGTTAACATTGCTGGCTTCTCCTGCCCTTCTGAAAGAGTTTCTCACTAGAACTGACAGATTAGAGCAGAGGAACTTTTCTGGTTTTCTCTTTTGCTGAATATGCACTTATCGTGCTGGAGTTGTTTTGTACTCAGTTTTATGTTACTGACAATCTATTCTGAAGAAACAAGAGAGATTAAAACCATTTAAAACACGAAAAAGTAATTACAAAGTGAAAGACAAGAAACAAACTGAAACTGTTCCTAATCTCTTTGTAAAGAAGAAACACATCTCAGTTCAATAGCCTGTTAATTTCCAAATTTTATAATGGGAATACTCAATCCAGTAGAAATGAAAATTTACATTCAACAGAGCACAGTGCCTACAAATATCAAACCTATCTATGAGGGTACATAGGACATACCTGAGCCTACACTGTATTGTATTGCACTGAACATCTCTGTAAGGTCCTATTCAAGCACAAAACCATTTTTACCCTTGAGAGAAGAGATTAGCACTCGAGCTTCAGAACTGAACCCATTAGACTTGCTACTTGGATTCAGTGTTCAGGAGATTCTTCAGCCACCTCTCCCTTACAAACCCCATACTTCCACTAGATGGGGATACAAGTGTATGCACTGGGTGTTCAGAGCTCCACAAAGTGCTTCCTGCCTTTTGCAGCCATGCGCAGAAGCAGAGCCAGGCAGAGCACATCCCAACCCGGATACTGCAACAGCACGACCTGCTGCAGCTCAGGGTCAGGGGGGCAAGCAGTCACTTGAAAAAGATCCATAGATGCTCTGGCCCGGTTTTCCCTTTGAGCCATTGAGAGGATGGCTGGTAAAACTCATGGAGTGGGAAAATGCTAGAACCTCACTTATACTGTGTCAGAATGCAATTACAAAGACAAAGCATTAATTTCCAAGGCAGAATTTCAGCTCTAATCTGGCATGTGGAAGAAACTGAAAGCATTTACTGTATCTCTATCTGTAAAATCCTAGTTTCATACCAGGTTTGAATTTCTTTGTCCAATTCAAAGGCCAGTCATTTACAAGAATTCGAGTGAAAAATCATTTCCTTTCACTCTGGTGTCTGCCTCAAGAAATTTTATCCCTACTTTCTTTACAGCTCCTTTTCTCTTCCTACAGAGCTACCTTTTATCACCTCTTTTGCTACAAAAAAGCAATCTACTTCTGTGAAGGCTACTGCAGATGGCCTTCTTTCTGCTCCTGATTCACACTGAACAAGTAACTGTCACCCTGCTGGAGCTCCCATCAAGCTCTGTGCCCCCCTACATAATTCTCTCTGGTTCAACTCCTTTCCCTTCACTAACTTGTCTCAATAGTGTCTGCCTGCTCCCTCCCCTGCCCCATCCACCCAGAAAACTAGACAGGTCTATTCCTGCTTCCTCTAAGCTCCAAGTGTCCTTCTGGGGCCTGGCCTGCTGCCACAAGGAAGCAGAATCAAAACTGTTAAAACTTGTTGCTCTCGTGACACTCCACTCTGGGCTCAACAACTGACCCTGACTCTGGCTTCATTGGGTTTACTGGGAGTCTGGCAAGAGCTGGGAGTCAGCCCTAGGTCAGTGCAGTGCAAGGTTCAGTCTCTTACCAGGTCTGCTTCATGAGGATTTTGAAGCCATCTGGGCAGGTAGAAGGGACAGGAAGGTGCAAGCTGTTACTGCCCACTCCCCAAATGATGGCTGAAGAGTCCACGTCCTTGTAGGGAATCTCTCCTGTAAGCAGCTCCCACAAAACTACCCCAAATGACCTAACAAAGAAATAAACCAGGACAAAAGCTTCTGTATGAATTCAGTTTAACAGAAACATCTGGACCTTGAAAAAAAACCACTCTTTGTTCAGCAAAATAGGGAAACAGGTGTGTCTGATCTGAAATTGCAAGTAGGTGTTTACATAATAGCTTTTAACCAAGACTAAGTATTTCACACACCAGGTAACTCTTCCTCTTCTGCTCCAACACTGAGCTGAACATCAAACCACATTGGTTTTCACCCACCCTATTTCTTGTGAGATTTTTAAAATCCTGAAGGCATATTTTCTGTATAGATTAAATCTTACTCTCGTTAAATGAAAATGGAAGTTAGCTTTTCTGAGATAGACTTTTCACTGTTCTTATTGGTAAGAACAGATCATCTATTACTGGACAAACAGAACTGCTAAGTGTCTTACAGAGACAACACAGTAAGTTTGGAGGTTGGGTTTCTTTTAATTTTATATTTCATTTAAACTTTTTTTTTTCCCTCTAACCAGAAACTCCCTCTGCTATGTGTACTCCTAGATAAGAGTTTCATAGATTTGAGACTCAGCGCTACAACTACAGAAACATGGAAATTAAGAAACAAATGTTACATGCACAGGTGTCAGTATCAAAAGTACATGCAGTCTCACCTGATATTTATTTTGTGCTGAAGAAAGAAAGGCTAAAGGAAGAGAAAATTAAGACGACTTTGCATAGAAAAGAACCTCCTGTTACAAGAGCTGAAAGACGTAGGTAAGAAAACTCACTTTGCTTCTCTTCCTTAGTGAAACGATCAGTAAGGAACAAAATCTTAATTTATAATAGCAAACAGTTATTTGTTTTATTTACAATTTGCACCTAATAAACCACCAAAGAAACATCAAACCAGTTGATGCAGAAGTAACCAAAATACTCCTGAGAACCAACACCATGCTTACTGCATTAACAACCAGGCTGTGACACGAGGTGAGGTACAACCCAGACCTATCACCTTACCTGCATGCCCTATCCATCTGTGGGACACTGACTGTGCCAAGCTCACTGGGCAAGTCAAAGCAACTGAGAAGTGAGAAGTGTGTTTCTGGCTTGTACTGGTATCGTGTTGCTTTTATTAAGTACAGAAAAACATCTAAGGGACAAACTGCCTGGGTCTGAATATCAGTCAGGAAATAGAACTTCATGTGAAAAACACTGCACTTTCAAAGCCCACTGGCTTCAAGTCATGTGTGGGGGGAAAACAGCAAACCAAAACAAGCAGAAGTTGAACACTGTTTCAAGTTTTTTTCCCCTGGGCTGCAGGAGAGCAGAGATCCAGGTGGTTGTACAAACTACTAGGGAAATCCATCTAGTTTCAGCTCTGTTATGATTAAGAACTGACCGAGGATTTTCAAGACTCCTGATAAGATTATTATAGATTTATTTCTTTTTTGGTATGCTGTTATAGATGAGAGAGTGCAGACATATAAGCAGCTTAGGAACTGTTCTCATTTGTTGTCAGTGTTCATGAACATTGCTTTTACTCCCCTTGGGGGAGGAATGGATGTCAAGGAGGAGTTTAAGCAATCACCACTGCAGTGGAATCAAGAGGAATTTGCACCAAAGAGCAACATCTGTATGTCACTTAGGAGTAAAGGCGCACCCCTAGTCCTCAGCAGAGTTATCAGGTTGTTTTTATTAGACATCATGCTCCACACAATATGCCTGAACCTAAACCACTCTAAAGGACAGAAAGCTGAGGGTGGAAATCCAACACAGTTCCTTCGCATGAAACTGCAATTCAAAGGAAGGAGAACAGAAGACAAATGCTGAGTGTATTTTCTTTCCAAAACAACCCAAGAGTTTCTCCTAAAAGAGCTGGTTATGCTATGGCCTCCTACATCCAGATGAAATGACTGCACAAAACGCTGTGGGCACAAGATTACAAGACTTTCCCCACAGGAAATGTTGATTTAAAGTCATGACCCAGCTCCAAGCTAAAATGCCAGCAGCAGGCTGCTGCCTGACTTCACTTGCACTGTGAACCACCCGTAGCTTTGACTTGCAGCTTCATGCTGCATAAGGAAGGTAAAAGCATTTGAATCTGAAAAAAACACAAGAAGGAAAATTCATCCTGGCTATAAAGCAGGAAGAAGGGCATTTGTCCTGGCTACTGACATTTAACATGCATAAATAACACAGCAGGAATAGAGATGCAGTTCCTTTGAAGACCTTGAAACTTGCAGACAGCATCCCAAAGCAGCTTCAAGGCCGAGTCCTCTCTCAAACACTTTTAATAGAATACAGATCTTTGGACACAGAGTATATTTCACATGGGATGGAAACAGGTGTTAAAAACTTACAACATATCCTGGTTTCCTCCCTCTTGGATCCAGTGTTAGATTCACTGGACTACAATCCTGTAGCTGAACAGGTAACAGCCAAGCCCATTATGCAGAAAGCAAAAGGTGGTCAGACCCTTCAAGTCAGTAGAGGCCTCCCTACAGCTCAAGTGTGCCTCTGAAGAGAGTAGAAAGCAAGTGAAAAATACCCTGGCTGCACAAGTCGCTGAGAGGCCCCTGAGCACAAAGAGTGGAAGAACGCTCTGGCCTGGATAATGACACAGGGAAGAACCTTTGCATTTGCTTAGACATCTGCAAGACACAGGGAGCCTGCACCAAGTCTCATGAGGTACCTTTAAGTCTCAATGCACAACTTTTACACATGTATGTCATTTCTTTCTCCATTATAGACCAGGGTTCAGTAACAAAGTTCAGGGTACTAGGCAGATGGAGAAAGGGTAGTTCACCACAGAGCAAATTATCCCCATAGAAAGGTTTTGTTTGGAAGGAACCTTTAAAGGTCATCTCATCCAGCTCCTCTACAGTGAGCAGGGACATCCTCAACTAGATCAGGTTGCTCAAAGCCCTATCTAACCTAGCCTTGAACGCTTCCAGGGAGGGGCCCTCCACAGCTTTTCTGAGCAACCTGTTCCAGTGTCTCACCACCCTCACAGTAAAGAACTTCCTTAAATCTAGTCTAAATCTTCCCTCTTTTAGTTTAAAACCATTGGCCGTTGACACTTAAACATTGATACTACTCACCAGATATCCACCTTTTCAGAGACAGGTTCATTGCGTATCACCTCTGGGGCCATCCACGCCACGGTTCCCGCAAAAGACATTTTGGTACTTTTATCACTGAGTTCTTTAGAAGTACCAAAATCCGAGATTTTTACTGCATCTGTGTGTGTAACTAAAACACTGGAAGGAAAAAAAGAGGGGAAAAAAAATCAACATGTTGCAATTCTTCTCATATCATAACAGCCACTGGGAGTTCTTAATCTAAAGGAACAGTTGATGAGGCTATGCTGTTCACAATTGCAGAACAAGAAAACAGATTATGCATTTTCACTGATGAAAAAATACTCAGTTTGTTTGAGGTGGTTTTCTTTGTGCCTCAAATGCATTTCTAGATGCCAGAAGCCAAAAATCAATCTTGATAAAATTGCAAATTAGCAAGTCACTGAAGATTCACTGTATCTGCAGACGGTTCATTTTAGTTATGCTGTACCTTAAACTGTGCTGTAAACCATCTAAAAGCATTATTTTAACACACTGTCACAGTCATGTCACAGGCTAAAGAAGTGATAAGCATCTAGGGAATAAAAATATAGCAGCCAGATAGTTCTAGTTAGAAAGCAACAGAGAAATGAGAAAGGTGCATTCCAGAAAAACAGGGAAATAATAAAATAACAAAAGAACTAAGAAGGAAAAAAAAGGAAAGGCAACAGAATATCACGCTTTCAAAAAGGACCAGACATCATCACATTATTAGAAATGTTTCCTGACTGAGACATATCATGTAAAATACCGGTAAAATTTCTACTTTTACAACACTGCAGCACAGCAGGGGAGTACCAACAAGTTTATTAGCTTTTGCTCTCATTAGTTTTGAGTCAACATGGAAAAAAAACCCATGAGGCTTCTGACCCAACTTTAAACTCAAGACAAAAAAAAAATGATAACCACCACTAGGGGATGTTTAAGCAGCTGGAGACTCACTTTGGCGACTTGAGGTCTCGATGGATGATTTTGTGTAGGTGCAGATAATTCATCCCACTTGCAATGCCTGTGGACCAATCCACAAGCAGCCGAGGAGTGACTTTTCGCCCTGCTCGCAGGACTTCATAGAGCTGTCCATGTGCACAGTACTCCATGATAATACAGTAGCATGGGGCTTGAGTGCAAACTCCCCTGTCATAGAAAACACACAGCTAGTGAGGACCAGTAGAGTGAAAGTCCCAGAGCAACTCTCAGAGGTGGCAATCAAGGGGCAGCAGAGTAACCCATTTACTCTGCCTGGGTAAAGCTCTGCTAATAACTCTCCTTTCTGAACAGGAAGGGGAATGTTTCTTGCATGCTTAGGACAGGAGGAACTTCATTTGTGACAGGGGTGGGTTTCCTTCAACTTCCACACATGCAGATCTGTAGGGTTCACAGGAGGTGTTTGGCGAGCCTGCACCCAAAGTGCAGCATTGTGTGAGAATGGTGCTCCATAAGCTTTTGTTTTCACAAGACTGCATGACAGTTTGAGATGATGACCACCCAGTTTGTCCTACAGATAGCTCAGTTTATGGCTTTTTAAAACTTGGTCAGGATACCTAAGTAAATGGCTTTTCCCTGGATAAATGTATGTTTCTAACAAGATTCAGAACCTACTTGAACGCAATGATGTTAGGATGTTTGAGTTTCCGCAAGTGCTTGATATCCGTTTCGTTCTGATCTCTCACTTTCTTGATAGCCACCTCCTCTGCCCGGAATTTGCCCAGGAAGACAGCTCCCTGCGCACCGCTGCCCAGCCACTGCAGCTCCGAGATCTCCTCGAAAGGGACCTCCCAGGTATCTAGGCACAGGCAAGAAAAGGGGATAAGTTAAAAGAACAAAAATGTTCTGCTGTAAGATCACACCAGGACAGCACCTGCCATCTCCCTTGCTAAATCCAAAGCTGGACTTTTCTAGGGGTAGCAGATGGCATCCTCTGCCAGTTCAGGCACAGGTGATACACAGACTGCACCTGCTCAGTCCCAGCAGCCCTTTCCTCTAGCTCCTCTCCCCCATCACAGTTGCCTGTTTCTTCCCATCCTCCTAGTTGTTTTCTTCAGCTGAGCTCACCATCACTGCTAACCACTGAGGTGAGACACTTCAACCTCATAGCTGCTTTGCAGGCAGCATTTCAACATATCAGGCACACAGGATTGACAATTTAGGGAGAAGGTCCTCTACTCCAAAACTGAACCATGATAGTATCTCTTATAATATACATGACTCCACTCAAAAGCATAGACCAGAAGAAATATTTAACACTGACAAGAGAAAAAAAACCAAAACCAATAAAACATTGAGGACTTTCCCCCACAAAAAACCAGGGTAAAAAAAGGCAAATAAAAGGGATGTCAGTGGTGGCAGGCTGTAGAACACAGATCAGCAACCACCCAGTTGCCCAACACAAAGCACATTAACTACCACCACCAGTCACAGAAACAGGTCTTTTTCCCACACCAACATTGTGTGTATCAGTGTCAAACAGGCAAAAAAAAATATCTTAAGGGATTCCTCCTCTAAAGTACCCACATGCATCTTGTGGGGATACTGATGGAGTGGTCCGGTAGCACTGTATAAACTATTTCAAGACACTTGTACCCATCAGAACAGAAAGCCTTGTTGCCTGGGAGTCACCTTGAAATTACTTTACATCCCACAAAGAGCAACATAAAAGGCAGGCAGTAATTTATTTACTGTATCTCAATAAATGTTTAAGTTTAGAGAATAAATTATTTAGCAACAAAACCAAGTAACCCACTGATATCTGAAAGAAAAGGAAGTCGCACCTGTACGGATCCCTATTTCAGATCACTACAAAGATGTGTCTTCTTGTTTCATCCAGTCTATGAGCCATTGGGGTGTTCCCAGGGCTGCAACTGAGATTATGCAAAAGTGTCCATTTTAGATACTGTCGCCACTGGAGGTAAACTTATATACCCCAAACTGTCTCTGGACTGATCCTGATTTAAATCATTCCCTCAAATTATTCCTGTGACAGTCAGACACTGGCTGGATGTCTCCTGCCGAATGACTGCTCTCCAGGCATGGCCAAGGAAGGTCAGCTCCCATCTGGAGCCAGACCCCAGGGCTCATTCTGCTCACTGAACTAGAAAAAAAAAAATAACCAACAAAAAACATTGTTAATCTACCACAAAAGTTTCCTTCAACTTGGCAGGACAAAGTTCAACTCTCAGCACATGTTTCTTCACAGACAAAAGTCTATTTTTCATACTGGTATATCCCCTTGCAACCTTATGCTGCACAAAAACATTAAGCCAGCACATGCAGCTCTCAACTGAAATGCATTATAACTAAGCAACCAAGTAACCATGGATTTGCTGCAAATGATCCCTATCCTTAATTTTCAAGAATGCCATGACACTGTGAAGGTGATATTGCCTACTAGCAAATGTACCTAACAGAAACTGATGCATGAAACATGCTGTGACCACTATCTTGACCACAGGACAGTCTAGTATTTAAAATAATCAGCGTTCCTCTTCAAACAAGTTGAGCAACTTTTGACACAATAATTGTAATTAGTATTTAATTTTTTAATTTTTTAGATGTTTAGACATTATGCAACAGTTCTTTAGATATGGAAAATAAGAAAAATAAGAAAATAAGAAAATTCATAAATAAATTGAGATCATCTGTATTTCTATTTAATTCACAAATGCATTGGTTCTGAAAGAAGGTGGCAAATAAAGTTGATTTTTCTGTTGGGTGATGAGCAGTATTTTTACATAGGCAAGATTGAAACTACTCCATTGTACTGAAATTGGTGTTTCTTTACAGGTGAGAAAACTGCCTTGCCTATACATGGCACCCAACATGGTCATTTATTTCCCTGAAGCACTCCAAGTTTGTGAGCAGTAATATTGCTATCACCCTGGAGCCCTAATTTGCTCTTTATAATACCTATTAACATCTGCAATGGCAAAGGCAGAGACAGACTGTAAACAAAGTAATCATGCACTTCCTCCTGCAAAGTCATCTTGTGTTTATTTGATAAGACATATCCTTTCCCATATCCCACTTACACACTGATCATTAAAGCCATGATTTAGGGAAGAGGCTTCAGTATGGCAGCCTTGGATATACATACAGATTGGGGAATAAGAGGCTGGAAGGCATATGACATAATTTTGGGGGTTGTCCGGTGCATAGACAGGTGTTGGACTTCATGATCCTCGTGGGTCCCCTACAAATCAGGAGATTCTATGATTCTACGACCCTTTATATTTGGGAATTACAAGAGCAGCCAAGAGCCAAACCATATGTAACATAATGCAACAGCAAGACAAAAATAAAAACCACCCTTTCACTGTACAGGAGCATGTTACTACATTTCACAACAGCCAGCAACAGCAATTCGTTTGGCTCCCGTAACGCTGAGATCTCTGTCATGTTGACCAAGAGCTTGAAACACGAAAAGACTTGAATAAAACAGCTACAAGAACTTGGATGTGTGGCTACAATGACTAGTCACAGTTAAATCAAAGTGCCTGTACCCAGAAGAGTAACACTCCAGATGACCAGCAGGGTGGTAAGGAGATATGGCTAGGCACAGTAATCAAGACTTGACTCTACAGCCAACTTTGTTGCAGATGTCCATTAACATTGCTCTGCTAAACATCCTCTGAGTCGCCCAGACTTCAGGACAAGCTGTAGCTCTCCTAGCACTTCCCTCTCCTGCAGCAGGATAGAAATGAGGATATCTTCTACCAGAATGGAGCAGTTTTTATTTCAGACTCTTCTGGGCCTAAAGAAACTGGCAGGATACTTCCCCTAAACAAATTAAAGCGTAATAGCACCAAGAATTACACAAGAGCTTGAGTTTCTAAGGTGATTAAGAACCATTTCAGTAGAATGATGGGAATCTGTTTCCCATGGGGAAGAAATACAGGAGCAGCCTGAACCAGTAAGTTAATCTATCTGAAGCAAACTTGCACTGGCTACTTGCCAGCATTTGCATTTTGACAAAAAAAACCCACCCACAAACACAAGCACACTTTGTAGAGCACCTTGCTCTCCAGGTTCACACAAAAATGCACATGGTAACAGTAAGCACGTAACTTGTGAAAGGAAAGGTGAAAGCAACTCCTTAAGAGAGATTCTTAATCCAAAGCAAGTGGCTTGGAAGTGTAATGAGCCTGCAGAAAACACAAACAAATCTTTCTATAAAGCAGTAGAACCCAACAAACCAAATCAAATAACTAGTAGACACAAGTTAAAGACCTAAATATCCCTGAAAGCAGTCACCAACAGCCTTTAGAAATCAGGGAAAACAACTGGGAAAACCTCACCAGGAGTGATTTTTATGGGTCAAACTCAAAATACTTAAACCTCAGATAATCAACTGGCAGCCACTGCACAACACAAAAGCAAACACTCCCTGCAGGAATGACTATTCACCTAGAAGGAAGAGCATTTTACAGCAGCAATTGGCACTGCTTAATCAGCCAGCAGACCACTGTGTGGCAACTTCCAGCTGACCAAAGCTCTACCCAGCGTAGGTTTGCAAGGGAAGCACAAAAAGGCACTCCTCTTGATGACCATCTCAGATGGGGAGAAGGAAACTCAAGGAGTAACTTCAAAAAGATGTGAAATCATGTAGAAGATATTCTTATCTTTTCCCCCATTCACTAAGTCACAAGCAAAGCCTTCACAGGCAATATGGACTCAAGTATCAGACATTTGCAAAGGACATGAAACCTATTTATATTTTACTACTTCCTACCACAACACCACCACCATGTCCCAGAGTTTGGGCCTGCCAGAGATCCAAAGTGGATGAGCAGGAATGCCAGTAAATCACAAAGAAGTAGTAGGAAGCATTTGCAGGCAACTTGAAATTCCCTTTGGTTGCAGGTCTAGACTGGACATCTACCTCAGTGGTTGATTTAGCCCAGCACAAAGGATTTCTCCTGGATCAGGCTTAAAGTAGTTGTTTCATGAAGGGGTGGCAAAATCACCTGCAAAGATCTACAGCACCAGCCCAAAGCTGTAAATAAGTTCCCAGGGGAATGAAAGGCTACTACAAGCCTCGCTTTACTGCTGGAAGGGCCACAAACATTTCCTCAGCGTGTCTTCTCCAAATGTGTAACACCCACACAAACACAAACCTTGCATCCTCTGCACTCTTGCTAAAAGACTGCAAAAATAAAGGCAGTCACATACATTAGTTACTAAACTTCTGGTTTGTACACAGTTGATGAAACACACAGAAAGAAGACTTTTCTGGTGGCAAGAAGTGAGAATGAGATCATCTGGAAAACACAGAACATGAATATTCTGACCAAATCCTCAAGTTTCAGCACCAAAGCAGTTTAAAAAGGTTTAGCCTTGGACAGTAGAAGCATACTACTACCATCAGAGATCTGTCCAACTGATCAGCTCCAGAGGAAAAAACCCAACCAACCAAACAAAAACACAATAAAAATGGAAAAGTCTTTTTCTCACTCTCATTTATGACAGTGAATACACTGAAGATGCAGCTAAATCACATAGTCCACTTACAGCAAATCCCAATTAATCTTCAGCCTTACCACATCTGCAGCCATTTCAAAATTGCCCTTTTAGGAAAGGCCTAATGCCAGTGGCAAACACCCATGAATCTATGGCTCTGAACATGCTCATGACACTGACAGCAGTAAGATACCTCTGTGGATATGAAGAGTAGCTCTATGCACACCCCTCAAATGCAACAACACACTCAGCTGCTCATTTTCATTAGTTAGCACTTCATTCTCTTTTATTAGTGACTTTCACACAAAAGAAAGTGTCCCTTGTGGGCCATCAAAGCACACAAACTGTGGCCTCCAACACATCTGCTGCCCTAATTATATGCGAAATATGATCTCTTTGCCTCACAGGTAGCTTTCCTGAAGCTACCCATCCAAGCTTACAGGCACATGCAAGCACATAATAGTTCAGCAGCTCTTTGTGATGACAGAATTCTAACCTGGTGAGATAGCACCTTTATGGGAGATTCACAGAAATGATAGAAGCAGGGAATGTCACTCTGCATGTGTATCCTTTCCTTGGAAAGTTTCAGCCTCACTTAAAAACACCGAGCATCCAAACCAAAGCAGCACAACATTGACATATTGACACCAGGCCTCCTTTGAATGCTGCTCTGAGGCTCATTTTCCTTCACAAGGGAGGCTTCCCAGCCAGACCCAGTCACCCCAATAGCATTAATTACCCACGGAATTTTCAGCCAGCTTTTTTATTTATAGACTCAACCACATGTGACATTCTGAGTTTACAGCATGCAGACCAAACTTGGAACCGACTTTGCCAAAGGATTTCAAAACCAAGTAAGCACTTGCTGAGCACACAGGTCTGATAGACAAGAGGCTGCTGATTAGGGGACACCTGCTGTTCTGCATTGCAGTGATGGATTTCACTGCTCAGAGTTACGAAGTGGAAACGACTGACTCTAGGAAGAAGGAGTAATTTTATTTCAAGGCAGATTCACCCAACATGTTATGTTCCCTTGTATTAGGAACTGTTCCCCAACCCAGCTCTGGGATTTAGATATGAACCACTCAGATGGGGTTTCTGACCACACATCTTAGAATTTGTCTATGCCACAAAACCATTTGATGAATACTGAGTCACAATCACAGCAATACAGGAGAATTCTACCCCACAGTACAGTACAGTAGCCAGGCTGCCCCCACTTTCAATAAGCTTCAACCACTTCAGCTTCTTAATTCTAATGACAGATCATTCTTTTCCCATCTGCCACTTCCTTCCCCCTGCACTAGGGGAGAAATTCGACACCAAAGGCAGAGCATACTCTGCTCTTTAGCTTCCAGTAACTCCCAAAGATAGATGTACAAAATTGACTGGGACTCTACTTATTCGTGAACTACATATTTTATATATATATATTTATACTCACGTACACACTTATTTATACATCTAAATGAAAAATGTATGACCATTAAACTACATATTTCTGGAAAGATAACTAATGAATATTTTAAAGAGTAACATTTCTCCTGAACAAAAGGACATAAAAGATCATGTAATATGGCCATAGAGAAGCAATATGTCTGCTATTTGGTGGTCAACTGAAGACAGCCCTCACAGACACATGCAGGAGTACATCAATGTTTTTCATGCCTATGTCAATGTCTTCCATGCCTATGTCAATGTCTTCCATCTGGCATGAAAACACTGGAGAAATTAAATAGATGGTAAAATCCCTGTGTTCAAGCAACACAATTCTTTCTGATCCTCACACAAATACTTGGTTCAGATTCAGACCTTGTCACAATGGTCCAAGGCATAGGTCAGAACAGGCAATTGTTTTGGACTCCATCACAAGCTGCCTTTGCTACAAATTATAGCTCTTGGCTCTACAGTACAGGATTTCACTTTGCAAACCTATAATAGGGCTGCACGAGACAAAAATGATCACATGGAAAGCTGGGAAAAAGGCCTGGGTTGCTTTCCTCATCTTCACGCATTCCCCCAAAAGCAATAACAGTTTGCTTCCCTACTTACCTTGCTGCTGCAGTTTGTAGTCTGTGGAGTATGCTTTGCCTATGATGTTCCATACGGGCCTCAGACAACCAAAAAGTCCCTCAAGAAACCCACCACTTCCACTGGCTGATCTGTTGAACTGGACTTTAACATCATCAGCTCCACTGTTGCCCTCTCCATCCATAGTGTTCCTGTTACCCTGAGGAATGGCTGTTTCAGACTCATCCTGCTCTCGCAGCTGCAGCACGCTGTTCTCAAATTGGTCCCTAGAGTCCTCGCTGATGCTGGTCAGCACTGCCGCAGTGACCGGGCTGCTCATGTTTTCGATGAGGTCTGCCTGCAGCAAGCCCTTCTCACGCACATCCTCAATGAGCTCGGGGGATGGGTGGTTTCCAGTAGGTGCATGTTCATCATGTAACCTGCTAAAGTCTTTATCCTCACAGAAAGCTTTGCTGATCGAGTTTGGAGAGGAAGACAAGCTCAGGCGCTCCTGAGTACTGGCCATGATGCCGTGAGTGTGCATCAAGGAGACAGTCTGAGTTGGTACTTAGAGAATTAGTACACCACCATTCAGATGTGATATATGGACCCAGTACCTGAAACGAGAGGAAAAAGAACAACTTTCAAATTTTTATTTAAATATTTTCACTACGTGCACTTTCACTGAGGCGAGCTGATAATTAACTAGACATTCCAGCCAACTACTGATACTTAGTAAATAATTACTGCCCTAAAAGAAGAAAATAAATTATTCCAACAGAAACTGCACTCACACAGTACTCTCAGTAATCTACTGCAGGAATTGTCCAGTAAACAAATACCACAAGTTTTAAACAAAAGCCTAAAGGTCAAAACTGTGAAAGACTGTTTGCAGCAAAGAGCTGTTTCTTCATGGTTACTAGAGCATTTGCCAGACTGAAACTGATCCCCAGGTGGTTCCCAGCTCAGGTATCGTTTGAGTCAAGTCACTGTTTCTAGGTCTGGCACAGCCCACAAGCTCAGGATTCCTCTGCAAACCCTTGAGACAAGGCAATAGAGAAACAAAGCACAGTGACACAGGTGGCCTGAACCCACTGAGGGATGGTTTGCAGCTGCTCCCTCAGAACCCCACCTAATTACGGCCATCCTGGTCCTTTAGCTTCAACCTTTCAAGGTCAATGTAGCAAGATATGTTACATTCTCTAACCATGTTCGTGTCATCCTCACAAACAACTAAGAGAGAAAAAAGCCTCACAGGACCAGTATACTCTCCTCTCTGATCTCCTTCTAGAAGCCTGAAAAGCATCTCCTACTCTCCCGCTTGCTCCCTGCATGAAGTTCCTGGCATGTTGCATATAAATTCAGAGATGGTACTCTTTTAAAAGGCTTCCCATCTCTTGCTATGTGCTCCAATGAAAGACCCTTTTTCCACAATCCAGCACAGTGCCACCTTTCTACAGAGCCAGGCCGATAGCCGGGGGTTGCGCCGCAAGAGCTGTGCACTCCCAAAGCACTTTTCTGGGGTAGAGCCACTTCTGAAACAAGAATTAAGCAGCACAAGTAATTAAGCACATTCAGCCTGTAACACAGAACAAGGTCCAATTTTAAATTCCTT
The DNA here is from genome assembly GCA_013396975.1 of Bucco capensis. Classification (NCBI taxonomy): domain Eukaryota; kingdom Metazoa; phylum Chordata; class Aves; order Piciformes; family Bucconidae; genus Bucco; species Bucco capensis. The sequence goes on from VWZO01013601.1 coordinate 337,383, forward strand.
ATGAAGTTGAGGGGGTGGGAAACCAGCAGTAACAGAAACTATTTTGTGAAAAAGTAAGATCAGTTAGACTGGGTGCAAAGTCCTGGGCTCTGCAAACAGCCACTGAAAGGAAGGAAAGATGTGGCCAGGTAGCACACAGCCAATCAGAAGGGAACAGCTCAGTCCCATAACTCAAGATCAGGTCATTACAGGGATGAGAGATAAGACTTTCAGAATAATGTATGAAAAGCTCATGCCCCAGGATTCAGCCCCTCTCCAGAAGCAGAAGCAGCAAATAGGAACAACTCACTGTTTCACATTCCCATGCTTCTGCCTGATCACATGGGGCACACATAAAAGCTTTATTAGAAGAACATCATTTAGGTTGCAAACGTCATTCTTTAATAGAAAGCAAAATACCAAGTGAGGCAAAAATTGGAGCGTAGTCCATACTAGTAGTAAAGGAGCTGAATTAGACCTGTATAGAAAGCTTGAGAGTTGGTTATTCCTGACCTACCTGTGACCAGCATTACAATGACTAATTCCCCAGTGTGGGAAGCTGTAGGGTGACTTCAGTAGTACAGTTACTACTAGTAGTAGTTGTTTTACGATCACAGATTTTGTTGTTGATATAAACAAGAAAAGGAAAAAGTTTCAGATGTGAACAGAATTTCAGAAAAATAGCAAAACAACTCCAATTCAGCATTCCTGGGCACTGCCTCTGCTCATTTCCAAAAGTCTGAGAGACACAAGGGATTATTTCAAAGTAAAATGCGACCAGTGTTCCACAGAGAAATCTGCTTTTCATAACACAGCACATTAAGCATTGTAAATAAAACATCTGTTGGCTTCCCCTGCAAGAAAACCTAGAGGAAGAGCTGAAACAAGAATTTGAGGTAACAGTGTCCCAAGTATCTCAAATTTAAACAATGGGAAGCACATTAAAGATTAAATCAAGACTTGGAGGAAAAAACTGTTTTGTTGTTATGTTGGTGTACACTAACATAGTCTAAGATTTTGATTTTACCTTTCCATGTAGTTTTCTGAGATCAGAATGCTTGACTGTGTAGATTTAACAGAGGAAAACCAGCTTTTATTGTACATATTTCATATTCTCCTAGTTTCTAAATGTGACTCCTTCTCCTCAGTATTGCCTGGAAAGTTAAGCCTCTCTCTTCCATTCTCCTGCTGAAGCACCACAACAGATACATGTTATGCTGCTAATAGGTAATAGACCACGCTGACCTTCAATTCACTTCTACTCTGGTATTATTTGCCTTGCAGACACCTTGCAGCCTCCTACCACAATTGAGGCTCAATACAGCAGACAGTGTAAGTGCATACTAACAATCTTATTTTTTTATCTCCATAAAAAGACAAAATTTAGGCAAGTCACATGTGTTTTCTGTGCTGTGTCACTGAGGGCGCTCTTGATCCCCTCATTCAGATCGTCAATAAAGATATGAAAGAGAACAGGCCTTGATACTGAGCCCTAAGGAAAACCACTTGTGACTGGTCACCAACTGGATTTAACTCCATTTACTACCACTCTTTGGATTGGGCTAGCCAGCCAGTTTTTTACCCACCTAAGAGTATGCCCATTCAAGCCAGTTTCTTCAGGAGAATGCTGTAGCAGACAGTGTCAAAGGCTTTACTGAAGTCTAGATAGAAAACATCAACAGATTTTCCTTCATCCACTAGGTGGGTCACTTTGTCATAGAAGACCAGGTCAGTCAAGCAGGACCTGCCCCTCATGAACCCATGCTGGCTGGGCCTGAACCCCTGGTTGTCCTGTATGTGCTGTGATCACACTCAGGATGATCTGCTCCATAATCTTCCTGGGCACTGAGGTCAGGCTACAGTTCCCCAAATCCTCCTTCCGACCCTTCTTGTATATGGGCAAATGTGATACTTGCTAACTTTCAGACAACTAGGACCTCCCCAGTTAACCAGGACTGTTGATAAGTGATGGAAAGTGGCTTGGCAAGCTCTTTCATCAACTCCCTCAGTTTCATTGGTGGATCCCATCTGGCCCCATAGACTTGTGAACATCTATGTGGAGTAGCAGGTTGCTGTTTCCTTTTGGACTATGAGGGACATCAGGTCTGTCTTATCAGATCAAATTGCATTCTCCAAGACTTAGATGTTTCAGATAAAAAAAGTCTCTAAGCACACAGTGCCCTGGCATCTTATATGCCACTATATCAGCTTCATGGGGAGAGGAGGCATGCAGAAGTTAGTTACAAGATTATTTCCAAACTGGCATGATACAACCTTATTTAGGTACTTACATAAGCAGCCTGATTTTTCAGAGGTGTACTGAATTCATTGTTTTGAGAGCATGAGATGATAGCATTTATTTTGAAACAACTTCATATCAAGCCTACTTGAAGTGGTCCAGACACACTGGCAGGGGCTCGAAGGTAGTTTCTGCCACAATGCTTCAACGATGACTTGTTGGGGAAATCAATTATAAAGTTATCTTACATTACAGTAAATACTGCAATGTGCCACTTCTTGCCTTAGCAAAATTGGATTTAACAGAAAAATAAGGTTGTCTTGTACCTTACCATCTCTTCAAACAATGAGTATTTGTCAAGCTTTATCAACATGCCTCCCCTATACTTTTGGTTAGAGTACCAAAGATACAGCTGAAATCGTTTATGTTGAACACTTTCCAACAAAAGCAAACTTACTTTCATTCAGTGCAAAGAAAAATATTTTCTTGAAAGTTTGAAGTTTCATTATATATAGACTATTTGCCATTTGGGATGCTTATGATCTGTATGTGCCACCTTAACTGTCAGAGTAAAGAGCGCAGTCAAGTGGTGTTCTGTTTCTATCTTAGCAAGTGATGCTTCTGCTGTAGCAGTCTTCAAGTCAAAAGCTGAAAGCTCTATGTGTGTAGGAGGACTTTGTGCATATTTAAGATACTCAGCCTTCATAAAGTGCTGCTGCAAATGCAGACTTCAGGGCAGCCCCTCTATTTGAACTGTTTTGATGAGTTCATGCACTCTGCAGCTAACAAATTTATTCTAGGTGTGTAAGGAAGTTTGAGGCTCAGTGTAATTCTGTACCATCACCACTTCTTGGAAATTATTCCATTTTCAGGCAAAGCATTTTTCCAGGCAAAACCCCACCATGACCAGACAAAAGCAGCGCTCTTCCAAGAAGAGTGAGACTGCACCTCAGCACATCAGACAACCTGAACTGCAGTTTAAAACTATTAGAAAAGTAACAGTTTACCCAAATCAGCACCCCAGCAAGTGAATCAGTCAACACAAGGCATGCTTTCATGTTGCCTGGTACTGTGACTACCCTGGAAACATCCATCTATTAAGTGTTCTCACACACACACAGAGCAAAGCAAGCATGCTGCTGCCTATACAAGCCCAATATTTATAAGTGTCAGCAATGGTCACATTTGAAGACATGGCAAAATTAAAACAAATGAATTGCATGCACCATAATGGAAGTTTCTCCTTTAAAGAGCAGTGCTAAAAATAGAGTAGCAAGTCACAGTTCCAGATCCAGCACACAAACAAAATGTTAGTGTGCTGTAGAGGCTGCATAAGTACAAAGCGGTCACCGCTCAGTTTCCTAACAGCACAAATGCCTAGTAGTAGTAAGTTTCCTTGAAGCACTATTTCCTGTATTATCCACTCAAGCACATTCTAAGCTTGCACTTCCAATATACACAGGAAATAAAAGCAACTGTCTGATCCACATTTAAGAGCTGAAAAAAAGCTGCTGGCAGAAACTAGCTGGCTGATACATGCCAAAGATGGGCAGAAGAGATTCCTGTCCATATCACTACTTACATTCAAGCCCTAGAGCTCCCTTGCTTTCTCCTGGTACTCTGTGTGATTTCTTTCTGACTACATTAGGTACAGCAAAGTAAATTCTGCACTGATAACATGACTACAATTGATGTGTGTATCATTTCAAGAGTAGTACAATAGTCCTGGCTTGGGATAATACTTTAAAATGTTCAAGAATCTAAATCTATATAGTTATAACATATATACAATAGCCTAGTCTTCTTCTTATGTGTATCTTGCAGCTGAGTTCTCCTGTCCCTTGTAATTATCTCTCAATTTCTATATGCAATTTTTACAACAGGTTGATACACAGTCCTCTCCCATCTCTTGACCTTCCACACTGTACACCTTCAGCACAGGAGGAAAGCACCAAGAGTTGCTGAATTGGTAAGTACCAGAGCTTTGGCTGTCACTTCTGATCTTTGGTTTTGAGATCACATGGTTTTATTACACAGGATTCCAACAAACTTTTTCTTTTCCTTGTCTCCTAGTGAGGAAAACACTGGATGAGTGGATCAGATACTCCTCTTATTCTGCACTTTTATGGTTTTACATTACTTGGAATATATGCTTGTGTTTTGCATGGTTGTTTTGAGCACAAATGGTAATAGAGATTTATTAACAGAGAATGAGTTACACATTACCAAAATGCAACTTACTTGTTTTCAGGCAGGTTGCTTTGGTTTTGGGGTGGTTTTTGTTTTGCTGTTGTCTTTTGGGGGTGTTTGAAAGTCACATTATTCAGAGGAACAAATTGCAAAAAAAAAAATATATCCTGAAGTTTCACCCAGAATTGCTCTGCCTTTCTTTCCTTCTTGAGGGCAGGGTGTGTGTGTGTGTGAATAAATGCAGTAAGCAGATCTATTTTGTTAAGTTTACAAAACTCACACTACATATTGCTCCTTCAAGGAAGCATCTTTCTTCCACATCACAACATAGTCTAATCTCACACTTGGATGAATGCTCAGCCACAATCCACCCTTCTATTTAAATATTACAATTATGAAATTGCTAAAACACAATTTCTGACAAGAGAGTAAAAAAAAAATCTTCATTTGACCAACTTGAGATTGTATGACTGTCACTCCAACAGCTCTGAAAATACAGTTATGCATAGACTCTAACTCTACAAGGTAACAGCAGGTTTATCTAGGAAAGCTGAAGTGTTGTAACTGGTTTGTTTGTGGTTTACCCTGTTCTTTCTGGTTGTTAGATGAATATTACACTACTTCTGTACCTCTTGCAGAATACTAACTGGAATACATTTTTTTCATTCCTTTCTCCCATAAATATTTGGATGCTACTTCATCATAAAATGACTAACTTCTGCAGACACCATAATCATCAAGTGAGCTATGTGGTAGCAATTGCTTAGATTCACAACTATCATGATAATTCTAAAATGTTTACAGAATATTTAACATGTCATGGGCATTAAGCACATGAGACCACAGACATGTAACTATGTTGTATGTAGCCACATCCAAATTATGACAACAAAAGCTTGAACTCATGTGTCTGCTGATTAAAGTTAGCCTTTATTCAATATATTCAGTCAATCCTAAAACAGGGATGCATAATTTTGGGCAAAAGAGATTTTACATTTGCAATACACTTTTGCCTGCCGTCGTATCAGTGAGAAAGATAATTCTGCCTTCCTTTCTGGTCTGAACTCTTTCTGACAATGACAAAAATAGCATGGTATAGCAGCCAAGAAATATTCATAATGGTTGAACTCAAGCTCTGTGCACAGAGCCAGCTGGAGGTTTGCTATGCACCTTACATATTTCAGCTAAGTCTGACAGAGTAGAAATAAGTGGCACCTAAACTATAGCATGAGAAGAAACCATACTACACCAGAATGGTAAATTCATCTATCCACATTTCTTGCCTCCAAAATCCAAGAGAAGAATCTGCAGGCAGCAAAACCTCACCAATGCAGTGCCACCCAGTTCCCCATGATCTGTGGCTCACTGACTCTCTCCATCAGCAGCACACTGTGGTATTTTTCTATTCTATAGCCCACAAAGTAAATTTCCTGTGCAAATGCATTAAAGAATTTTTTTAACCAGAACACTTTGGCAACCACTATGCTGAAGCAAGGAGTTTTGTAGCTTAACTGTATCTTGCATAATGTAACACTGACTATTCTTGGCTTTGCATTTCTCATCTAATTCCTTTCTTCAAACAATAATTGGTCACTTAGTGACCCCTGAACCCCATTTTCTTCTTAATCCCAGCTGTGATTTGATGAGCTATTTCATCTTCCACCTGAACACCTCTCTACAACATTTCCACTTCTCCTATATTGCCTTAGTTAGGGCAGTAAGGTCACAGACAGAGTCCTCAATTGTGACCACACTACAGAAAAGTAAAAAGGCATAATTATCATATTAGTCCTTTTTAGCTTTCCTAACCATTCCTCTAATGCTAATCGGTGTACAAGCATGCTTCAGGATGCTGAGCTAACTTCCATAGAACTCTTAGAACCTTAAAATCTCATTCTTAAGCACTAAAAGCTAGGTCAGAGCCTAATTCCTCTGTACAAGATGTTAAGGTTAAATTATATTTAATCAATACTAGATTTAACTGACAATTTACCACCCGAGTTCACAAGCGCTTTCCAGTTACTCTCTGCAATTGGCTCATTATCCCGACCACCTTACTTCTGTAGTCTCACAATCTAAATGTTCTTACTTCAGAATATTCCTAAATGATCCAGATAAAGGAAGAAAAGGTAGAAAGGGTATGAAAGGTGCAATCTCCACAACACAGCTGTATGAAAACTCCTTGTAGGCAAAAATGCTTCAATATTACTGTCTATTCATCCCTCCTCTTATTTCACACCATTTAACCAAACATTTGTCTGTGAGACAAGTGTCCCTGTTCTTTTATAGCTGTTTAGTTTCTTTGAGAGTCTTTCAACCAAAATCCTGAAAGAAAATATCAACCAGATTCCCTTTTCTGACATGTTCTTGATTCTTGCAAAAAAAAAAAAAAATAAAAATAGATTCCCAAGGTGTTTCTTCACCTTAAAGGAACTGTGTTGACTCTTAACCCCACATGAAATTTCTTTCATTGGTTCTTAGCATAGGAACAAATTTCTATCACCACAAACACTAGACAAGTATTTAACTAGAAACTCCTTCAACATAAGGTCACAAATTTGTGGGGACTTGAGAAGTGTCTGATTTGGAAAAAGAAGTCAAGCATCCACTTCTTTTTTTGGCATGAGGAACAAATAAAGAAAAAAAGAATCATCTTTGCAAACAAGGCAGACAAAGAAACAATCCACCTTCCCTTGTTCTCAGGGAGACCTCTTCAGCTGATTTCAACAGAAGCAAGATTGATTCCTGTTTCACCTGCTAGCCAGCTTTGCAGAGCAGAGTTTGTGAAATAAGCAGCTTATATAACTGCGTATTTTCAGCACTACATACATAAATGCTTCCTCTATCCTCTATAAGGTATTTTTGGATCTGCTAAAATGCTACTGTGTTCTTCCAGGGCTTTGCATTCTTCTGCTCAGAAATTGCATAATCTGATGCCATAGGAAATAAGTGATGTTGCATAATGATTCTTGTATTCACTGCAGGATTTTGGTACTCCACGTTTCTGTTCTCTCTGTTTCAGAATTGAGAGCCTCATTTTTTGGAGAAATGATAATCTACCAGCAACCTACCTTTGGGGGTAGGGGTGGGGGTAATAAACCAAACACTACCTTGTACCATATTGTTACAAGAATTTCAGTTCATAAAAATCAGTTGGTTTAACTTTGTATGCTCATTCACTACTTCTGTTTTCCTTCACTCTAGTTGTTCTCTTGTCTTGAGGTATATACATACATTAAATACCAAAGTTTCATACACAATGTTCCAGTATCTAATTGACCATTGATTTCCTCCCCATTACAGGCTCATCAATATTATTGTAAAACATTTAGCTGGTATAGGAGACAGACTAAACAATGATTAACCTTTTATACTACTGAATTACTATTGGAATCTGTCTTGGAACAAAATATAGAAATGACCTTAAGTTACACTCTTTCATCTTTCCAGCTGTCTTCATAGTACGAAACAACTTCTCAAACCCAGTCACAGACATCAGGCTCTTCTCTACTCCTTTTCATTAAGGATCCATGTTATATTATGAAATTAACAATAACAGATTAAAGGATTTAAATTCAAATACTTTACTACTACAAAACCCAGGAAGATCTCAAGCTTAAGTTCACCGACGCCTCTTTGACTTTGTCACATGAAACCATTAACGTTCCAGCACTACCAATGAGCAGTATCTTGTCATTTCCCCCACTTACAGAACTGAAACAACACTACTCCTTGGAGGAAAATACTGTGAGATTAATTAATGTCTGAAAGATCTTTGAGGATGAAGATCAATAACAGCATGCTATTTTCAGGAATCCAGTTTAAGAATCAAACTCTCTAATTTGTGTGAGGGATCAGACTGGTCTCAGGTAAATTCACTCACACACTTGTTTGTAGTACATATGAATTATTCAATACTTGCAAAGCACATTTGACATATGAAAGCTATACACACAAACTTCTCAGCACTAACAGCTTGCTTCATACCCACTATTAAAGTAACTAAACAACTGTTCATGAAAGTACCAAAATTACTGGGGTATGTGCAATGCTCCAGCCTCTATTGACACTACCCTATGTGCTAGAGTGTGTGCACCTGATGGGAGGGGGACACCTGAAATTCAGCTGGCAGATCTCTCAGTTGAGACATGGCAGTAGTTGTATTTAGTAAGCACCATAGACGAGCAAAGAGGATTACTCCTTGATAGAGAAGCAAGCACAATGACTTGCTCAGGAGTCTCTATTAAGCATGTATTACTGACACAGTGTAAGGTGTTAGAGCAACATCTGAGAGCTGTGATCCTATTCTTAGGCCACTACAGCTTTATGTGAGGGTAACGCGATCAACACTGCACACACAACACACAGTCATGGACTGAAGAACCATTGAGGAGCATCCAGAGGCCTGACATGACACGTGCCATCCAACACCCTGCAGAGACCTTCCAAAGAGTACTCAGCCCCATGGTTTATCCCTACTAGATCACTTCTTGGCTCCAGTTGATAAACCAACATCTGCAAATCTCCTCAGGCACGTAAGGATGATGAGGTTAGATTTTCTGCATTTCAGCAGAAAAGTTACAGCTCTACAGCTGCAATAATGATTTTGGTGTCCTCCAGAAGGTAATACAGTAACAGGCTGGGGACCGGAAAGGACAAGTACCCTAGGAATGAAGAAAATGTCCACACAGAGACCTCCATTCCTCAAGCCCATTACACTGGAAAAAGTCCAGCCTCCCACCCACGCCCTGCCAGGACTTTCTCCTTCCTTCCCTTCCAGCACCTCTCATGCTGAGCTAGCAACAGCTCCAGAAGAAATAGCACAATTACAGTTTCACCAGAGGACTATAAAACCCGCATACTTTACACAGAAGAATGTATTCTTCACCCTGGCCTACACCCAACTGTTGCTAATGCCTTTGAACCCACTCCAATGACCAACTTTTTGGTTGAAGCTGTAAACAGGGAAAGAGGACAGAGGTCAAAATGCATTTTGAGTATTTATAGGGGTGGGAGTAAGTACACAAAGTCTTTCTGCTCCCAACCCACCTCAGTATTTATGTCACAGCTGCCAACTTGCTATTAAATCCAAAGTAGCATGTGTTTTAGGTGAAATATTTACTCTCCCTTCCCAAGATATGAGAGTGATTTGCTCTAAAGTCACAAAACCAGCAGACAACAAAAGCCTAAACTCTTGCACAGGACATATTTGCCAAGGAGAGATTAAGAAAAAAGGTCCCATAAACTGGTCAGGGCCTGCTGAAGTGCGAAACTCCTGAGAGCTTCATCCTCTTTGAGTGTGCAGAGGTAACATTTGCCTCAGCTGACTCACTTTGATTCAGTTATGGCTGAGAAACTCCCTGTAAGTTGTAAAAGCAGTAAGTCTGCTGTTGTCTTCCTCCAAATACAGGATCTCAGCTATGAGCTTGGCTAAAGTGCTCCTCCATGCACGACAAGGTTCAGGCACCTTCCCTTGTCTGCCTTGGCCCCAAGGACCAGAGCTGAAGAGGAAGCTGCACTGATTTTAAATCTGCTCACACAATCCATGTCAGACTTCTTTTATTTTAATACTAAAAAGCTTTATTTCAACACACTGCCATTTTGCAAAGTCCTGCTATTTGAAATCCACTCTACACATCTCAACTGCAGAAAGCCTGGAATAGCTACCAGACATGAACAACTCCACTCTAGTCAGTCACCCTCTCACACTTACTGGAAAAAAGTAATAAGAAAACAGGAAATACTAGAACACCTTTATTATCCTGCCACTGCTTAGAGCAAAATCATAGTTTAATAACTACTAACTGTGAAATGGCTTAGCTATGAAGAGATTCTCAAATAAATCATTACTCAATTTTCTGATCCACTGGAGATAAGCCACTTACCATATCTTTACAACAGGAGACAAAAGAGGAAGGTTAAAAATGCAACCAGAAAAAAAACCAACAAACCAAAACCCAAACATTTTTAAACATGAGTTCACATATAGCTGAGAAGCAGTAAGAATCCCTACCATGTATTTTGTGCTAGAAGTCATCTGCTAATTCCAGGCACAGGGGTCAAAATGAATGCCAGCTATAAATTTAACTATCAGAAAGCAGGGGACAAAGACAAATCTGAATGACAGGACCATTCAAGATCAAAGAATTAGACTGGAGGCCCCAAATACAGGAAACAAAACTGATGTTAAAAGAAAACAAACAAAAAAACCCACTACATTGAAATCATGATTTACTTGTCTTTCACAGCCAAAGTCTGTTATAGAAACAGAGGTTCAAAGGGTTGTCTCTCTCTAGGAACAAAAACCCACATGCATTTGAAGACACAACAAAAATGATAGTAACAAAAACTTTTAAATCAGTAACAACTTTTAACCTACACATTCTAGGATACCCCAAAATGTCTGTGGCTATACACACAGCAGTCACTGTGAAAAGTGCCCACATTTGTCAATCAGATCAGCTGAATCTCTCTTATTTCACTCATCCATTTGGTCTTTTGCTTCAAATATTTTTACATTTTCTCCCTCAAAATTATGGATCAAAACACGTTCCCTCAGTTTCTTCTATTGAACAGACTGCCTATTGATAAAACCAGCATATCCAAACACATGGGTCTGATGTCATCTTTCTCCAGATCAACTTAAAATATCCAGTTTTTCATTTGCTTGAGAGACATGTGGCTTGATATGATTAAGCTATTACAATACCTGAACTATCCTCTCAAAACAGAAATAACAAGCAGCTTTCCTTATTTCACTGGGAGAAAACATGACATCATGCTTCATTCAGGTAAGGAAGAATATGACAAATCTTGCCCCAGTGAACTGTATCGTTAACTGCAATGGTACTCCCAGCTTCCTCATCTATTAGCAAAATGAGGGCTAAAAATCATGTGTTCAGCACTACAGAGCCAGCTCAAACTGCTATTTTCAGTAATAGGGGAACAAATTCCAATCCAGCTAATAGAAGAAAAACAAAACAAAACACAATACATCTCTTCTTCATCTCAAAAATAAAATTAAATGATTTATTATTGTAATACAACAGAAGAATTGTTTGATTAGTCCACAAGGGGAAAAAAAAAAATACAATTGCTTAGAAGGCAAAAAACCCCCCACAATTCTGCTTCTTTATATTATCTCTAGTAATTCTTATGTCATTCCTTGTACAATCCATATATATCCATTCTCCATTGCCATTCCCTTCCCCTTTAAGAGGGGGGCACAAGAAGATAACGTGCAAAATTGCAACTGAAAAATGTCTAGCACACGGACAAGCAGAAGGACAGGCCAGCTCTCAGATTTATATGCAGTGATGGATAAATTCAGGTTTCACATTTCACCTTCCCTTCTCTCAGCATCATTTTTTCAGCCTTTTCACATCACAAATGCAACATCCATCTGTCCTTCTGAAATAAATGGCGAAAGGCTAACACTGACCATTAAACACACACACAAACACACACGCTTCCATAAAAAATAAAAGATATTTCCATCTCAATACTCACAAGGATTAAGATTTCCTAGGTGATGCTCCATTTTCTTGATTTAAAAAGATGGAAGGGAAAAAAAAAAAGGAAGTGTTGCAAAATAAAAGGAAATTCCACCCACACAAGCCTGCAGCCTGCTGCAAAGAAGCACAGAAGCGTGCTGACGTCACGGATTCATGAATGGATGTAAATTGGGCTGTTTGGAGATTCGGCAGCGCTGGCTGGGGCTGCGCACGGCGACAGGGGAGCTGGGGGGCAGACAATCCATGCAGGCACTGCCAGCTGCCTTCTGCCACCAAAAATCTGGGCACCCAGGAGCCCATTGCTGAGGCACCCCGAAAGGCCAGCCCACAGGGCTCCCCAGCCAGCTGGGAGGGCTGTGTGCCTCTGTACTACGTGTGCAAGGAGTGGGGGGAAAGGGTACTGAAAACAATTTGTTTGTAACTGAAGTGAAGCTGTTGAGTAAAATGGCATCAGTGCTGCCATTCCGGAGAGGAGCGAGCAAGGACATCCTCTAATGCCTTCAAGTCATTGCTCCAGCGAGTTTCTGCCCCTCCATACAGCTTGGATAACAACAGCGTATCAAATAACAGCCATCTGTTATACGAATCAGATGTATTTAGTAATCAGAAAAGGAGTTTATCATCCCTCTGGCTTCTTTCAGTATTACAAACCCTGGGTATTATTATTAAAATAACTAAATATAAGCATGTACTGGAAGGAAGCTACAGGGAGAACAATAGGAGGCTTGTATTTGATTAGTGATGCAAAAGCACTAACAAAATAAAAATAGGAGCACTAACAAAATCAGGCATTCAGCTCTCATCAAACATTCCCAACAGCAGGCAGACAAGTTCACAACATCAGAAACCTTCAGAAACAAAAATCAGAGCAGGCATAGTTTCACATTTGTGGCTACGTAACAGACGGCAGGCACAACCTCCACGTATCACAGCCCACCAGCCATTTTCATTTCATTTTCAATTCCAAGCCAATGAACATACTTAATTCTGCACATAAGATGCAGGGCATCATTCTGGATGCCCAAATAGATGTCAAAACCCTGCTGAATGCATGTAACAGCAGCCGTGGTTAACTTGGATCTGGACAGCGGAAGAGCACAACTTTTGCCTTTATTTTTGTATCTTTGAAATATGAAGGAAGGAGTGGAGGGATAAGCATAACTAGGAATTAAGGTCAAAGTTTGAAGGAAAACCTAGGCTGTAAGCCATGCACCATCTCAGGGTTGACCAGAATTCATCAATTTGGTCTCTAAAACTCCTTCTAAGCAATTGGTGGCCTCCAAATCATTAAGAGCCAGAATTTCCATATTTTCACCACCCATTTTCCTAGCAAGTAGAAAGCAATTATTATAAAATAGGATGTCCCAAGACTTCCTCTGGTGGAGCATATCTTAGAAGAATATCTGAGAGAATCCCACCTTTCATTATGGAAATTGGGTAACATCCTAAAATAAGCCAGGACTAGATGAAACAACAATGCAGATGTGGGTTTAGAAAGCAAGGATTTTGTGCTGCGTGGTATCACGTGAGTCAGCACCACTGATATTAGCTTGTGTGGTGGGAGGAGAAGGGCATGATACAAAAGCCTTCCAGGGGGCTAATACAGCCACACCTACAGCGACAATACTTAGCTGAAAATTAATTTATATGAGGCGATAGGTAGGTTTTTTGCATGCATTTAGTGCAGCTAAATTTTTGAACACATCACTGTCATGGAGCGGGGAATGAACAGCCAGGGCCGTACATCCAGTTCTCTTCTCCCATTCTGTTCTCTGAAAAGACAATGTTTGGGAGTGAATGGACTTCTACATATGCTTCTCAGCACATCTTCATCTCTTAATTGTACCATAGCATATTATTAGATACTATGACTTCACCACAGAGTTGCAATAGTAGGAACGTATTCATACACTCTGAATTCAACAACAGCCACAATAAATTGAACTTTGGTTTTAGACTTCAGTTTTTGAATTGAGCTTTATAAAGCTGGCCAGAGAAAATAAAAATGAACAGAAATTTCTTGTTACCTACTTTCAAGATCAAAGAAACCTAGCAAGTTTAGTTTCGCTGAAGAAATATCTATTCTTTAAGAGCTAAAAGTCACAAAACTCAAAGCATGAGATTTCTGCCCAATGCAACCACTCCAGATTGATCACTGCTGTACACAAAGAGAGCTGCAGTGTGTAGGTATGGTGAGACATCTCTTTGTCAAAGGGATCACTTCATGTCAGGATTTCAAATCCCAATTGGATCAGCTTACTTAATGCTTAGACCTGCTCTGACTCCCTGCCTTCCCCTCAGAGCCCACCACTCTGCTTTACAGTCAACATCACTACCATGGTATAGAAACAACAGCTTCTAGAGTTCTCTGACATTTTCAAAACAGAAAAAAAAATGTTAATTTACTCTCTTACTCTAAAGCAAAAAGGGATAAATTCAGGTGCTAGAACAAGGAGCACAGTACCACATGCAAAATACTGCTTTAGAACAGGAGTCAGAATAAAACTGAAAGGAAATTAGTTTTCAGAGGTTTCCAAGGGTTAATTTGCAGTAACATTTAAAAAAACCCAAAACAATAAGGAAAACAAGTGGGAACAAAATCCAAAGAATTCTCCAGTAGAGGAAAAAAGCTTGCACATACAACTCCTCCATGGTGACTTGGTTCAGCATACCAACACTCAACTTCATCTGTCTCAATATCAGGTTAGTATTTTCAAACACAAAGGTCCTGAATTTAATGTAAGATAACTATCTGAACTCATTATGAATAACACAATCATTTTCCTAAAATTGATGGCTGTTACAAGATTATGTTGGTAGCCAAATAACAGCAACAGAAAACAGAAGGGCTGCAATCATATACTACATATAAAACCATATACTCAACCACATACAACTACATATGCAACCATATGCTACAGTACACATTACATGGTTCTTTTGATGCATCAGTGGTAACTAAGTTGATAAATATTACAAAAAAATTATTTTCCTCCATCTCACTCCGACAAAAACACTGGTAAAAGCAGGGAACTCCATATATGAAGTAAGTATCAATGTCCAAACATGATTCTATGGATAAATTTAGTTCACTATTATTACAAGGGTGTAAGATATTTTTTAGAAGTTCGTAAGGAACTGTACAAGTGTTAGGGAAAAGTTCAGAGGCAGCAGAACTTCTGAAAGGAGATACAAGTAACTAACTAGACCACTAAGGAGACACAAGAGGCAAAACTGGTGGTAATGGATGCAAAAAAGAAAGCTAGAAGTATTTTAAAAATATCTGTTCACCATATTTGAAAAAGACAAGATAATTAAGTACTTTCAACCCAATTAGTAAATAACTGTAATGCCTAGCAGATGCTGTATAACATAACATTTCAAGCTGGCACATCATACTAATTTTGAGTCCACTCCTGAAATAATAATTTAACAAATTCTCCAATCCTGTGACCTTCAATTTTAATAAACTGGAGAAACTACTACAATTGCAGAAGACTGAGAATAGCAATATTATGTCAATATTCAAAAATAGCATACATTTGCTGTGTATAGGTCTTGGCACCTTGAGCAAAAAAGGATGATTCTGCTGCATCAGACCAAAAGACTCATTCACCCCAGTGGCCAGTAACAGAAAATCAAAGCAAATGCCTAACACTTCCTGTGGTATATTCCACTAACAAATGCAGAAAAATCAGAAAATAAATGAAAGTGACTCAAAGGCTAATTTCATAATTATACATCACTAAGGCTGTTGATAAATCTACTTGGCACACACTTGAAGGTACAAGAGGGACTCCACTGTGAAAACGTTCTACCTGGATGAATAAACATGTGAAGTGAAACAGCAAATTATTCTCTCAACAGAAGAAAGCCTATGTAAATATTTGCATAGATAAGATGGCTAGAGGGAGATTTTATTGTCAAGTCCTAAAATCAGTGAAATCCTTGACTCACTTCTTCCAACCCTGCAGGCATACATTTCTCTTGTGAATGTCCTAATATTCAGCAGGGAGGTGGGTGATAAGAAAGGAAAAATAAATTTTAAAAAAACATACTTAAACTATCAGATCTTTAGGCTCTTAACTAGAATCTCCCCAGAGGTGGTACTTTCAGAAGTCCTCCCCACAAAGGCAGGTGAACAGGACTGCAGTTTGACAGGGCCAGCACCAAGAGCTAGGAGCCAAGAAGCATGATCAAAGGAAAAAAAAGTCACTCAAAGAGAAAAAGCTCTAAAGTGGGACATGTGCAATGCCATGAGAACAGGTGAGCTGCAATTTGAGTCACAGGCCCTAATTACAAGCCCTGTTTTGAAAGGGAGTCTGTTCACAGCAGGACAGCCACAATGATTTCAGACTCCGCTCCTGTCTTGTTCTTGTGGCAGCTGCTGAGCCATCAGAGCCCAGAGCCTGTAGCTGGAAGATGAGCCCCAGACTGATTAAGGGGTTGTCTTTGGGGTAGTATAAAGCCAGGGGGTACATTTTGGTGCAGGCACAGTCTGAAAANTCTTCATTCGCGAAGCCTAGCCACGACGACGACAACATTTTGGTGACCATGTTGCTGCTAAACAGGCAACTGGGATATCCCTGGAACCAGGTTCAGACTCTCTCAGATCAGAAACATCAGAGCTGCCTCTGCACACAAAGCAGCATCAGCAGTCAGCAATGGTGAGATGTTTAGGACAACAGAAAAGTGAAAGCAGAGAGCTGGAGATGTCTACAAACTCAATGATATGCAATATCCTGAGAGAAAGCACCAAGGGTCTATCACAGATGCTTGTACCACCACTGTACAGTCTTCAAATGAAAGTGCTATCAACTTCTGTTACCGAAATGAGACTACTTACAACAAAATCATTTTCCATACAGTTGCCAGTTGGTTTCTTGACTGAGTGTGCTCTGCTAGATATGATGGGTAGGAGTACATAAGACTGTAGGATGCTTTCCTTTAACCTTGCCATTAGCAACACTCTAGGAACTAAAAAAGAAAACATTAAATGCACTAAAACACAACGACAAGACAAAATGCATTATGTCTTCCCTTGTCTATGCCTGAGGCAAGTATGGTTTGGTTTTTGCTTTTTTTAATGAGTTTCTGGGTGGTTTTCCCAGCAAGCCTATCTTTCCAGATGAGCCCTACCTTTCAGGCTCCTCAGCACGACAAAGTGCGTGTAGCTTTAGGAGAAGGCATGCCACTACAACGTTAAGAACATGCACTGATGAGGCTGGGGAAGTTCAAAAGACTAGCTTTGCAGATTTTTATAATCTGGAAGGAAGATAGCCCAGCTCCTCAGACATGCTCTGGAACTCCAGCAGGAAAGAAAACACTGCTACATAAGAGACATTAGAGCCCATTTCCATGCTACGAGAAAGGCAGTTAATGCAGCAAGTGATCAATGGCCTTCACAGATTTACAGTCATCATGGCCTGCTGGCGGGAAGCACAGAGGAGACACGCAAAGCAGAACGTGAACGTAGAGACCACCCTTGTGTCTGGGGAAGCTGCTAAATAAGATCTTCCTCCTTGGGGGAACTCTCTATTACCCTAAACTATGTGGAGTCAGGCCACATCCTTTCCCTTCGCCAGGGCTATTCGAGGGCACTTATGTTTATCTCTTTCCAAGCTGCCCATCTGTTTGTACAAAACCTGTAGAAATTTTGTTATCTTAAAACCTCTAATGTGCCTGAAATCAGACAATGGGTTGTAAAATGATCAAGGAGAGGATGAACAAACAGGAAGTCAGCCTTAACACAGATGGTCAGGAGCGGGGTAATACAACTGAAAAGATGAAAAGGTGTTTATTTTCTGGGGTTTTTACCTCTAGAAATCATTTGCAGAAGCCCTTATCAGAGGCCATGTGAGAAATGCAGATCTATTTGTTCAGGGAAACAGTCAGAAAACAGTATTTCTCCCAGAGAACATGCCAAAATGAAGTATTCCATAACAATAATTAACTTTAATTAAATTTCCAGCAGTGAGAAATATTGGGGACAGAGGCAGAATAAGTATGTATAATTAGCAGGTGATAAGGGACACTTTTCAAGCCAACTGAGTGATAGTCACCTTTCCTCTTTCAGGTTAGAAGCCTGCCAAAGAAATGAGAGACCTGATAATAAAGCCTCAGTATTAGGCCCATGTGGCAACAAAAGTTATTCCTACAAAAAGGCAGGCATAAATGGGAAGCTATTGCAGGGAGGAATTAATGAAACTGGAGAAGTGATCAGAAAATGTGGTACAATCCCCCAAGGTCAAGTTCTGTTCAGAGAAAAAAAAAAATCACCTGCACAAATATAGAAACAACTGCTGAGCAGCTGTTCTGTAGACAAGGATTTGGGATAGAGAAGATCACAGACTAAGCACAAATTATAAATATCAAGTTGTCATAAACAAGGCAACTTCTACCCATTGACAAGAGTAGAAATTCCATGTCTACTCAGTGTTGATAAAGCCTTTGATAAAGTTCATTTTTGGGTCAGTCTTGACAAGAAAGAGAAAATCATGTCAGAAGCAAAAGGGAAGACAGACAATAAGGTGAGCTATGAGGAATGAGTGAGGTAACTCACTGAAGGTCCTCAATCTGAACAGAGCAGAAACAGAAGCTAAGATTGAAATATATTTCTATTAAATATAGAAATTCTTTCTGCAAAGAAAGAGGAAACCTATCCTCCACATCTACAGTGAGCATAAAAATGAAAGGACTCAAACTGCAATAAGAAAAATTTACTTAGGCCACTAGAAGAACTTTGCTAAATGGTAAAAATAGTGAAGCACCAGTCTAAGGAAATCATGTTGCCCTCTACAGATGGTAAAGGAGGAAAAAAAAAGTCATCTCACAGGAATTGTCCAGCAATAGTGATGATGTCTTGACTCAAAGGGTCAAGATGATCTTCTGGAATCTTTCAAGTCTCTTCTATGAAGATACCAAAGTACCAAAAGCTTTGCATCAAGAACAGAAGCTAAAAAATTAATATGATCTTTTGCAGTATGAGGTCTTGCCAAATTAAATCTTTCCATCCTTTCTACTGTTATACAACGTCTCTGAGGAATATTACTCAGATTTCTACCCCCAAAAAATACCAACTCTCCTGAAAGCCCGTGAACACAGCAGAATTCAAACGTAAGTTAGAGACTGCCAGAATAATGCACTATATTTAGTACTACCCATTTTCTCTGTAGTACTGTGCTAAAGTTCCTTCAAGAACAGTGGATCAGCCCTACGTAGACATTCTCAAGACAAATAAAACCTTCATCCCAGACTAGCATCAGTCATGAAACTATCAGCAGCTTTAGCTTCAGAGCTTACTGCTTTCTTTTTTGTCTCTCCCAAGAGACTCCTTCTGTTCCCCTGCTGCTAAGTGCAGACCCTAGAAGAGTCCTCTTGATCTGAAGTATCACGACACAGAATTACTCACTTCATGAGGAGTTATGACAATACTTTAAATAGTTAAAATCATGATTAACAGAATTTTGGTCCAGAATATTCAGATTGAGAACATTAGAATTGTAAGCAGGGGTGATTTTGAGCCTTGTTTTCAAGCACAACACTGGACAAGGCAGTATGAGGTAAAAGGCACTCCAAAGCAAGGCACTCAGGAGATGCTGTATGGCATACCAAATGCTTGCTGAATTAAGTCATAATGCTGGCCATAAGGGACAACCAAAAATTAACCAGCCATCACCAAAAGAGCACATAAAAGTTAGCCAGTGTCCTCATACTGCAACTCAACCAAACCATCAGCTTTGTATTGCAGAGGATTTGCCCATCTGAGGAAAATAATAACCACATTAGTACATTCAAGTCATGGCTAAGAGAGAAAGAATGAAAGTTATGTTCAAAACCACGTCAGCTGAAGCATTAACACCAGGACCTTCCAGAACAACTCTTTCACCAGAGTGTTTTATAACTATAGTCCTCCATAAGCAGACTAAAAGGAATGACTGCATTCCCTTCAAGCAGCAAGATGTGAGCCTATTTAAACTCCAATTTCCCCTTTATTAGTAAGGAAAGGTTTACAGAAAGTGCTTGTATATCCTTCACAAAAGATATAATATACTAGAGGGAAAAAAAGCCATGCCAGACTATTACAAGCTTGCCTGGTTCACTTGCTCTCCCATTACTTGCCATCTATAAATGTCAAAGTCCCTCTCACAAGCTGTACTTTGTATCCTTAAGCCACCTCTGTAACACTACTACTGTGCATAGAGCACTCCACTACAGAGTGCCTTGTCTATTAACTGAACAAAAAGATAAAGAAGGAGCAGCAATGTTGATGAAGCAACTGATGAATTACAGTATCACAGTATGTCAGGGGTTGGAAGGGACCTAGAAAGATCATCTAGTCCAACCCCCCTGCCAGAGCAGGATCACTCAGACGAGGTCACACAGGAATGCATTCAGGCAGCTCCTGAATGTCTCCAGAGAAGGAGAATTGTCAGTGATGAAGCAAGGACAAGGTAGTTCATGCAACTAATCAATTTCATTGAGATGAAACCAGGTTCAAATCAAGACTGTATTACTTCAGTAGAATACTTCACCTTAATTATAACTTGTAACAAGAGACAGTTAAGAGTCTAAATACATGGATACTCTGCTCACAGCACCCACCCCTCCTCACAGAACAGGTGAAAATTGACAGCTTTTTATATTAAGAAATTAATCCCCAAATCTAGCTCCATCTCACATCTTCCTGCTATCCCACTCAGAGGTGGCTCGGGCACCTCCTAAAACTTACATCTCTGTAGCTTTCTCAGCATGAAGTATCTTCTTATGATAAAGGATGGATGGCCTCATCAATGGATAAGAAATTGGCTGGGTGGATGCAGCAAGAGAGTTGTGGTCAATAGCTTTATGTCTAGGTGGAGACCTGTGATAAGTGGTGTCCCTCAAGGCTCTGTCTTGGGTCCATTCCTCTTTAATAGTTTTATCAATGACATAAGGGGATAAGAGTGCACTCTCAGCCAGTTCGCAGATGACACAAAGCTGAGTGGTGTAGTTCACATGACAGAAGGGCAGGAGGTCATCCAGAGGGACCTGGACAGGCTTGAGAAGTGGACCCATGGTAACAAAATGAGGTTCAACAAGTCCCAAGTGTAAGGTTCTGTACCTGGGTCAAGGCAATCCTAGACATGAGTACAGACTGGGAGAGGAACTCGTTGAGAGCAGCCCTGTGGAGAAAGTCTTAGGCATCATGATAGATTAAAAGCTGGACATGAGTTGGCAATGTGTACTCACAGCACAGAAGGCCAAGCATACCCTGGGCTACATCAGGAGAGGCACCACCAGCAGGTCAAAGGAGGTGATTCTGCCCCTTTACATTGCCCTCATGAGGCCCCACCTGGAGTAATGCATCCAGCTCTGGGGCCTCAGCGAAAGAAAGATGTGGACCTTTTGGAGCATGTCCAGAGGAGGGCTACAAAGATCATCAGAGGACTGGAGCACCTCCTCTACAAGGACAAGCTGAGAAAGTTGGGATTGTTCAGTCTGGAGAAGAGGAGGCTCCGGGGAGACCTCATAGCAGCCTTCCAGTACCTAAAAGGGGCTTACAAAAGGGAGGGTGAGAGACTCTACCTGGTCAAAAAGCAATAGGACAAGGGGGAATGGTTACAAACTGAAGGAGAGAAGATTTAGATTGAATGTTAGAAAGAAATTCTTCTCTCAAAGAGTGGTAAGGCACTGGAGCAGGTTCCCAGAGAAGCTGGGGATGCCTCATCCCTGGCAGTGTTTAATACCAGGTTGGATATGGCCCTGGGCAACCTGGTCTAGTGTGTGGCATCCCTGCCCATGGCAGGGGAGTTGGAACCTGATGATCTTTAAGGTCCCTTCCAACCTAGGTCATTCTATGATTCTATGACAAAGATTATACAAAAGTAAAGAAAATGTAGAGAACAAAAACATTTTCAGTCTCCTTGAGTGAAGCAACTAAATGTTTTCTTGCATTATGCATATATCTGTTCACTAGATGAAGAAAACTTAGAGACAAGTGATTTTTCAGCTAGCATCTATAAAGAAAACAAGAAGCAATTTTAAAAAAATATTCCTTAATTCCCAAAAGACTACAGAATTTTTACAAAATTTGCTCCTCTTCTGTTCTTCACAAAGATATATGCACATTTGGTAACATATAAGTTTCACCATTTAATTTTTAATACATAAAATAGGTGTAGTTAAACTAACAAACTGCAAGTATGTCACAAGTTCAGCAGATGGTATGACATTCTTAGGAACAGCAATATTCAAACCACATTAATTATCATGTTAACATCAAAGGCAATATATGTTACCAAAAAATATTGCAAGTTCCCACAGATGCATGAGAAGATCAGAGAATATGAGACAAAGAAAGAAACCTTCAGCCATTTACATCACATTTGAAAAGTGACAGCAGATCATGAAGACTCACTCTGAGGACTGAGGGGAAGAAGAGTATACTTGAAGACCAAAAGCCACCTTAAATCTCCTAATCCTGTGTCCAAAGTGGTCTCTCTACCGTGTCCAAAGTTGTTACATTGCTGGGCACTCCTCAGAAAATGAAATTGTAATTAGTCAATAGGATCAGCCTGTGTGAGACTGAACTCCTTTTCAATCAGAGCTCTTTGCCAAATACAAAGACCTTTGCCTTGCAGTGAGCTCCCTGAGGAAAAAAAAATCCAGGCTTCCTTATGATATGAACTAGAAAGTTTTCAAGGAAGGAAACTCAGAGAGACCAGGTCAGTCAGACCAGACATAGGAAGGTTTTACACACAACTCTCTCTGCCTGCTGTGCTTCCAGGCTTTCAGTTAGACCTCAGTGCTCAAATTGCAGCAAGTTCCAGTGCTGCCTGATCCCTAGGGAAGTTTCTCATCACCTCTGAGGGCTCTGCTTCTCATTGTTACCTTAGTCTCCCTGCACAAGCTGCAGGCTCCTGGCTGCCTACTGCACCTCTCACTCTCTCCTTCCCTGCCCTGCTCAGCGTGCTAAAGCTTCTCTCCCTGAGCTGAACCTGGCTGTTCCCAGACAGCAGTCACCTCCTCTGTGATGCAGGTTCTGTCTTCTCAAAGACAAGCAGCACAACTGTGAACAGAAGTACAGAACAAACAAATGCTGTCTGCCCCAGAAGTACAAAGCTACTTTTTAATGAATCCCTCTTCACTATAACAAAAGGGGCTGCGAGCTTGTTAAACCAAGTCCCTGGTCAGGGCTGATACTTGCCAAAGGGAAGTATTAGAGGCAGGACAACAGAGATGTGCAAGCTCTGCCCTACCTAGGGCAACAGACACCAGACACAGATCAGCAACAAGTGAGCCAGCTAATCCAAGTACCCATGCAGAGCAGTTACCCTTCAAGAGTTTGGCACTACTTTAGAGATTTGACTTTATTTTAGAAATTATAAACTTGCTTCAAAACAAAGATCTAAAACCATATTGTTCTTACATTATTGAGCCTGTAACCTGTTTGGATTTCAAAATGAACTCTCTGCATTTTCTGAAACTTTGCTGGTGTCTCTGCACCATCTACAAGAGCCTGGATTCCTGTGAGGACATCTGGACTCTCCAGCCAATCACCAGAGTAAGTACAATGAAAAAGGACTTGCAAAAATCAAAAAATAATACATCAAAGTAATCCCCTCACAAAATCAATAAACCTGAATTAATAGATTCAAATGCTTTCAAAGTTCAAGTTATATTTGCAAAATATAAACACTGTAAGATTAACATCAACTCAGTTTATGCAAACAACCCTCTGGCACTTGTCCCTTCCTGTTCACTCACATCTGCACTGGATCCTGTTAGGTCTCTGCAAATGATCTACTGCAAGTGAGCAAGTTCAGCAATGAAATGGCTATGGACACTCTATAAAACAACAAGGCAAACTCACCTTATTCCTGCCACTGAAAGGGAAGCGTGTCTAAAATTTAAGGACAACTGCAGGTGTGAGTGTTTTATAGTTCCCTATCTTCTCAAGTTTATGACTAGTTACTACAGTTTAAACATCAACAACTGGTGTTACCTGATCATTTTCCCAGATACACTGAAAGCCCATGTCCTCTTGGCTTACTGCACATGGGCCTCCTCTTCAAGTCAGATAGATCAAGCTGTTCTCTGGAGTTGCACAATGAGTAATGTTTAGGACTGCCCAGCACCGAATTCTTCTCTCTGGTAAGAACAACAAGGAAAATCAGAATCCTCTTGAACAAAAATGTATTTACATTAATGCTCCTGCAACCCATCTGAAACACCCCATGAGCACATCCTGATGTTATATGCCACGTTTAAATGAAGCAGAAAATATCCAAAATTAAGCATGTACTTTCAAAAAGAAGCTAGCAGTAGAAAAAGACCTTAACACATTTAGTACATCCTTTCTTAGCACAGTCATACACTCTCTAATCCTTTTACAGTACAATTTTAATCTAAATTAAGCAAGCAGCTCCAGCAGAAGAGCTCACTCACAGCTTTCCATATTACAAAATTACATCATTCATGATTGGATTAGGTTTTAAAATAACATACTTTAAGAAAATCTATTACTGACTTTTTACACTTAATTTTGCACCTGAACTCAAAAATATGTTTTTCTAATTTTAAGCAAATATTAGGAGAAGCATAAGTTATTACAATCCTTCTACATATATAAAACTCATAACACCATTATTCCTCCTGCTACCAGAAACATGCAAGCAAAAAGACAACAAACACTGAGACTTCCAACCCTGAGCCTACTGCATCTTCTTCCCACCCCATAAAAATCTAAAAGGCTGAAAGTCTTAACCCAGTTCTTCACAAAATTAAAAATAATCCATACCTTGAATTACAGAACTAGCTAATACTAGTCTTTAATGCAAGCACTAAACTAACAAGTCCTAAAAATATATTACCTGTACCTGCAAATATTGTTTTCCTTATATCTTAATAACCACAGATGTCCTACCTGAATTAAGGGACTTGAGACAACAAAGCTACATGGCATTGCAAAAAATCAGCACTCTCTGCCTCAAGTTATGAACCACAAGTGATTTAGCTAGTCTCAGGACCAACCCCAAAATGTGGGAAGTTCAGCATATTCCTAATTTTTTGCAGAAGCAGGAGTAAGCATCACTTATTCCCCTCCCATGTCAAAATTGCATACTTCAATTTAACCCAAGATTAGATCAACAATCCTTAGCAAGAAAGAAGGTGCCACCAGCACTCTTGTGACATACAACTTAAGATAGCAACAGCTACACTGTGTTACAGGATACAGACCTTGTATTTGAGAAAAAGTTTGCAGTTATAGAAGCTGAATAACTTCTATTGAATATGCCTTAAAAACTACTGACCAAGGAGTAGCAAAAACAAGTCCTGCAGAGCAAATTCCCAGCAGTGATAGCTTAGCTTGGCCTTTCACCAGCACCCCTGTAAGTCTTGTTGCCACTGACATTTCATTTTAGCACTGTATTAGTTCTCTCCTTATCTTCCTCTTATTTGCCACAAATCTAGGAAAGGTAATTCCACATTCCTAGTAAGAGAAAGCTTGTGAAGTCAAGGTTAGGCCACATTCAGAGGTTATATTTGGGCTATAGAAAGAAGGAGGATTATATAGCAATATTCTTACACAAGGCAATTTGCAACCACTGTTGCCCTATACCTGTATTAACCATTTATTTACAGGATAATTTCCAGGTCAATCACCTTCCTGGAGGCAGTACATCAGTATCAGCAATGACAGACACACAACTGTAGTGTATCTGTTCATCCACTGACACCCCTCTACCAGCAGAAGAGAAATCTACCAGTGCACCAGCCTCTTGCTGTGCTTTCCCAGGGTGTTATTTAAGCAAGTGGCAATGTTTCTCATGAAGGACTTGTCCCATATTACTCAGTTTGTAGAGAAAAATAAAATCCCCAAATCACATAAATCAGCAGAGTTCTGCTGTACAGTAATACCTGAAGCTGAAACAAGTAGACATCAGTATCAGCATTCCTCTAGCAGGAGCTGGTGCACAGGTAACTTTACCAAAGCAAACTCACTGGCACCAGTAGAGCCACACAGACATGCCCTGAGCATGAGATAGGGACAGAACACAAGAGTGAGATGTGGCATCCAATTCCTTAAAAGAGTAGACATTTGACCAATCCAAAGTAGATAAACATGTATATATGTAATGTTTACCACTGTTTTAAGACAGGAAAGGTGCACGTAAGCACACCAAGGCTTATTTTCTTGCTTAAAATACCAAACACTAAGTAGATACTACAGATGAAATAATAATAGACATCTGAGAGAACCAAAAACACACAAAAAAGGAAAGGCTGTATTTGATGATAGTTTTAAACATGATCCACATATATAGAAAACAGCACATAAAATTGGAGAGATGTCGGTGAAAAACATGAGACACACTAGATGCCTGAAGTTGGCAGAATGCCATTGGAATAAATGATTGAATTTCACATGAAAAAAATACAGCCTTCCAAAGACAGATTTTAAAGCATCTTTTGATAACTGCCAGCAAAGGTAGGAATGCCCTAGATGAGATGGGGTTTATGGGGCAGAAAGACTTTTACCACCAGATTTAAGCTCTTAAGAATGCACAAATGCACTTACCCACTTGGTAAAAATCATTAATGTGAATGGAACAAATATAAAAACCAAAGGTACATAATACAGAAATCATATAAACTGAAAGCAAGGTTACAAACCACAATGGCTGATTGGATTTTTTTCCCTCTAACATTAACATTGTGGACCCAAGGAACTGTTTCAATCTAGTATTTCTCATCCTACCAAAATACTAGCAGAATTCTACATATTTGGGTTCAAATGTTAAGCCCTGTAGATGGATTTTGTTTGAAGAACTGAACAAACAAAACATTATTTGCTTCAAAATCTTTCTACTTGTGGTGAAAGCTGAGCTGCACTGAAATCAATAGCACTGCTAGCATTGTTTTCAACAGAGACAGAATTTAATTTCCTGTGCCCAGTTTAAGATCTGTTAAAGATGCTACTAACCACTATAACATGGATTTGCACTCTCACAATCACATCTATAGTTCAAAAGACAATATTTTGTGCAAAATAAATACTCACGAGGAAGGCTGCATAAACAGCATGAAAGTAGCAGCTGTGGTTGATTTCTTCAGAGAGTAAACTTCGTCCCCAGCCTGGTTGCTCTGTCTGGGTTAATGCTGTTCCTGTAACATACCCAGGCCTTGAAGCCTTGGGAAGTTCCTATCCCGACTTAGCAAGGTGGGAGGGTTTGTTATTTTAACTGTTGGCTGATAACAGCTTATCAGCAAGTTTTCAAAGGTTAAGCAAGGCATTTGCATGGCAAAAGTGCAAAGAAAGTACAAGAGAAATGTTGAATTAGTGTTCCCTCTCCTGCCACAGCAGCTCCCTCCAGCAAGGGCCAATACACCACAAGCTGCAGTCCAGGCAGAAAGAAAGAAAGGAACTGCCATGCAAAGAAACCATAACTGAAAATGTCTTTGGAAGCCAGTGAGAAAGTAACAAAAGTCCTTTCTTTCAAAGGAGGAGCTTGTTTTGCCTGCTACAGTCCCACTGGCTGCCACACAGGATGGAAAAGCTAACCCCAAAATCTTTAAGTTTGCTCCTTAAATACAAGGCATTTTTATTACTGTTGCCAAGTTTACACCATAGCTCCATGACAACTCACTGGAAAGCAAAATCAAAATAAACCCTTAAATTAAGGGCCTGCTGTGTTTTTTTTATTTCTATCCCAAGCATGCTACTGAACCACAAAGGGCTGATGCAACTTTAAAGGAGAAAAAAACTCAAGAGTTACAGACTCATTACTAATTCATCCTGGCTGAAGCTGCATACCAGCAGCTGCTGCCTCTCTCAATTAACAGCAAATATTGAACAGGATTGTCATTTAAGGGTGTTTACTGCCTGCTGCCCTGTCCACTGTCACTTTTTCAAAGCATTTCAAAGCCTGTTTCTGGCACAATTTAAAGTATCAACATTAATAAACAGAGCTTAGTTTAACCCCTTATGCATTAGCAGAGCTCATAGTAGAAGTGCTTTACTCCATACATTCATTAGGTGTTTGGCAATAGCTGAAGCACAAAGATGCAAGGTGCTATCAAAATGGTACTTGTCATTCAGAGGCCCACAGGGTGCTTGGCTTCCACAGAGGTCTGAGCACAAGTGTGAAAAATGATGGAAGTATCTCCAGCAGAGCAGCTCTCTTCATAAATGAATGCCAAAAAGACAAACAAAAGAGGGAAAAAGGAGACAGCACATTCAGCTTCTGTTGCCAAAGATTTTAAAGCAAACAAACAAATGGATTAAAAAAAAAATAAAAATCAAGATACAGCCATTCTGCAAGGGAGATCAGATCAATGCTGTTATTCCTCACGGCCCCATCTCTGCACAAGGAAGTCAGAAGAGCCTGCATATGCTCTTTGTCTTCCTTGTGTCCACTGCCATACTGCCTTTTGGACGGTCTGGTTTTAAAGCAAATGATTATACAAATAGTGCAATCAAAGCAAGCAACTGGAACCAATGCTCTTCTCCCACAATGCCTCTGCAGGTACTTCAGGGGCCCACTTGCTCCATGGTGTCAAGTTTGCTGGAAGCCACTTATCTACAAACAACTGTATATATTTTATATTTCATTTACAGGCTGTGTCCCCAGCAAAGCAGCAGGCAGTAGCATCTCAAAGGCTCTCCTATGAGCTTACTGCCAACTGGGCCAGGGCCAATGTGTAGATACCAGCAACCCAGAGAAGAGAGGGGATGCTGAGCTAGCTGAATTAGACTGCAAGGTGCACACTAGTAATTTAGATACTATACAAAAAGATCAAGCAGCTTCTGTATGGAATTAATTACAGTAAAAGGTAGAACAACACCATTCAAATGGACATTAAAATTGGAAGAATTCTCTTATTTCTGATGTATTGGACCTTTGTACCAGGCCTTATGCACAGGCAACTGCACTACAAGCGTAGGACCTCCAAGAAATTATGCTCTGAGGGACACACCAAACACACAAGAAAATGGCTTTGCAAACTGGGCAGGTAAAAGCAGTCTAAGGATCGGGCCAGGGCTTTCTGAGCCTCTGCAAGCATTCTTCTTGGTTTAGCTCATTTGGCTGAAAGTCCCCTCATTTTCTCAAGTCGCCTCAGTCTGTATCATGTGCAACTCTAATACTCAGTTTGGTTTGTTAGGAGGATTCATTCCCTCTAGGTTCCTCCACCACCTTTGTTCTGATAGTGTCTGAGGTCTTCAGATATATTAGGTGATATGACTAATACCTGCCATCTGTTCATTGTTACCTTCTCTCTCTCTTCTCCTGAAGAGGAGTCATCAGCAAAGTGCTTGTTCTATTCAATCTATTTTAGGAGCGTGGGCTTTTAGCATCCATGCAGCAATGTTTAAAGCTAAAAAAGTTAAATCAAAGTAGTAGACCATGCTCTTGCAGGAAAGACTGAGTATTTCCAACGTCCCCTAGGTCCTGTAAAAGTCTCTGCTGACTAGGCTCAGAAACAATCCTCTTTTCTGTAAAATTTATCTTCACTTCCAGTTTGCCCAAGAAAGAACTACTGCCCAGGTTTTGCTGCAGGCTTCAGACCACAGAGGAGCCTGCAAATATGATCCAGGCCTTTGAAGGTATACAACTACTCTCTGCAGAAACCAAGTCAGTCAACACAGCTTTCAGTATCAGTAGGTAATATGCTGTAGCACTGTGTTACCTGTCTTGAGGAATAAAGAGCTCCCACCCTATTACACCACCTTGGTATAGACCAGTGAAAACAGAAAAAGATATAATACCTGAGGCTAAATCTTTGTCCATCAGATTGGGGTGAAATATTGCAACTTACAGGGAATATTAAGCATGCCTTACACCAATAGCTGCTCCTCATAAACTATGGTTATGGAAAAAAACAAACTGGCCACAGAAAGGAAAGATAGGTTGGAAAGCAGAGAGGCCAACAGAGGATCATTTCACTGTATTTCTTGCAGGAGCTGTGTCAAAGTGCATAGAAAAAAAACACCACACCACAGGAGACTGAAAGACTTGAGATGGAGCAGTGAGGAGTCTCTGGCCCCATAAATGTTTAATCTGAGCAAAGCATCAGATGCATAGTGAGCATAGTAGTTCTGCCACTGAACTGCACACTCTGAACTGCTTCAATTTCTAAATGACAGAAATTGAAAACATAAAAATAAAATAGGAGATAAAGAACAGGGAGATTTTTATACCTGGCACTAAAGATGCTGCATGCACATGCCAGTTCAGCTCTCTCCCTTCACTACTGCACAGTGTAGCATCACAAAGGTTAGCAACATAGACAGAGCCCTGAATGTACCTGAAGATACCTCAATTACACAGCTTTGACAGTTCAACACAGTGCTGGGGATAACATCACCTGGGAACAAGAGCTATCACACTGCACCTCAGAAAACAGCAAGTGCTACAGATCTCTGATTAAAAGCAGCATGTTGCTGGCTAAGAAAACTGTGAAACTGTAGAATCAGAGAATGAAGATGCATGTGGAAACACTGAAGAAAATGAATCCATGGAGTCCTGGGAGCAGAAAAGGTCCCATTTGGAACTGTTCCTCTTGCAACAATTCCCTTGAAAGAAGAGATGACTTTCTCTCTGTGCCACTTCCCTTGCAAATAAAATCCATCAGTTAGGATCACTCCTTCCCCATCATTTCCTTGCATTATTCCCATCCCACTCTAAACAATAAGCTCAGACTGCTTAAATAAATTTGTGAGAGGAAAGTTGCTAATTAGTGTTTTTTCCTGACTAAAACACAAAAAGATCCTAAAAAAGAAATTAAAGCATTCCATAGCCCTATGAGGTCTCCACCAGCATTTTTCTTTCCTTTCCTGCTCTTGATCTCCCCAGACTGTCATCTCATCTCCATTATCTGCTTCTTTCCCCTCAAAGAAGTCTATTTCCATTTTCTATTTATATTGTTCTCATCTCAAACTTCATTCTTTTTCCTGCTTCTATGTCCACTTTCTGAAATTCATACTACCTCTCTCTCCTCTGCCATCTCCACCAGAAAATTTAGTCTTCCTCCCTGTCTCCAATCCTAAAGAGGAATGTGGCTTCACCAAAATCAAATGCAAAGCTTCAGTTAGACCCAGATTTTACCCTAGAAATATAATCATATTTTATTAGAGTTAAGTCACTCATCCCAAGCCAGCTATCCCCAAGTACTCAAAGGATGAACACTGAGTAACAGCAGGAAAGCCCTTTGCTTAGCTTTCCTCACACCCAGTACAAGAGCCTCAATAGCTGAACACACTGGCAAGCTAGGAAATGGCAAGCGATAAATGCTCTGGAGACTACTGAAATCTCTCCAGCCTCTGAAAAACCTCAACACAAGTGTAGGTCATCAGTGAGTATAAGTTTTCCCTTTTAAAAGTATGAACAGATTTAAACCCACATACACTAGTATTCTCATATTTTGCACTCTCCTCAAGATTGGAAGCATATTTTAGAAACTGAGCATGAGTTTCAGAAGCAGTTCCAACAAGCCATTTTCTTCTCTCTCTTGAGCTAGTGAGGAAAAAAAAAAATGAAGTAGAAACAGAAACCCACAGCACAGCCTCAATTAACCTACAAGGACACAATTAAATGTTGCAAGTACACCAATATCAAAAGGCTCTTTTTCACTGCAATTAGCTGCTGGCAACAAACTTGCAAAGCCAAGACAGCATCCTAGGCTCTTCCAGGTATGTAGGAATAAATGTAACACCACTGATAAAGCAGGACCTCAATTTTCACTGCTGGCTGCTTTGAATTTTCGGCTTCCCAAAAGCTGATGTCACATGGCATTTCTCCTTGCAAAACAGCAATCTTTGCAGGCCTCTGGAGAAAAGTCAAATCCAGTACTAAAGAGATACAGATGACAATAAAAATACTGGTGTGCCATACTACTCAAATGACAGAAAGCATTAAATATTTACATTGACATGTTATTATGTCAATAATTCCACTGTAACTGTAATCTCCTGTGACACAATCATGCTATTTTTTCTTGAGAAACTCTCTCTTACTCTGAATACAAGATAGATGGTACTGGGTAAGTAAAACAGTTGTCCCACATCTCATCAAACACTAGTTGATGACCTTGCCTTCATACAGAGGCTACAAAAGGGAGAAAGCTGCAAGGAAGCAGCCCATGGACAGGGTCACAAAACACTTTCAGGAGACTCAGCCCTAGTCATACATCAGGAAGGATCCTTCCTTACTAGGATCAAGGTGACTGTGGTTACTCCTCAGATCAGGATCCTCTGTCTCAGAAGAAAGCACAAACACATGAAGTAGTTTGAGTCTTAGCTATGCAAAATCTTCTGCAGTGTTTCTTGGGCAACCAGTAAAGCTAACAGTCACCACAAAAGCTATAGTTTACATATTTCTCATTAAAGATCCAAAATGAAGCCTCTCTACATCTCCAGCTGACAACACCAGCAGTAGCTCCCTTCTTCCAGGATAGAACTGGTTCTAAATATTGGCTCAAAACATTTATTCCCACTGGGCATTGGTAACTATCTTTAATTGTTGGCAGCAGTTGGGGGCCAGGGGAGTCTCTCTTGTGTTGAACAGCAGACAAAACAAACAAAAAAATGATGGCATCTTGCATATACCACAGACAGCATGTTCAGCCATGTTGATATGGACTGTCAGATATTCTTCCCCATTTTTTTCAATCAGAAAGAGTTCAGGAGTTGTTTAAGCTTTTCACAAGGAATTCTTCACACAAGCCAATCTATAAATCAAATTTTGGAAAAAAAATAGAGTTCTGTTGTGGGACATTTCTTCTACTCCTATTACAAAGAGATTTGTGTAAGCTGAGTTGCAAACCTGAAGGTTAAAGCTACATGCTGACAAGGATTTGTTGGCTGTCCCCAGGAAGATCAAGAAAATAGTAAAAGCAGCATGCAGAAAGAAGGCCTACTCAGTATGCCTTGCAAAGACTATTCTGAGGTTTCTGTAGGAGGAGATTCCTGGCTGGGATATAAATATGAAACAATCCTTAAGAAACTGTACATCTGCTGAGGAATTGCTAGCCATTATATAGGAAGATGACAAGCTGAATTTATAACCTGATAAACTTAAAGGCTGAAATGATGGAGAGCAACAGCAGGTGGCCTTTGATATCAAGGTCATTGCTGTTGCAGCTTCAGTACATACCCTCTAGCTCCAGGCAATCATTTGATCTCACATGATTCCCAGAAAGACCAAATTCTACTTCAGAGATAGAATGAAGCTCAGGAAACATTTTCTCTCCAAAAAACAACTGCAAAACATGAAGTAATCAGAATGATTTGGCTTTTTTCTCCTGAAAAGTGCCCAAGGTAACAAAGGTAATCAAGATAAAGGCATCAAATAAGACTTTGACTGTAGATGGTTAGTGCCTAATACAGGTAGGATTTTTCTAGGTTGGCTTTTGTGAATACGATCATCTGAGATGACGTGAAGGTAATATTCTTTAGCACATTAGAAGAGTTTGCTGAGAAGAAAAGAACACATAATGCTTACTTGTGCCTCCCCTTTGGGTTTGCCTTGGGTTTGCATAATGACTTAAGCATCAGTCTTAATAACAGAGAAAAAGGCTATCTTGACAAACATGCAGGTCAAAAAACCCACATATTCCTTTGCTCTGCACATCTTGCCACAAACACTCAAAGATTTTACCTTTTTTTGTTTTATTGGGGGGGGGAAGAGGTTGTGGGGTTTGTTTATTAAGTTTGTGGATTGTTGTGGCTTGTGATTTTTTTAAGCATCTGGAAGAGTGACAATCTTTCCATTTTCACTGGTAACTGCTACTCTCTTCTACCATTCTAACTTATGGTACATCTGTGTACTCTTCCCTCTCACTAGCAAGAGTGAGAGCTGACACTTCTCTCACCCTGTTTTCCCTTCTTGTTGAAACCTTATTTCCACTGCTCTAATAGTTCTTGACTTAACTGGGACAAGGAAAATTATTCTGGGCTTCTCTGTCCCAGCAGTTAGGCTATTCTTTATTAACCATCCAGAACACTGAAAAATCCTACTGAAGCCCCAGGCAACCATTCTAACAGTCCCTTAAATTCACAGTTTAATAAAATTGCCCGTTTCTATTGGACATGTCTGTAGCCATACATATCTGTACTTTCTTTTTGCACAAAAATCCTTCAGTGTTAATAAAATTCAGGAAATTCTCTTCACCACTATACATAGCAAAATTCACTTAACAGCATCCATTCCAAGAGGTTCCAACAACCTAAATGTCTATCCAACATTAAAATGTAGCTATTTCTTAGGCTTAGGCAAGACTGTTTTTTCACATCTTTTTAAGTAATATGCAGAGGCATTTATAATAATTAAGAACAGAAGTCTTAGTAACTATTACACACTAATAAAATGTAGAATTATATCTCCTAGTTTAGGCATACAGCTGAAAGACCTGACTTTGAAAAGTTGGCTGCACTTTGCTCCCTCAGCCTGTTTTAATCTAGGTTAGCACACCCAGCTCCCTAAAAACAGAGGAGAGGAAATTCTAAGTAGGCAGGGTATACTCCTCTCAAACTCTGACCTTAACATAGTATCATCCAGTGTCCAGGATCAATATCAGCATGGTAATTTGCACCAACATTAACTTTTTTTAAGGAATACAAAGTGTTTCTGTACAACCTCATTTTTCACAGCAACTCATCTATAGCAGTAATAGTTTTTGAACACATCTACCTCTGAAGATATGAGGTCATTTCAGAGTAAACCAAAATGAAAACCTGAAGTAGCACACATCCTAACTCTATTACAGAGCCTTGCCACTTCTGCTGCAGAAACAAAGTGAAGCTTTATTTTATATACTGTGAGAAATAAAATTCCTTGCATTTTTCAGATGGCACTTCCCATAAACTGCCAATCATTTTAACTGCAAGAGACAGGATGCTAAATAAATGTATTATTACTTTCTAGAAGAAAAGTGTGTCCAAAAAAGCCTTTCCTTTGAGTCACATTACTTAAGTTCTGAAACTCTTCAATCAGGCAAAATCAGGAATAGTTTCAATTTCCTGGAGTCTACACCCAAAACAATCAACCAGGGTTCTGGTTCACCACTAAGTTATGCTGTTCAGATTCTCAGTGCACAATATTGCCCTATCCAAAAGCAAGGAATTAAGCTCCAGCTCATTTCGCCCTCTCCACTTTGCCTATCCTCATGCTAGAACCACAAAGTGCTGGCTGAAGGCTGATATCAGTACAGGGCATGGCAAATAAAGATACCAGTATCATCACTTTTTTTAGTTAAGTCAGAGAGTGCAAGCACAACTCTCTAGAAAACATACAGTGCAGAAGTAGGAATGTACCAACGCCTAAGTAGAAGTTGTTGTAGACCTGAAATTACATGGACTGAGAATACAACATCCTCTGCTACTATTCTGACATTCTGTCAAGCAAACACTAGCTTTGCCATTTCTAACTGCCATCTCAGGAGAAAGTACAAACAATTTAATAGCACACAGCTCGATTCTTCAGATCCAACAGAAAAATACAAAGTAGCAGCACATAGAGTATCAGGTTTTGGGTGTTGAAAAATGCACGCTCAGTTTTTACTTTATAAGTTACAGCTGCACAATACAAATGCACAATCCATTTGCTGCCATCTGCCTGTCTCCTGACTCCCCCCACAACCAACACAAGAACAGAACACTTTTAGGTACCTGCCAACAGCAGCCTTCAGTCTGCATGCAGACCCCTGTCATGAACTAATGAAATGCTCCCCAGAACCATGGGCAGTCATACTCACCATTTATCTCTACAGACCCCTGTGGAAGAATAAATCTGTGGCCCTTACTTCAGTAAAGACCTGGTCAGCACAACTTAAACACAGAGAAGAATTGACAGCTGAAGCTCTCCTTTGCCTGCCTTGCTGTTGGCACATACACAACACAGACTGCAAAATCCATTGGATGAGCAAGTGAGTTTGGGGTGGGGTTTATTTTGGTTTGTTTTTTGTTTATTTTTTGTTTCAGGTTTGTTCTTTATCTCCACAGTACTGTGTCTAGTAGTGTTTACAGGAGACATCGTTTCTCTCCACTTTCACAATGAATTACAACACTCTCACAAAAAGGTACACAGCTGTATTTCCAGAGCTATACACAGTGTTAAAGTTTGAAACTCTGCAGTTTATTCAGTTTAATCTTTTGATCCATGTATGTATATCATTGGCAAGGGTATGCTCCTGATTTCAGCCAGCCCTGTTCAGATTCAGCACAGCTGATTTTCTGGCAGTGCAAGCATATTCTAGCTGAAGTGCAGTAGAAAGCTTGCCATAAGGCACATGGCACCTGCTCAGAGCAACCACCTCAAAACCCCCATGACAGAGTGCTTCAAAGACAGGAATAAAAACTTGAAACCAAGTAACATGTTGGTAGATGAAATAGCAGCTGAGATTGCCTGCACTTTCCTTCACAGGCTGTGCCTTTAATTGGAGGATACTGGAGTACATTAATGACAACTTCAGAAAGACCAATATCGACTTCATTTATTTTTACAAAGCCTTTCTCTACCCTCATCTTCACTGACTACACATGTCAGAGAAAGGTCAAAACAGCTTAATTTTCTTCTGCGCTAGACACAAAGGCATGAAGAACAGCCAGTAAATTTAGCTTATTTCATTTTCTCTGTGGCTTAAGGAAGAACAGAAGGAATTTATTATCATCCAATTGACTCCAGCATAACCTGGCTGCTTTATCAAGGTTGGGTAAATTACAAAGATAAAACCAGAGCTCCACTTTGCTTGAGATTAAAAAGATGCATCAACTCAAAGACAGTGTTTAGATTTCAAGGAAAAATGAATTGTGGTAACAGATATCAGAATACAAGAGTTGATCACCTTTCTCAACATGGCTATTTCAAAATAACAGATAATGCAACACTCATGCACCAGAGAATGGAGACAAAGTCAAATGTTAAATGAACTAAGTAAGTTTACCATGAACCTTATTAGTAATACTAAACTGCTCCTTTGAGAGCACTGAGCAAATGTTGTATTAAAAAAAATGTAATTCTGTTTCAAGATGGCAAGTGCAATGTGCTTGAGAAACACTATCTTCATATTTGATAAGGCAACATGCAGACAGATAATTGCTACCTGGCAAATTTACAATGAATTAAATGCTTCACCTCTTCTATACTAATCAGCATCTAATCATTACACATGACCAGAAAGTGATCAAACATTTTTTTTAAACACATCCACACAATATTTAAATGTAGGAAATAAACACTGTAAAAATAGAATTGTTTTACTCAGCAAGTTGGAAAAAACACCACAGGAATCTGAAGCAATATCTCCTTTACCCCTCCAACATGATTAAAGGTTTTTACAATTCATTTCCTTAACTAAATGACAGCTTAATGTGCTCTGCTTACCAAAATCATCTTTTTAATAGCAGATCCTAATAAAAGAAAAGTGTGTGGTGGCTTTCAGTCTGGACACATTCTCTAACTAAACTGGGATGCAGACTCCTTCTGGCACAGTAAGGTCCCAGATCAGGAATTCCTGAAGTTTTGTTCATTGGAAGTTAATTACAGTGCAGTGGCTGTGTAAAGCAGCTCTAAGAACAGCAAGCCTCAGGCTGATACTGATTGTACAGCCTCCTTTGTCACTAAGTGAATCCTATCAGTCCCCAGTGGTAATATTTCACATCTAGTTGAAGCAAAACAAATGCTTTCCAACACAGCACATAAAACATCAAAAAACCCCTACATACATCTAGCGACCAAGCTGTCAAATCCACTGCTGTAACATTGACAACAGCTATAAATTCAATGTGGGGATGAACCTGATGGATCTCTCTCTCTAGGACACTTGGTGTGTCTCAGGCTGCTTACACTACTGGTACCACAATTGAGCTGCATCTATTGTGCTTTCAGTTTATAAACTGAAACTCTCAAAATCTCCAGAAAAAAAGGGCTAATTCCATGATTAGCTGGACTTCTTTAAACATCTCTAGAGACAGCTGGAAGAATTCCCCTTAGTAGAACGGGATAAGCAGTGCCCTGAAGAACACATCAGTAAAAGCAAAGGAACACTTAAGAGTTTATGCAGTTCTCCTTCACAGTTCTATAGAGGCATGGATGGCTCCCCCCAAAATAGTCTCAGCCATCCAGCAGTGGAAATGTTCCCTCTCCCAGAGAAAGTGATTGTGGCTGGGCAGCATTATCCAGTTTGTGAGTCTTTACCCAAGGTTCAAACTGTCAATACTTAGTCAAAATTCAAGTTAAATCAGTGGCAAATTTTTCCCCAATGGAGACAAGAATTTAATCCAGAAGCACTTAGGCATTTTCAAATCCCTTAAGGCCTCAAGTGATGACAAATCAGGAACAGACAGGCAAGGGAGACAAGCTAAGAGACCTCTAGAGCTATCCAAGGGCACTTCCATCTTACACTTAGGATAGAAGCCTGTTACAGTCTAAGCCACATGAAAAACAGACACAAATCCAGAGCCTCAACAAAACCCAGTGGTTATCCACTATCTGAATGCATCCCCACGTGTAAGCTGCAAATCTCCTCTTCAAGGAGACAGCAACATATCACTGTTACTCAGCCACCTTTTGGCTCTAACAGCTGCCAGAGAAGCACAGCTCACAGACCTCCAGTCCTAAAGCCCTATCTACAGCAGCCAGCTGTCCTTAAAAGCAGTGAAGCAGGAATGAACTGCTGAAACCTTCTGCTCTAGTAACAGCTTTGAACACATTGTGCTCTGGTGCTCCCAAGGGAGGCCAGAGAGGCACTTTCTCCAGTGCCCTGTGTCCTGCAGGAGGGAAGCAATCAGAGCAGGCACCAGATCCGGCTTAAAGGCCATCTGGTAATCCACGATGCCACCTCTGATCAAGAGGAGGCTTTGAGTCAATAATCAGTATCAACTGTTTTACTGGAAACATCTCCAAATATTTTCCAGCTAATGTTGAAAATATACCCTCTAAGAAGGCTGGAACAGCTCCTAGTGCCAGGGCAGGTGTCTCTCTACACCTACACACCATGAGAAGGCACTGCACTGAGAGTGCCTGTCGGGGTTGTGATAGCAACTGAGAAAGTCAACAATAAGCAAGAAACAGGAGCAAGTACTCAGAGCAGACAGTGTCAGGAATACCAGCACTGCCTGATTATTTACTTAATGACTCATACAGAGGAGGATCCACCCCCTTAGGCTTACTGACTGGCATGTGAACAGGTAACAGAAGAGCTTATGAAATCACTGGGAGCTCAGCTCTTCCCGACCTCAGAGAACAAAGAAGCCTTATAGCAACATAATACCTTCTTTTCACTCCTCTTCTTTCTTTACCTTGTTGCACAATCTTTCTCCACAGACTAAAGCTGCACTTTTCACAAAATGTGAAAGCAGAACAAAGAGGGAGTAAAAGGAAGAAAAGGTGTTTTTGTTCACTCACATCAACAGAAAACAACAAACTACACCAGAATAAATACTTCTAAGTGAGACTCCCTAGTGTTCCAGATTTTTATTTTTTTTTTTGGCAAAAGGGTTTATAGATAACATCTTTACCTTAAAAACATTTCTCATCCACACATGAACAGGATGTGGTTTAACTACAGACTTCTGCAATCACTTGAACATCACAAGAACTTTTTCATACTGACTGTTAATATACAGATAATTATTTGAGCAGAATTCATAGACTGCACTTAAAATATCCTTCCTCAAAAAAAACCACAAGAAACAAAAAAACCACAAAACAAACAGAAAACCAGACCCTGAAGATTGTAATATATATATTATTTTATATATATTATGTAAGGAACACAATACAGAAGAAACTATGTCTCTCTGAGATCTTCAAGCATGTTTCAAATGGTTAGATTGCAAATATAGTATAGAGGAAAAAAATGTGGGTTGTTTTTTTTCTACTTACAGCTCTTGGAACACATCCTACATTTCTGTAGCACTAGATTAGTTTCCACATTATTAGGTACAAAGTGTGAAATATCAATAGCAAGTTCCTATTTAAAGTCTTCTAGTTCTTGGTGTCTAACTATGTATAACAATAGAAACTCAAAATCCACTTGTCCCAGCTTACAAAAAAAAAGATATTTGGTTGACATCAGTTTGCACTTTTAAGCTCTTCTGTATTAATTTTTCCCCACACATAGCTATAAGGAACACCCAGGGCAATACACTTAGAACTAATGAAAAATGAATCAGAAAAAAAGCTGCTGATCCAGGAACATGGACCCAGTATTGCAAACCACTGTCCTCCAAGACTAATTTTCCATTAAAAGTCCCATGGTTCTAATGTACATAAATTAAGTTACTCATACATGTTCCCAAAACATTCCACAGCTCATCCTGTTGAATCTCAAGAGGACTCTTACAAAACACAGGCAACTAGCCAATAAAAGAGAACCTTTTAGAACTTGCTTACACCTTTGGGTTTGGAAGGTTTCAGGCTTCCATCCTTTTATGTAGAATTGTGCAAATTAAACCAGAGATCAAATAGCACAAATGAATGTGAACAGTAGTCCTCTCTCCAGCTACAGAACTTTTCTTCCTTGAATAGTAAGGCCCTCTGACAATGCATCCCCTCCTGCATCTGTCTAGGACTACACTCATGAGAGGCTTATCAGCACTACAAAATATACAAATAGTTAAGATACTTACATGGATAATGAGACACAGGAAAAGCAAGTTCAGTGTAGGCTGAATTTCTACCAGACCTTTTCCCTCACACCAAAAAACATTTACACACAAGAGGCCTGTGACTCCAATGCTGAACATTTTAGAACAATTTCTGTGCAGAAATGAAAACTGACAATCACCTAGACCTATTTTTCACCACTTTCACTCCACTATTAGCCTTGAGTTCATAGATGCTAGGTAAAAAATAATTACCAATAAAGTAACAAACAGAAAAGCAAATGTATTAGCCTAACTGAAAATCAAAATTAATGCTGCTAAGCAGGTAAACTTAGGCTTACATAGGCTCATGCCTTCCTTTTACATGTTATTTATTAAAACGACAGTAAAGTCTAAATCAAGATATTTTAAACCTTAACTGTTTGTCTCAGAAATTCCAATTTTATTTCAATGTTGAGTGCAGGATTTACATGACATTTCCCACTTTGATTTCTGTTATTAAAGGATTTTAAAACAATATTGTATGGTCACTGCCTATAGCCCTAAGGGGCCAAGTACAAAAATAACATAAAAGACATCACAAACTCTACAAAATATAATTTTGATTTAATTTCATTCAAGCATTATGTTCTTTACTTTGGGGAAATTAATTTACCATCTTTGATAGCAAGCACTCTTCTTCAGCTACTCAAGATTGATAATATCACTTGAGGTGCAACTGGAACAGAACTTGAAGATGCCTTACCTCATTTAATACATTCACCAAGCTAAACAAAAGTTTGCCTTACAAACTTAACTTTCTCATCCTGCAAATAGAACACTTGAGTTTCCTCCACTGTCCAAGAAGTATCTTTCTTCCAAATGGTTCACACCTCTTTCACTAAGCACTCCAGCTTTTTCAAGAGCTTCCAAATTAATGATAATTAATTGGCATGGTGGAAAATATGAAGTAATTCCTACATATTTCCCAATGATAAAACCAATATTTTCACAAGCTTGCTTCTATGGGCTGTGCCAGTCCAGAAAGGCAGTTAGACACTAAGTGAAAACGGGACAGATCTATCTTTGGGAAGACTGATGGTCAAGGTTCATGACACTGGGCAGCTCAGTTGTAAAAAACCTACTCACCTTCAAGACTTGTTACTTTCCAGTAGAAAAGCGTGAATAGGGTCATTTTGGAAGATGTAATGGTCCATCAGTTTTTGTCGTTAACTCTCTTTGCTCTTCCTCTCAGAAACTGGTATTCTAGAGATATAAAAAGAAATTCAATTTAAAATACAGCTCTCTCAGATAAAGATGCTATGTTAGATAAACATTACATTTTTCCTGCTTTTTACTAGACACACTAACAGGTCATCTGAAACCAATCTGATGGACCCACTCACTGAATTACCATGTTGTGTTATCTCAAAGGTTGTGGTAATGGCTTCTTTCTTCACCCCGAGACCCTCTCAGCTTACACATTTACTATCTACATTACAGTAGCATATTGAGATTTATCCTAAAGACTGGGAATGGTGAAGTGGCTTATTTAAAGTGCCTGCACTGAGAATCACACTGTGTTATCAATAGTCCTTTTTCCCTTTGTTTGCTACATTTGACATACCGATATAGATCTACTACACTTAGCTTTATCTTAAAACCACAAATGC
This sequence comes from Bucco capensis, assembly GCA_013396975.1. NCBI lineage: Eukaryota > Metazoa > Chordata > Aves > Piciformes > Bucconidae > Bucco > Bucco capensis. The sequence goes on from VWZO01013601.1 coordinate 379,545, forward strand.
AAAACTTTTCTGCTGAATTCTGCCAGGGTTCCCTTGATAATAGATTAGCTTCCTTAACATAATTAGAGACCCTTGGTTCCAACTGTGCAGCACAACTAGGGCACTTCTCCTGCTTGGGATTCTGAGGAGTTTGATATATGTTTGGAAAATAAGGCTGAAAAGGCAAAGGAAAAGCACTAGGATTGTAAATGAGAAAATGCCACATTAGAAACAAATTTCCTAGGAGGTCCATTTTGCAGCCAAAATAATTAGATCATTAGCAAGAATCATCCCAAATAAATAAATGGTGTATGAGATTAACCAAGGTCATGTTCTCTTATATCTAACACTTTAAAAAGAATTCATTCTTGATGTACATCAGTACAAACTGAATCAAAGTACTATGCCCTGTCAAGTGCTGACTGCCCAAATAAAGGCCACATGCCTCTATAGTGAAAGAAATCCACATCCGAGAGCCACCTAGACTCTGTGATTTCTGCTGCTGGACGTTCAGAGATAACTGCCAACTCATTAAAATCCAACATTAAAAGTTTATTAAATATGCAAACATTAATGGAATTGCACTAGCAGCTACTTAGGCAGCTAAAATTTCAACGCAGCTACTTATCAATATTCTGTCCTTTTGGAAGTGTCTGTGAAAAAGTCACCACACTACTGAAGGCAGTGCAATCCTCCATCTCTTTCAGATTACTCAGGTCACTCTCTAAAGGTTCCTACTAGCCAGAAAGTTTAGGAAAAGGCACCCAATAATTACAGCTCAGCATATACCATCCATTTTCACTTTAACACTTGACTGCTTGAAATGCATCGTTTCCCCAAGATTTTTTTTTCCTTTTGGCCATATCTGCAGGGCAAGTCCCAAATGTCTTTGTAAGCTCATAGGTGGAGAGATTTTGCATATATCCCAAATTTGTAGTTCTTGTCAACTTGCTGCTGGAGTTTGAAAGAACTACAAAGAGAGGAGTAGACTGTCATGCAGACAACATAGATTAAATAAAACCAGCCAGTCAACAGCAACTCTCCTGTAACTTCAGGTAACTTTGCACATGCATAGTGTCTGTGTAGAGCTCTGCTTGGAGCTACTGTTTCACAGCTATCTAAAAACAGGTGTCAGAATCCTCAACACAAGCAGCAGTTTGCACCACAAAACACAGTTTCATTTCTAGATGACTCTGCAAAGTCCCAATGCATGGCTACTAGCTCAACAAATCTCCAGATTTTTTGCTGTAGGGTGACATCAGACTTGGAAGTGTTCTTCACTAATACTATCAGCATAATCTGAGCTAGCCCAGGGGGAAAGGAGGACAAGGAATGTCTCATCACACAAAGCATAAACAAGTTCCTAAGAGTCTCTAATGCACCTCCAAGTGACTCTGGCAATAGCCTTCCTCTCTGAGTAGTAGCTTCAAAGAACATCTAGAAGATTTAATCTCTTCTCATTATGGGGGGAAAAAAAGTCTTATTTCAACACACAAGTGCAAGCATAGCACCTCTGCCTTGGAGATGTGGGGTTTCATAAAAAAGATCAAAATGAACTCTTAGGGAGCGACCTGGAGAAAGCACTACTCACTAGGAAAAAAAGCATGACTTACCAGCAAAGAAGAGACATTAAGAAATATGAAGTATTGTGACCTCCAAAGAAAACACTGGACTCACTGAGCACAAAGAGGGGAGGGAAACTGGGCATTTGGTTGAGCAGGTTCTTGTCTACCATCTTTCCTGGTACTGCTGACAGTTTCATACTGCAGAAGAGTAGGCTGTTGTAAGTGACAAGAACTACCCTGCATGCAGCCCACACCACGCAACACAAATCTCAAGTTAGGGTTTTCTTTCTGTCCTACAAGCATACTGTCACATTAACAGGTGAGACCGTGACCTGCTGTGTGGCCTTAACACCACACACATGGGCCTCCCACAAAACAGGAGGGTTCAAGGATTCCTTGGCCCAGGAGGGAATCAACAAAATCAGTCACCCATCATCTGATGCAACACAAGGCATCATGTGTCGCAGAATCCTGAATTGCAGCCAATTTAGGGTCAGACATACAATAGCCTTCCACTCCACAAATCAGGAAGCCTGGGCTTAGACTTAGATTCTTCATAAGAGAACAACTGACAGTTCCTGTTGGAAATGAAGGCAAAGAGACTGACTTCAAGGTAATCCGGTTTCCGAAGAGGGCACTGACCAAACCTTATACTCAGAGTTTGGGGAATGATCTTTGCTGCTTCAGTGTGTTCAGAACCACCGGAAAGCAGCCAGCTTGCCAGAAAGCTCAAGGCATTAATCTCAAGGTCAATTGTTCCTTGACAAAGCAAAGGAAAATCCATACTAATCTTTTCATCTCTTAGGGACTTCATGATGACTCTTTCTGTTGCAACTTGTACATTCTGGCTCTAGACATAGGCCAGGAGTTTTCCTCCATAGATATCTTCTCCATCGACTGCCTACCTGGCCAGGTTACCAAGCTCTCAAACTTGACTGCACTAAACAGTGCTCATCAACAATTCAGATTTTCTCTTCTCAGAGAGCTCTTGCACCCATGAACAGGCAATGGATAACTGAACACAAAAATAATACTTGTAGCTTACAGCCAGCACCTTTGTTCCCATCAGGCCGCAGGAGGAGTCTCTAATCATAAGAAGACATCAAATCAGTTAAATGGCACCAGTATTTCCTCCCATTACAGACTGGCAATTGCATCAAAACCACAGGACATTGTACTTGAGGAATGTAAATAACCCATTAAGACAGTGCTCTATTTGTAAGTGAACCAGGAAGGTCAAAGCACTCTGTGTCAGCTATATGACTTACTACCAAGATAGGAAGAGAAATCCTCCCCAGTGGCCCTACATCTAAAACAACTTTTAAACATTCTCCTTTCCAAAGAGGTATGCTAACACCACCAAGCAACACCATGAACTTTAGCATTCAGGTTGTTATATGGAAAGGAAGTAGAAAAACAGTGATGCTAAGGAAAACTCAGGAATCAATCTGCTATCTGCTGAGGTCCATGGCAGCACCAGCATGCCCAGCACTAGGTTTTCTCCACTTCAACCAGTATTCAGGTGCTTGGCTTATCTGAAGCCAGCAGCAGCACTGGATACACAGCACCAGTGGGAAACTGCTCTTTGAGGGATACCCAAGTAGTCCAGAAACACAGAGAGGAAATCAAGAGGAAACTTCATCCCCTTCAGCACCAAGCTGTCCTGCCACAGACCAAAGGCCAAAACTGTCATGGCCACAGTGCCAGGCACCAAATAAGAGAGTGACAATGCAACCCAGCAAGACAGGCTGGCACAGTGATTCAGAGCTGTGAATGTTAGGGGCACTGATCTTTATGAGCTAAGACAGGAGCAGCCGTAACTCACAGGTCTCTGTAAGGACAAGGTGTTTCCTGGCAACAGTAACAAACCAATAGAGTAAAATGAATGTTTTCTCACCAACTTGCTGCTGGACAACCTCATAACATCCCTTTGCAGAAGACAGGATCCTCTCTGACAGCACCACCACAGAAACACCAAAGCTGACATTGCCACACTCCCCGCTGCTCAGTTCTGAGGTTAGATAGGCTGATCACCTTCTCCCCATGGGAACTCCAAAAATAGCATTCACTAACTCAATGGAGCCTACACCTGAATAAACCACAAGGAGAGGTCTTTGTTCACAGTTCACACCACAGCAGCATGCTCACTCAGTAGATGGATGCAAGGAGAAATGTAGGCCACACATACAGAGTAAAAGAGATATCCAGACTTCAAAGATATCACAGATCTCATTTTCAGAGTCAAGAAATGAATACCCATTAAAATAGCCTGCAAGTGCTGGGATACAGCTCCATATGAGCCAGATGGGCTAAGGGAAAAACACACTTCATCAGAAAGTTAAAATGTGGAGGGCTTTCCCCCATTAAATTGCCCCATGAATCATTACAGAAAAATCTTTATTATGTAACTATTCAGTCTTAGACAAAGAACACTTGTAATTAGCTGTTGAAGTAATCTCCTCTGACCACCATCTGGAGTTCAGCCTAAATCTTGACCTCGGTCACACCAAACAATCATGCATCTTTGAAACACCTGAGGATGAATCACATCACAACATCAAATTCACAAAGAGGAAGAAGTTGACAGGAATGCTAAAAACTTGAACCATCTTATACTCCACAGGCTCTTCACAAACAGCTCTCTATAAATGTACTTATACATTTATAAATACATTTCCAGCCATGAATGTTCTGTGATTCTGTGTTCTGTATGTTCCAGAATATCCAGAGAGTGAGTAAGGCAAAATTCATGCCCAGTGCACTTAGGGAAATGGTTTCAAAATGAGTAAGTAACAAGATTTTATCAATCCAATCCTATATCTAAAACAAAATGTTTCTTCCATTGAAATGTCAGCTTGTAGCAAACAAAGCTGGCACATGCCATATTCAACCATCTTCCAATAACACAGGAGAAAAACCTTCCTAAAACTAGATTCTGACAGTAAACCAGACTTGCCAAAGATGTAACTTATTCCCTCACCCACATATAAATAGCTCAAAATATCTTACTATTAAAGGATGCAGAAATTCCTTCACCAAAAGTACCTTAGATGACTTACTCTTGTTTTTTTGCTAGCAGCCTCCTAATTAGCTTGAAACTCCTATTCCCTACTGGCAAATATGAAAGTCTAAGATGCCTCCCACCTACAAAGCCTCTTAGCTGAAGGATAAAAAAAAAAAGTTTTCTTTATTATAAGGCTCTGTGTCGTATGCTAAGCTCCCCACAGCAAAGCATTAAAGAATGATACATGTCAGATCACCAAGAAGAGAAATTTATCCTGTCAGTTCCAGAAGTATTAATAATTCTACTTTCAATGCAGTCTAGCAACTAGATTTTAGACCTTTGTAAGAAAGCTCACAACAGCAAAGGTATAGGCATGGAGCAGGCTGGAAATACTGAACCAGTTACACATAGTTTGTATTTGAAAGTGAATCTTTGCAAGAAAGACAAATGTTTGTTTCTTCAAGTGACCATAGGTATATAAAACACAAAAAGCCTTCTATACAGGGAGGCATGGTCCCAGAGATCTGGCCTCCTTACAGCTAAAGGTATGTTTAAGTATAAATAAAAGCAAGATTAGAAAGGACCACCAGACTTGGCAACAGTGATCAGAGTCCAAATTCTAGTCATTTCACTATCTACAGAGAGACAGAGAAGGACTGTCACCACTCCCAGGTAGTTACCTACTCACATTATGCTGCAGAGACTACTGACACTGGGAAGGAGTGTACTTACAGGAAGGCTTATACTTATGTAGTAAAAGGCTATACTGCAAAAAACAACTATTTTTCTACATCCTTATTTCACACTCTTCATTATATGATATTTCAACTAATTTTTATCTTCCACAGAGACAAGAAAGAGACAAAGAAATGAAGACTGAGTTTAATCAGTTACAAGCATCACCAAGCTGAGCCTCCTCAGCAATCATTATGTGCTTCTGTGCACAGCTAAACTGGCTTCAGTTCAGTAGAGGGCAATTTTAAGTTGTAATTATCTTTGCCATGATACTTACTCCTGGCTGCAGCTTCAGCAAGGGTTACATAAGACCAAAGTCCTACAAAGCAAGTCAATATTTAACCTAAGCACTGTACTGTTAAGATCCACCTAGAGTATTTGATAGAGTCATTTATTAAATCTTACACTATCTTTTCTAACAAAGAATAATGAAGGGCAATTTATCTTTATGGGAAGTTGTAAAGATAAATTCTACAAGGACAGTAGTTAGATTCAGCTTTAATAATTTTAATAAGGACCTAAAAGAAAATGTTTCCATGAAAGGAGTTCTAAAAAATATCATGTGTACATCACAGAACAGGTTCAAGACAGGAACAGGAGCCACAGTGCAAAGATAATTTCAAACTAAACCAAACCAAGTTCTGGAAATTCAGCACTATTTCAAGAAGTAGTATTTTAACACTGCAACTAAGTCATTCAACTATGTCACAAAGCCTTATATAAAATTCTTAGACATTACAAGGAAAAGTATTTGTTCTCCACTAAATATCTGAATAAAATCTATAAGCTGCTGTACTAAAATGCATCTTAAAATAACAAAAAAAAAAATCTCCATTTTTGACCCTCCATGTGTACCAGTTTGGTCATCATCCAAAAGTAAACATTTTCAGGAAGCAAAAACATTTCTACTGTGAAAGAATGAGAGAAGAGCCTAAGAATACTAGCCGCATAATGAAATAAGGAGAGAGTCAGTATTGCACATCTTTCACCTAAAAAAAAATACCAAAACAACCACAAAAAACCACCCCAACACCCATCAAAAAACCCAACAAACCACAAAAACTAGGCCAGTTCACCTGTCTCATCTGTCCAAGAAAGTACAGCCTCAGGGAACACTTTCACAAGCAGCTTAACTGATTTTGATCCATGACACTGCCTAATAGGTGGAACTGCCTCTCCCTGTTATATCCACCAGTGTCAGTTCAGACACAGAGTCAGCTCCATCAGTGCACTTTCTGTAGGCTGCTAATTGCTGGTCAGTTTGGTAGATGAACACAGCTGACCCCACAATCATTTATACCTGCACATGAGAAGCAATGAAAATGGATACAGGGCTAGAAAAGAGGTGCACAGAGCCACCCTTTTCAGCAATAATACCATCTGAAATCTGCTCTCTTGAAATTCCATCCCTACCAACACATAGAGTTACCATGAAAATGCAAACTTTCACATCTCAAATACCTCCACAGAGCAATCAGATTAGGATCCAAATCCATCTCAGAGGGAAAGCAGAAAATATTTTTTTTTTACTCTGCTTGGAGGACGAGATCAGGATGTTAAGACCAGTATATCTCTGAATTAATAAAACTAGAGGACAAAAGAACAACTTGAAGTCACAACAACATCTTACTAGTTTCCAGCAGCAAAACTCCCACGAAGCTCAAATGAGTTTTCTAAAGGTTTTATTTTCATTGTAGTATTCTTGCAAATGCTACTTATATCCATCTCCACTTCAGAAAGATAAAATAGAGGTACTAGATTCTGCCCCAGGAACTGCCTCTCCTTGTCTTCCTTCACAGTTTTAAATGCTGCATTTCTCACCAGTTACTACTTTGTTTCACTCTATCGGGCTAAAAAAACGTAGTCCAAGCAAAGTACCCACTAAGTCCACCCCTTGCACTCTCCCAAACCTCTGCCCAGTGAGGGAAGCACTGAAATTACCACGCTTTCTTGGTGTTTACTGAACACAGCACAAAACCACAGAAGCTTGTGCAGATTTTTTTTGTCTGAGCCTTTGGGGCGTTTTGCTCAGACTGGATTACGATAGACACCGCAGGCTTAACTCAGTAATAATCTGCTTCAGATTCTGTCCAGAGATTTACTTAAACGCTTCCTCCTTCCCGGGATGAGGAGATAATACCTTGCGATTGTTCATCAGCCCCAAAATAGGCATTAATTACATCTCGCTTCTTGACAGTGCTGACAACAGCTAATGTCACGGATGCAGCTCTAACTTCTTTTTTAAAACATTAAAAACTCTTTATTTTTCTTCTCCCAACACCTCCAAAGATGTAAGCGTAGAAGCTAAGATTCTCGAATCAGGGGCAGACAAATCCCAGTTCGACCCGCGCACACTAGAAGAGGCGCCAGGGAGCACCGGGACGCGCTCAGCACGGCAGCGGACGGTCCCGGTCCCCAAGAGAGAGGAGCCCAACGCTCAGTCAGCGGCCGAGGTGTCGCCGGAGCCGCTCACCTCAGGTGCGACTCTCGGCGCAGAGGCCCTGACCGCGGCGACCCGGACGCTGAGAGACATGAAAGCCCCGGCCCAGCCTAGCCCAGCTGCCCGCGCCGCGTTACCTGGGCGCCGCGTCCACCGCCAGCAGCACCTCCCCTCTCGGCGCCGGCCTCGCCTCTGCCTCATCACTTCCGGGGCTGCGCTCCGCCCCGCCGCGGGGAGCGCAAGCGCAGCGGCGGTGAGGCAGCTGCTCAGGGTGGGCAATACTGCCCCCGAATTAGCTCGGGTCTGTTATAGGGCAGGCAGCTGAGAATCGGGACTGCAGAGCCAGGACCCAGGCAGGTCTGTCCTTGGCCTCTAGAGCAGCCAGTGCGATTACCTGCGTGGGCTGTGGTGGATACGGTGCACCAGGCTCGCGGCTGAGTGCAATTGGGGCAGGCAAACTGCGAAATGGTTTTCTTGTGATCTGAGGTTTCGCCAGTCTTTGAAGACTGAGTCAGTCATATCAGCTCCAATAATTACCCAGCTAGTTCTCTCAAAATACTTGTATGCAGCCTTTGTGGCCAAACTGGATATTAGGATGCCAAATCTTGACAAATGCATTTAACATTATTGTGTTACTAGACAGAAAACTGGATTAGTGGTATAGCAACAAATCAACCATAAATCTGGAATGGAGAGCAGAAACATTGCTTAAAAACACAATTTTCTTGTTAATTTTACTCTCACCTTCAACTAATGGACCTCTACAATGACTTGTGCTGCTTTTATTCATAACAAGTATATGAACACTTACATCAGTTCAGTTTTCTGTACTAATTTCCTGTCTTCATGTCTGAGTCCTCCTTATCTCAGTTTCATGTGGTGCCAATACAGCACAATAGTACCTTAAACCACATGTAGAGGCTGTGGGTAAGGGGAATGTAATCTTGTAATGCTTGGTTAGTGATTTTCTGTAATGTTTCCATGTTTTTCACAATATTTCTGTTCAGAAGGAAAGCTGCATTGCTTCAGGACTAAGGGAATGCAATACTTCAAACATTAATGGAGCTTTCTGAAACTCTTCTGAATTTCCATTCACACCTCTATTTTCTGCCAGTCAGGTTTACACTGGGATAGAGAAGGGAGTAAATTGAGATGGGGAAAGTGAACAGTAATGACCATATTACCATTTATCAGGATGATAGCAAATATCCTTTGTTCACTGGCTTCACGGGTTTTTTTTCATAAAGTCCTGTATTGCTTTTGGTGCTATTGTCCACTGTAAACCAGCACATCATATAAACAAGCACAAAAAGGCAGGATTACCTGTCATGGCTAGGCTTCGCAAACGAAGATCCAGGGAGGGCTCCATCCACACTCCTCATCAGTGCCTTTTCCAAGCACGCTGATAAAAAGAGGATAGCAGATAGCACCCTCAAGCCTGCGCTATGGATTTTTTTTTTTTTAGGTGAGACACAGCATGCACAGAGCTGGACCCACCCTTTAGTCCTAAGGTTCATCTGCCAGGGCCTAGCAAGCTTGGACGCTGGCAGCCAAGTCCTTAGGACAGAGGTTTAACCTCTTAGATGGAAGGCCTTCCAGGGCTAAACAAGCTCCATCTGCCCAGGTTTGGAATCAGAGTTGTCCTTCTCCTAGGATGACTGCCAGAAGGCTAATGAGCTCATCCTACCCATACAAGGATTATAGGAACATGAGTATCACTCCCCACTTTCCCGTGGGCAATGAGTTTAATGCTCCCTCTGCTGTCGGCACAGTTATCGCACCAGGGACCACAGCAGATCCCAAGTGATTTTCAGACTGTGCCTGAAGGATTACCTGTATAACAGCAATAAATACTTATGTTTGCTCTTGCTTTTTTGCTCCCCACTTTTATTTCTTCCCCAGTGGAAGGTGTGACAGCCATGTCACTCACACTGCAATTTGCACCCTAAGCAAGGAAGGACAATTGGTGCAGATCACTCAGCTCTCCTGCTGGTTTGTCATGTACCAATCCAAGACGAAGTGTGCTCTGCTTGCACAAGCAGTACCACGGCTTACCAGGAGGTGTTGCTTTGAAACCACACAAATACTGCAACTTAAAGATCATGAGATAGGCTTGACCTATAAAAAGTAACCAACAGATACTTTGTTCTGGCAGTAAGAACCCAGGATCCTCAATCTAAAATGGCATTTTTTTGTTTAAGGCACCGAAATTTGCAGAGTAATATGGAACAAAATAGGTGCTGAACAGGAGACCCACTCAATGGAAAATGCTATGGGTTTATATATTGCTAACAAAATATGTTACAGCAGTTTTATGTGTGCAAAACTGTCAATGGTTTTGTCTTTTGCAAGTCTGGATGTCAAAAAAAATATGCATGTGTGTGTATATATACATGTATATTACAGACCTGGTGCACTGGGGAGCTTTAGAGGGATAACTCTTGGTTTCAAGAAGCCAAGAAGATGATGTTTTGGAAATTCCTCCATTGATTTGCGAGTTGCATTTAAGCTCAGGCCCTTAGGTTTTTCTTCAGTAAAGAAGAAAGCTCTGAAGATTTTAATTTCCTCTGTTACATACACTTAAATGCACTTCTTCTCACTACCAATCTCTATTTATATTTCATGGAAAAAAGGACAAATATAAGGCTTAAGGCTTACAACAGTAAACCTTAAACATTTACCAGAGCTTTTCCATAATTCTGTATTTTGCCTTTTTTTTTCTGTGAGCTTTCTTTTCCTGAGAACTGTTTTCTTCTGTGTTTGTTTATGCTTAGAAGAGTCCTGTTTTGTCACAACTACAGCAAGACAAGTAAAAGAGACCTGTAAATTACAAAGTACAGCTCAGAATGATCTTTGGTTTCGTTCTGGTTAATAAAAATACAACAGATCAGTTAGCCCTCCAAGGAACAGTTTACACCATTTTTATAAACTCCCCAAACACACTGTTTTACGAGAGTATTACCCCTGGTTTTGGCAGGGAATTTTTACATTACTTTAAAAATGACAGAGAGCTGTAGTGATCCACCACAACAGCAATAACCATAAAGGCAGCAGTTGCTATGAGTGAAGACTATATATTTGTACAGACCTTTCCACACACTTAAATCAAGTTCTAAAATTATCTACACCTGTTCTAGACCAGGGCAAGAACCACAGCCATTCTGCCCAGTGGCTGACTTTTAAAGGCCAAGAGGTATAAAACAGAGATTGCAGAGGTATGAAAACATTTCAAGTAAAGTTAACTTTCCACAGCCTGCTAATTAGGATAAATTGCACCCCAGCCCCACATTAAACCAACACTCTACCACCTACAGGGAAAGACAAGACCTCATTACACCTCCGTACCTGGGAGAAGCACATGTGGTTCCTAGTTTTTTTGGGGGGAGTTACTGGGAGATTCACCCTGGTCTGGGATTGGCTCTGATGTGTCTCTGGTGCTGCGAGCAGACGTTTATAAAGTTTCTGCCTCATGTTCTCTAGATGGCTTCTTGAATGGATGCTCACAGGGCAGAACAGCCACACGCCAGCAGACTGATATAAAAATTCATCAGTTCTTCAAAGTACAGGAATTTTCCCTCTGAAGAACCTTTTATTTCCCTTGAATTACATTGTAGTGCAATGGATACATTTTGTAATATTAGAAACTAGTTTCTTTCTTTTTTCCTACCTTTTAGCTTTTTTTTACGAACTGGTATTTTTCAAAGTTGGATTTTAAAGTGTGGCAGAGTTTACCACATCCTCAGTTTAACTGATCGAGGGCACACAACCCGATGGGAAGCGTGCCTCCAACACCGGGCAGAGCCGTCGCACTGCTGCTGGCCGTGGCAGGTCAGGCCGCGGGGTGGGTGTCCCGCAGCGGCGGGGCTGGGCGGGCTGCGGCCAGGGCGGGGAACCGCGGGGGCGGGGCCGGTCCCGGCCGGGCCTGGGGAACGAGAGTAGCGGCGAGCGTTCGGCATGGCGCACCACAGCGCTGTGGCCGTCATCCGGCTGCGCAACCCGCCGCTCAACGCGCTGAGGTAAGAACTGGCGCTGCGATTCTCCCCTCAGCCGGGATCCCCGGGCGCCGGCTCTGCCTGACGCTGCCGCTGCTGCTGCTCGCGGGAGCGCCGAGCCGGGGCCTCGGAGCGGCGGCATGCTCAGTGCCTGGTGCTTGCCCTCTCCTTGGTGAGCGGGGTGAAGAGTTATCTGATTTCCTTGCTTATCGCCTCGTTTTCCCCCCATCTCATTGCCCGTGAGCGGCCCCTCCTAGTCCTAGGGCAGGCTATACCGTGAGCGGCTGTGCCGAGGGAGCTCTCTAGACACTGCTCGGCTACCTGCATCAGCCCGGACGGCTCCTTCCCAGAGAGCTTGGATCTCCCTCGGCAAAAAACATGCTGAACTTTCCCATGACTTCTACTCTTTATTGTAATTTCTAGTGGTTTTTTTTTCGCAGAAGAGGTGTCAGGCTCATTAACCTGTACTTGCTGTCATCTCCCCTGGAAGCTATTTAAAACCTTTGCACATTTCTCATCACCTTTAAGTATCTTTAAGCATCAAGATGATGCTTCCAGCAAGAAATTGCAGAGCAGCATTAGCAGTTCAGTCATTTCACCCTGGAGTTCCTTCAGACCTTGAAGGTGAAAACTAGCTTTTCCTCTCAGATTTGCTACTGGTTTAGTTGCATGCCCCACAGGCTCCATAGTACTTGGCGTGGCACGTCCCTGCACTATCCAAGTGAGCACAGGGGTTAGGGCAAAGGGCTTTCTTTCTAGATAGCAGTCATGGTTTAACATCAGGAGCTGGCACCAGGATTAAACCACAGCCCAGGCTGTCAGAACTGAAGGCAGTTTGTTTGCCTTTTAAAGAAGGACAAGGAATTGACCTCTGAATTCTGATCTTGGTCAAGAAAGGCCCAGGAGAACTCAAACACAAGCTAGTGTAAAACAAAGTCAAACACCAATCTGTAGGAGACAAGTAAGAGCATGAAGAGAAAATGCAACCTGCAGGTTTTTCTGTTTCTACGTTGCTGTGTAGTAACTGGCAATGCTCCCTCTGTTGCAACACGTTTAAAAATGGACTAAGATCATTGTCATGTGCCTAGATAATTTTCATGAGAAGACAAACTTGGAGCGACTCATTGAGATAGAGGAACTGGACATGTAGGACTCCCAGAACTGCAGAGTGCAAGACATCCCTTGGATCTCCTGTGCTTAAGACCAGCCTAAGAAAAATTCTAGGCTGTGCCTACAGTAAACTTTCCATCCTTGCCTTGAAAAGTGCAAAATGCAGAGTTAAAGATACATACCTAAGGAACCTTAACTATGCCTCTTCAGAGAAGTTCTTGAGAAAACACAAAGTTGCTTTCCTTTGAACGACAACTGCATGCACCTGCACAACAGCCTCTTCAGGACACGCCCCTACCTCTACTACCCAGAACTCTTCACCCCTCAGTGCCCTCACAGCAGGGTGCAGTTCTGACAAACTAAGGGTAATGTGGTGTGGTAATGGTCCTGTCCCCCAGCCTGGGGAAGGAGAGGGAAGACTCTGGCAGACTTTAGATCCATTAAAAAGGCAGATTCCATTGAGTGCTGTATCTTCACTCTCCCACACTTATATTGTGCTGCCCACACTCCTTTATCCACCAACAGACCTACAGCATGAAGACCACTGAAAGACCAAAGTACCTACTTGCCTCATGGGCTCATTCCCTCATAGCATCACAGTAGAACCTGAGACAGGAATGTTGTGATCCTGTCCATGGTTCCCCATAGCCTCTGCTCTGCCAGCATTGATGCTTCTGTGACTGGCAATAAGCCAGCTTGGGTGCAAACGTGACTAAAACAGCAGTTTAGGTGTTGGTTTGGGTTGATTTTTCAGCCAGCATAGCTCTGCATCAGCTCCTTGTGCAATTGCATGAGAAGCACTGCTGTCACAAGGGACAGGAGTGTGTAGAGAAAGATGGGATCCTGTACAGCATGGATTCAGATCAGTTAAGCTCCTGTGAAACTATAACTTGAGACGTGCCTGTAGTCTTTGGTCGCATGTCATGGTAATACATGTTTTAGAAAGCATCCATAATTATCTCAGACTTGCCAATCTCAGTTTTTAGCTGAGACCTGACTATAGCTAGGAAAGGTAGAGTGCACTCTGATATTTGTATGTTTGTTCTGCATTCTTTCTGCACTGGACCATAAAGGAACAGGTTTGTGATTGCTGCTGGAAAAGCTTGACTACATAGTTGATAGCAAGCAGGAAACATTACAGACAGGATCCATGTCCTGCAATCCTCAAAATTTAATTTCACAGCAGGCACAGATGCTTTTTAATAGACTGGTGAGTTTCTGCTGCTCTGTTCCAGCCTCATCCCTCTCTCCCCATTACATGTGGCACTCACTGCTGTTATCCCAGCTCCCATGCCATTACACTGGCTGTTAGCACTTGGGAAGCCACTGGTGGGTAGGAATTTGCTTTCTCCTCTCTGACATGATCTACTGCTGTGCAAGTACCTCCCAGGCAGCACTTTCCTGGGGAGTGTATGCTGACTTGTGAGTCTGGCATCAAATTTGGCTCCCACACAGACTCCCTCTCAAGCTCAACTTTCTCCCTACCAGCAGAGGTGGCATGTGCCAAATTTGATTTCTTTAGTTGGGTATTTTCCTGGTTTGCAGAAGTTTAGTATTCAGAGATCTGCATTTATGTGACCATGGCATAGAAAGAAAGCATTTAGATAGGCAAAAAAACTGGTAAATTTGGGGGGAACAGACAGACAACATTTGCAAGAGAAAGAACCAGCCACACCTTATTAGCAGAGGCAGGCTGCTGGCATTGAAAATGAAGGATGTGGAAGAGTATTTCAGCATTTGAGCTGACAAGTGCAAAAAAAGCTCCAGGGACAATAGAATAGGATGTGGAGAGTGTGTTGTGGGGGATTATGTTAAGTGTAACAGCATAACAGTCATAGCTGGAAAAGGCTCTCCTTGGCTGCTAGGATTGTCCTTCTGATTCCTGATCAGCATAATAGTCAGAAAATGTGAGGGAGATCAAAGGATCTGCATCTTCAGATAGGTAGCAACGATGGCAGAGTGTGATTTCCTCTGTTAGACTGGATCAGCACCTTGTCAGGATGAGATGCAGAAAGAAAATTCTAGGATGCATTAAAGTTCTGCTTCCTAAAACAACTATTCTAAAAACCCACAGAAAATATGCCAGTCTGGTTTTGGCCTTCATTTTTGTGCAAGGCTCTGTTCAAGCTGTATTAGTCACTGTGTTACACAGCTGGATCTGACACTGAGGCAAGAGAGAGCAGACCAGGTGTATCCAGCACAGCAGTATTTGGTTTCAAGAAGGGAATTAGTAAACACCCAGCAGTTTGTTCAAACAAAAACCCTGCAAGAAGCTATCCAAAAGACAAGAAGCCTGCAACAAGGGTGGAGGCTGATTTTTTGTTGTTTGGGTTTGGGGATGTTTGGGCTTCTAAATTCATTACAAGCCTAGGTAAACTGTTAAGCCAGCAAGTGATCTGGTAAAAGCCCTGCATGGCTTGATGAGAAAGCTAAGAAGATTAAGGAAAAGGGTTGATGTTTTTAGGAAGTGGAAAGCTTACTCAAATAAGGAGAACAAGAAAGCCTGTAAAACATGACAGGAGAGCTGTAAACTGAAAATTAAGTCTAAAAGAATATAAAGAGTGGATCAAGCATACTGAAAAACAATAGCAAAAATGTATTTAAATAAAAAAATATAATCCAGAACAAGCTTACAGGATGCTGAGCCCAAACCTGACAGAGACCAAGGAAGGGATCCTTACCTTTGACAGTTCTGTGAAATCATCAGCTCAGTGTGCTGGGGCAGCCCAAAAAGCCCACAAAATATTGTGTACCTTCAGGACATATGTTAAGAACAGAGCAGAGAGCATCCCTTTTCTGCGACATAAAGCATCTTAATTGTTGTGTTTAGTCCTGGATTTTGCATTTGCAGAAGGATCCAATAAGAGACAACCAAAATTATCCAAGGGATGGTGCACTGTTTTAAGAATGTAGACTGAAAAAGCTGAATATCATCAGTTTGGAAAGAAGGCAGCTGTGGGAGAATAAAGTCAAGGTTTACAAAATCATAAAGAAAGTAAATAAAGGCAGAAGTCATTGCCAAATCCTGCAACAGTTGAACTAGGGACATTTGATTAAACTAGAGGGAGATTGTTTTAAAACAGATAATACAGAGCTTGCTGCCACAGGAGCCTGTGGAGGCAGATGGATCAGCAGAATCAGAAAAGGGATTAGGCAGATTCACGGATAGCAGGTGTATAAGGGATGCTAGATATGTGTAGACATACATAGCAACATCCTCAGTGCAGTGATTGTGAATGTCAGGGGAAGAGTAAGGATAAAGGACCAGACCTGCATGTTTACTCACTGAATCTCTAATTTATTTCAGTTTGACTGTTCTCCAGTCAATAGAGGATGGACTGAAGAGAGCAGATGCAGATCCTTCAGTGAAAGCTGTTATGATATGTGGTGAAAATGGGAAATTCAGTGCAGGTAAGACATTTTTCATCAAATACAGCCCAATAAAAAGAGGAAACACTCTTTACCCACCACATCATAGAATCAACTGGGTTGAAATAGACCTCTGAGATCATCAAGTCCAACCCTATCTGAAGATTGTCTGCCTCATAACACTGTTGATGAAAGTCCTGATTTTGCTGGAAATGTCCACAAGACAGTGGGCTTTTTCTATTCTGCTGTGCCACAATTGACATAGGACATACAACAAGCTGGACTGTCCAGGCCAGAAATAAACTGTATGTCCATGCTAAAGTGAGGGACAGCTGCTCATCTCCCTAATGCACTGGTGTCTCCTTACTCTCCATAGTTTTCTTTGCATGAACTATCTGTACCATCAACTGTGGAATGTACCTGGGGTGGGGTAGTGGTGAATAATAAATCTCCTCCAGTTGTTGTACCTGGGAAGCTAGGGAATTTCTGTAGAGCTCTACATTGCTTGTTAGTAGTAACTTATATTTAACTATTCCAGACTCAATTTTCTTTATTACACCAAGGATGTCTGCAATTTTCTGTAGTAACTGCATGATCATTATAGTTACTATATATTTTTTTACTTAGCCTTCCTCTGAGCTCTTTGAATAGGCTTAAAGGAGCCAGGGTTTCTTGAAGGTGGTACCACAAGGGATTTATTCCTGTTAACCATTCTCCTGCCAGCAGCATGCTCTGCAAGGACTTGATCATCTGTGAGCAGCTATGTTCAATGTCACGGAGGGAAGGATCATTCCAATCACTGTCTTGCTTTACTAGTTGTTCTTAATCTCGTTATGCCAACTCAGGAGCTGACATTCGAGGATTCTCTTCTCCGAAGAGACGTGGTATTGCCTTGGGCCCCATCGTGTCTCTCATAGAAAGGAGCAAGAAGCCTGTGGTGGCTGCCATTGAAGGCATTGCCTTCGGAGGAGGCCTGGAGGTGGCACTTGGCTGTCACTATCGGATTGCACATGTGAAGGTAATGAACATTGCAAACTCAAGAGGCTAGTGAAGGCACCAGGAGCCATCTACATATGGCCATAGACAGTATGGGAGACTACTCCTGAAGAGCAGTGGGACAGCATGCTGGGATCACCTACCCAGAGAAGGGGGCCATATAGCCCCACCCCCAGGATATAAACCTGAGTGCTCAGACATTCTTTACCTACAACACTACCCTTGATATGCTCTTATAAGTCTTACTAAATAACTAATTCCAAATAATTTCTAAATATAGAATTGATTTGTAACTAGTAGAATAAGATGGCTACATGAAAACTTCAGTAACTGGATGTTAATTTGCCCTAGATCTCAGTGGTCATTATCTATATTGTGATGTATATGGCTATACCTTACTGGCTCATGCAGCAGGACTGTTTTTTTTTCCAAACCCCTATGAATTTTGCATTTCTTTCTGCTAATGGCCTAACTTAGGTAGCTGAAACTTATCTGGCATGGAGCATTTATGGTTTGATTCCTCATGACATCTGGGTCTTCAAGGAACACTCTGACCAAAAGACAGCTTTAAGAGTCTTTTAAGGAGTCATTTGGGGTTGTTTTCTTGAATTCCCTCCTTCAAGATTCAGGGATGCTGAACTACCTTTTAGCAGAACCTGTTTTCTGTATAGAGACTCTTCACTGATGGGGCCATCCCCTCACTTCTGCAGCGTATTCACTGTCAGGTTTTTCCATGGCAGTGTGGGTAGCTGTAACAGCATAAAAAGGTATTCTATATCACCCTATATGCTACCTAAGGTGGGTGCCATATGTAGTGGTCTTTTAAAGCAACTCCAAATCTCTTAATAGCTTAATGGGAAATGTGCAAACTGTTTTGTTTTTTTTTAAACAAGCCAAGGAAATCTAGATAGATTTTTAAGAGAAGAGGCCCTTTTCTGCTGCCCCTGGCTTCTCTACCCTAACCCTACTAAATGTTAAATCCAGCTAGAGCCATTTGAAGGAGGATTAGGAAAGAGTTGAGTACATTTTTTTGTTTTCCTTTCCCTTTACTGAAATTCTAAGAATTAGGCTAGGGAGTTAACAGTTAAGTCACAGAGTGCCCTCCAGCATTTTGTACCAACTGCTTGAAAACATTAGTTTACACTGTCACTCTGGGGGATGCTGGTAGCCCCACAGCTCTCCTCCAGTGCTGTGCTAGCATACAATTCATGCACATATTCTTGAAATGGCTGAGTGAGCTTTTGCCTTAAATGTCTTATGTAGGAAAAAGCAAGGCTGAAGTTCCTATATAGAAGGTTTAGATTTCCAGAGGAACAATGTGTGGATCAGTTCTGTTTACCTTTATTCTGTTCAGAATGATCTTTCTAATCAGAGTTGTTGTTGAATTTGACTTCATTTTAGGCACGGATGGGTTTACCAGAGGTTACCCTTGGGTTGCTTCCAGGTGCTGAAGGCACTCAGCGACTCCCCAGACTGATTGGGGTACCAGCTGCTCTGGATATAATCACTACAGGTGAAGTACTGTGCCTTGGCCTTGCTCTGTACATCAGAACATGGCTCTGAGTCATACCACCAGACTGGTCTAAGAAACATTGATTTCTTTTACCTCTGTAGCTGCTTGGGTTGAAATTCAGCTTTTTTCCACTAATGATGGACTAAGAAAGGGACATACATGCTTCTGAGGCCTGTAGTATGCATTTTCTCTACCTGCTAATGACCATGTCCTGTTCTTTGAAGCTGGCTACACAAGTCATTTGATCAGATGGAAAAGAATGAAGTTGCCCATCATTCTCCACTGTAGTCACCTTATTTCTCTTTTTAAATGCAGGAAGACACATTCCAGCAACTGAAGCACTGAAGCTGGGCTTGGTTGATGAAGTTGTAGAAGAAAACACAATTGAGGCAGCAATTTGCTTGGCAAACAAAGTGATTGGTGAGGAAAAGACTATCAATGCCAAGAAATAATTGTTGATGTTTCAGAGCTAGAGAGAGTGAGAACAAAGCCCACCAGTTTGTTCCAATTTATGTGCTCCATTCATTGAGTTTTGGCATCCATATAAGATAGAATTGCAGAATTTGTTTTCTGTTATCTGAATTGAAAAATTCAGATGCTGGAGAGCTGCATAGAGAGCGAGGATTCAGAGAACAGATACATATCAGATTCTCCTGCTTCTTAGTTGTATAACCAAACTCACATACTCTTCCAGGCTGCTACACTCCACTGATATGGGAAGTATGTGCTCCTTTCATATAGAGTTTTGGACCATGGCTGGTATTGCATGTGTTCTGGTTTCATCATCAGTATGGCTGATGGAAAATAACTCCCTCCCTCTAGTGAAGAGGCTGGCACATCCTCAGCCCATCTTAATGATCCATGAGTTTGCAAGTGACTGTCCCTAATCCTTTAGCTGCTGTAGAAGAAAATAGCCTGTGGAGATGGGAGGGATGTGGAGAGATTTTTTTCCGCTCTCACCTCAGAAATAAACTCACTGGAGTTAACATAGAGGAACATTCCTTGTGCAGCATAAGGAGTATCACCTCAGAGAAAACAGGATATTTCTCCACTGCTAACCTCCTTGCACCTTTAGAAACAAACCACTGACTTCCATCAGGATTTCATCTGGAGCTCTGTCACAATGAGATACATGCAAGGAAGCAAAAACCCTTTCTGCTTTGATTGCATGGCCTTTATAGGCAATGCTTCTCCAGGCTGGGGTGCTGCTTTTGCGCCTGCAGTTCTCTTCACTGCAAACAAGGCTTTTTCTTCCCTGTAGAAGCACTTCTCCTGTGCTTAGAAGTTGAAGAAGCCTAAGCTTTGTCTTAGATTACAGTGCACCATGCTTTTAAAATTGTTCAATAAATGGGCTATTCTTCAAGGTCAGAGTCTTGCACACTTCCCTGCAACTTGAGATTTACCAGATAGGTGGAAAAGGATATATTCTTTGATTAGGTTTTCAATAAGCAATGCCCTTCTTTCTCACTGTATTCATCCTATGGTATTTTCAGGCTTTGTTTTTGGTGCAGAACTGATGATGTAAGCAATCTTCTTCTCTTTCCCCATATGTAATCAGACTGTTTAAATATAATGCTTTAGAAAAGATGGGTGAGGTACTTCATTGTTGCTTTTAAGAAAAGCAAAAATACTTTGGTTCACTGATTTTTTTCTGTTTTGAATGAGAACTGTTTCTCCATCTGTTAGGAGGCAGTGAAATAGCACTACTCTTCTAGGCCAATTAACCTAACAGTGTTCCCTCTAATGTACCTTCTGGGCTTCTGAATGATGCCCTGCATATACCTACACCAGTATTGATGGCACTAGCAGTGTATCATAAAATGAGTAACAGATACATTGGTAAAACTGGCAAACCAGAAAGCATTCTGGATTTCAACAAACCCTATGTGAAATTGGCTAATCTTTATTTCTTTCTGACTTGGAAAAGTTCTCATTAGACCTTGCAGAATATCATGAAAAGTTTTGATGCACCATTTAGCCTCAGATTACCTGATAATTTGTAAAAGCAATGTACCCAGAGTCCATATGCTCAAGTCATTCCTGACTTTGGCCTTCACCTAAAGTTAATGAACTCTCCTGTGATACAAAGACAAACCAGCACTTAGGTTTTTCCCTCAAGCTTTCTCAGCACTGGAGCTTCAGTATATTCAGATAACTCTTTCAATATGCAGTTGGGCAGATCTACCTTTATGGTAGGTATGTTAGAAAGCATCTTGATCCATATATTTTTATGGATTATTCCTAATGAAGAACACCTTCAAAAGGAGTTTGGAAACAGTCCTGAGTAAGTGGTTGCTGGAATACACAGAGACAATTATTGATTTTAAGTTTTTCACTGAAGAACAGTAATTATATATTGCAGGTAAGAAGCAAGCATATATTCCTGGCCTCCTTCAGGCAAAATAAAGTATCTTCACTTTTGAAGGCATTGTTTAGAAGGAACAGACAGAAGCTAAATCCCTGGAGACAAGGAGAATGTTCTTTCATTAAATAGGCTTGATAATCACTAATTCAAAGTTGCATTACATAATTTGCCCACTTGATGGCAACATAAAAATGGAAAATTGCTGTGATTGCTTGTGTCAGACAGTAGCTTGCAGCTTTGTTATACTGCCCACCTCTTGCTGGCCAGCTGTGTTCTTTTTCAGCTGGAGGAGAAAATGGTTGCTGGTCCTCAGCAGACTTCCTTGAAGCTCTCCCTTCAGATATAATCATCCCTTGATTTCTGCCCACATCTGCTGATTGACCTTTGTCATCTCCTCAGAGCACACAAGTACCAATGGCTTGCACTAAAAAGCCAAGGAAAATCAGTTCAGTTGAGACTAGCTCAGGCCCCACAGGTATTAAACTCTGTGTGGAAAGACAGTTATGAGTTTCTGACTATAAGCCACTAGAAGTGAGTAAGAACAGAGGAAGCAGGTGCTTCTTCTGAGCCTCATAAAGCCCAAAGGAGTAACAGATACTGCTGATATGTAATTGCAGCCTTTAAATGGAGACTGTTGGGAAAATGCTTTCAGTTACAGTTGCAAGGGCCCTTAGTACATCATCTCTAGGAAGATATACTATATAAAGACATTTTATCCTCCTTCCAGGGCTCATAATTCTGGCAGAAGGTCTAGCAAAGTGCCCCTTTGACACAATTGATGAAAGGTCTGACATAAACTGGACTTGTCTCTGGCAGGCCTCAGACCACTGCAAGTCTGAGGAGCAGAGGTCCAGTTTCAGCCTTTGTTTCTCACAAATTCACTGCACCCAGAAGACTGTTAGGTTAGCCCTGCCTCTGCTACACAGTTAGTTGACCGTCTGGATGTGGCTATGATGATGAAAGAGTCCTTGTGAAAATGTTGGAATATTAAGGGGATACATCCTGAATTTCTGATCGTGTTCCTTCATAGTCTTTTAGTGAGGCAAGCTGCCACTGTCCTACCCGAGTATGGACAAATTAGAGATCTCCTAGCAGACACCAAAGTCTTTACTTCTGAAGAGGATAGAGAGGATTTTGGCATCTGAAATGTAACTAACTTCTCTCAATTAAAATCCTTGCTAGGTATCACCATAGCAACCCCTGTCTCTAATGAGCCTCATGTATTTGTGTGGCTGCTTGATTTACCCCTTGCTGACACAGAAGCATGAACTCTCCCTCATTAGTCATTTGCTCCCCAACTCATGCTGTGTAAGCCATCCTCTTGGTTAGCCCCAAAGTGAAGAGAGGGACTCCTGCTGTCAGGGAAGAACTGAAGTCAGGATGTATTTCCCAGTCTGTCTCCTAAATGCCTCAGTCAGGACCTCTGCTAGAGAGATACATTCCAGCCAAGTCAATTAGGCACCAAGTACTACACAATACTGGAGGAAAAATTTAGTAAAGAAGATTATAGAATCATAGGTTGGCAGAGACCTGTAAGATCATCAAGTCCAACCATTAACCCAGCACTGCCAGGTCACCACTAAACCGTGTCCCTCAGCACCACATCTACATAGCTTTTAAATAGCTCCAGGAATGGTAACTTCACTGCTTCCTCAGGCAGCCTGTTCTAGGGATTGACAACCCTTTTGGTGAAGAAGTTTTTCCTAATATACAACCTAAACCTCCGCTGGTGCAACTTGAGGCCTTTTCCTCTTCTCCTGTTCACTTGTTACTTGGGAGAACAAACTGACCCCCACCTCACTGCAGCCTCCTTTCAGGTATTTGTGGAGAGTGATAAGGTCTCCCTTGAGCCTCCTTTTCTCCAAGCTAAACATATGAGCCTTATGAATCTGGCAGCTGGCACTGTGGAGTAAGAGAACTGGAGAGGTCAAGGTACTCTGTGTAGCTGAGAAAAGGAAGGAGAGAATTGTTTCTTTGAATCTGAAATTATGCTTTCTTGAAGTCTAAGAAGGGACTTGGAAAAAATGTAATTGTCAGAGCAACAGAAAGCTAAAGAAAAATGTCAGACACTTTAGTTTTAGACTCAGATCACTGCCATGGAAGCCATACATAATTCAGTGCAGAAAGGAGTGAAAAATCTATAGTCTTCTAGATGTGGGTGCTTTGTTCTCTAACTCCATTTTTCTACCCCCAGGGCAGCCACTGGGACCTCGCAGGCTCAGCCTGAAGCCAGTTCCAAAACTGCCCAACATGGAAGCATTTCTCAATGAGGCTTTTGTGAAGGTGAAGAAACAGGCCCGTGGGTGTCTGGCTCCAGAGCTGTGCTTCCAGGCAGTCAAAGCTGCCACAGAGCAGCCCTTTGCAGAGGGAGTCCGGAAGGAGCAAGAGCTGTTTAGGATCCTGCTGACTTCAGGCCAGGCCCAAGCACTGCAGTATGCTTTCTTTGCAGAGAGAGCAGTGCAGAAGTGGACAACACCTAGTGGAGCTTCATGGAGAAGTGCTTCCCCACAGCCCATCTACAAAGCAGCTGTGATTGGTAAGGGAATGAAAAAGCTGTTGTGGTTGCTCATTGCAGAGTCAACAATAGAGCTGAAGGGGAGTGGGATGAGTATAACCTGGCTTTACTCGCAGCAGAAGGCCATCACTTGCTAAAGTTATTGGTACCCATCACAGGCAAAGATACTCCACAACCATAGGTGACTTGCAAGGAGAGAAGTTGTCATTGCATTGGAAAGCTCAGAAATATAGATGACAAGTCACATCCCACTAGATTGTTACTTGATGCCACTTCCTTTTTTTGAAGAATAACTTCCTCTTCAAAGAAAGCTTCATCTGTGGACTGTGAGTAGTCTGTTGCTTTTTAAATACTGCTGTGTTGAGTCCTGGCTTTGCTCCTTGGTGTGAGCAGGTTTACATGAAATTCTCCTTCTCCTGGTCTAGTTCTCTACTGCAAGTGCATGTGCACAGAGTCACTCTGGGATATATTAATACAAAAATGTTTTGACAGCTGTATTTTAAGAAGATTTCATCTCACTAGGATCCACTCCTGCCATTTTGTAGCCCAGCAAGATAATGCCTTCAATTATTTTTTTATAAGAGCAATTTAAATAAAACGTTTGATGCACTGCTGAGATTTAAAAAAAAAAGTATCTTTCAGCTCTGTCTGCTGATAGTAACACTCAAAAAATGGTTAGACAAGTAATGGAGCACTTGGAAAACATCCATTCTGTTTCAGAGAAAGCTCACCAGATCAACATTGGGTACTTCTCAGGCCTGTTGTGCTCTGCAGTAGGAACTCTCTGAAAGCTCATTTCAGACCATAGAAACTTTTCTTTTTGGAAGTCCCCTTTTCCATTAACTGTCATGCTGTATTTTTAATTAAAATGTTTTTGGAACATTGATCTGCAAACCTTATGATGAGGATCTGTGGCTGTTACAGCATTCAGGTAAAGAGGCAAGAACTATTGCCAAGTTTATCATGTGACTTGAAGAGCACCACACTTTGGACACATGCAATCCCAGACAGGTCAGTCCTACACTGTGGGCTTTGGCAGGAAGGGCTTGTGTTGAAGTTTGCTAGAACTGATCAGGTGACTAGAATTGGCATTCTTTGCTACAGACTGATAAATCACACCAGAATAATACACTTACAAAGTTCTAATCACAATGACAGTTTAGCTAGAAAGGCTGTTTAGATCTGATATGCTGATTTGGACACTGTAACTGAGCTAGAGGGAATTCTAGGGATAAATGCAATCTCTATTTGAAAGTTTCTAGTAGAAATATAATCTGTATTTTATTTCCAACCTGAAATGGCTGGGCTGCATCTCCCATTCATTGAATTAATTATTTACATCACTTCTCCAGACAGGTTTCTGAATTCTGGTCTGAAATTGCTCCAAGCTTCTACCCCTAAATTTCAGTGAGTTTGTACCAGGTTACAGACAATGCTCAATTAACTCATACCTTTTGCAGAATAAGCTAAATGTTTCTACCCTTTTGCAGCAGAGCACAATCTATCACACTGTGCTCATTTTCATTACTCTGAACCTTCCTCTAATTTTTCAACACTTCCTGAAAGACATGTAGCCAACGTGAGAACAGCATTCCAGGTGTAAGACCAGATACCAAAATGTTTTTTCCCTGCTCCTACTTAATATGCTCAAGGTAACAGCCAACTTTCCTATTAGACATGTTCAACACAAACTGTTAATTATCTGCTGGCAGGGAGCAGCTGCACCCCAGGGATGGGGAGCCAATGGCAATAACACCTCCCAGGGGGCCAGAACCACAGAATCTTTGAGGCTGGAAGGCACCTGTGAATGTCATCCTGTCCAAACCCCCTGCACAAACAGAGCCACCTAGAGCCAGTTGCCCAGGACCATGACCAAACAGCTTTTGAATATCTCCAAGGATGAAGATTCTACAACCTTGCTGGCCAACCTGTGCCAGTCCTCAGTCACCCCACAGTAAAAAAAAGTATTTTCTTATGTTCAGATGGAACCCTCCATGGTTCAGTTTGTGTCCATTTCCTCTAGTCCTGTCACTGGGGCCACTGAAAAGATTCTGCCTCCATCTTCCACCTTCCTCTCAAGTAATTATATACATTTGTGAGATGCACTCCAGCCTTCTCTAGGCTACAATCACAGCTCTCTCTCAGCCTTTCCTCATGAGACATGCTCCAGTTCTTTAATCATCTTAGTGATCATTCACTGAACTCACTCCAGTAGCTCCATATCACTCTTGTACTGGAGAGCCCAGAACTGGACACAGCACTCCAGGTACTGTCTCACCAGTGCTGTGTATAGAGGAAGGATTGCCTCTCTAAACCTGTCAGCAAGACTGCTCCTAATGCAGCCCAGTATACCATTAGCCTTCTTTGCCACAATATCATATTGCTGCTCATAATCAACCTGGTGTCCACTGGGACCCTAGATCCTTTTCTGCAGAGCTGCTTTCCACCCAGTCAACCCCCTAGCATATACTGGTGCATAGGACTATTCCTCCACAGATGCAGGACTTTATCCTTGCTGAACTTCATAAAGTTCCCATCAACCCATTTCTCCCTCTGGATGGCAGCACAACCCATTGCTGTGTCAATTATTTACAGTACCTGAGCAAAGTAAGCAGGGCAGACACAGGAATCATGGCCAGGATCTAGCAGAGGTAGTGATGATCAAGCAAAGTTCATGTGATGGTGCAGCTCCAAGATGAAGTTGGGAAGCCAGCATGCAGGCTGAGGTCTAGATCAGCAGCACCCACAGCCTGGCATAGCCACAGTAAGACACCAGAACTCCTCCAACATAGCTTAAGAAAGGGCTGAAGGCCCAGGTCTGAGCTTAAATGGAGTTCTAAGGCACATGAGCAGCATGTGTGCGTGGAGGTTCCAGGTGTAGCTGGTCAGGGTTGTTAAAACTTATCAGTGCTCTCAGGGCCTTGACACTTTCCAAGAATCCTAATGCCATTTCTGAATTACTGCTTCTATCAATACAGCCCACACAGCCCACAGTTACAGCTTGCTTTGTTTATGTTAGTTGTCCATGTTATACTTAATTTGATAAGTGACATCTCCTGTTTTGATGGTTATTGATCACCTCCTTTTAACTCAGAATCCCACACCATATGAAGTGTCACTGGGCTTTTCTTCTTTCCACTGGAAGGTTTTTCTCCTATTTTGCCTTTTGATATCAATGAAATTGCAAGTCAGTCAGAGACAGGCATAGAACATGCCAATATAATTGCATGGTTGCTTTCAGACTACTTTAACAAAGAGTCATTCTCCAGCCAATACCACGCTGCACGTTATCTTATGATTTCACATTCTTCAATTTAAGTACATTCTTGCAGCACCAGAAATCAAAATCTTAGAGATTATTTTTGAGGAACTGATACCTTTAAAAATAGTGCTGCTCATCCATGTAAGTATTAAGTCTACCTAGGTGATCCAGGGTGTCTCTGTTTTCACTGCAGAGAGGAGAGCAGTCAGAGAAACATGTTGCATCCATTTTGGATTGTCAGAAATCATGCAGCTCCAGTTTTCCAATAGATAATGCTGTGCTGTTTCATACACTAAACCCATGTTGCATTATGCTGCTGCTTCCATCTTTTATTGCTGCACAATGGGAAGCAACTGAGAAAATCACACTGACTTCCTCCTCCTTCAGTACTTTTTCTGTAGGCACAGAGGACCTTTAGGGTACAGAAGCAGTGCCACAAATACTAAGGGAGTCTTCCTTTGTGGCTCCTCTGTCTCTCCATTATAAGTAAAAAATTGTTGGAAGGAGCTGGCACATCACTTGCTCAATGTAGCTTCAACATCATGGATGATCTATCATTTTTGTAAGCATGCTTAATAGACAGCATTGCTAATGAACTGGCAACCATTCCTGTGCATGCTGACTTCCCAGCAGCTGCCTTTTTCTGCAGTTTGCTTGCTGAAAGGCTAAGTGGATAACATGCAGCTATGTGGCATCCCTCCTGCTCTTGGCCTAGCTGTCCTTGGCTATCTTCAGCCACATGCGATGTAACCTATTTCATTTGCTTCTGCTTGTTCTGAACTCTTGGTGCCCATCTAGTTCCACTTTCTCTGGTTTCTTATCATCCAGAAGAAGTGTTCTTCCCTCTCCCTTTTGCAGTTTTCCCATAGTTCCCTGCTTGCCTTCAGTATCATGTTATTTCTGCTTGAAATTACTACCTTGAAACAAAGAAAGAAGCAGCTCCAGTCTGCAACAGTCCACCACCACCAATTGCTCATTGTTGTTTTTTGCAGGAAAACTGGAATAGTCTTTGCATATTTTTACCAATCTGTAAAGTAGCATTTCCATTGCCTGGCATTTTAAAGTCCAAATATTCATTGTAGTTCAGAATATTTTCCACCTATCTGTATTTCTCTAGTATGCAAGACTGTGCATGAGTTGCTTTGTACATATTTTAAGTTCATTTGTTTTGAAATCTGTTTTTAAAGTCATTCAATTAATTTTGCATGATTTTTCCATATTCTAAGTACCTCATGTGACAGATCAATAATTAAAAGTCATTATTCACTCAGCTTGCCCAGCAAATGGATTTGTCATATCCATATTTGGCCTCAAATTACAAGGGTTCAAGTGTAGTTTTATTTATCTGTCAAAAGCTACATTTCACAACAAAAGACTAGAAGCAATATGGCTAGACACTCTTCTTCCTCCTGAATCAGATTTCAGTCTTCTTTTGAAAGATCTGCCTTGGGCATGAAAGATGGTAACACAGCTATGAAAACTGTCCACTGTGAGGAAGATAAGAATATATGGGTTTTTTTCATGGTTTGGGGGAAGTGAGAGCACTACTGAGAAAGAAAACACAACATACAGTAGAAATTCTGGAGTAGTTCCTAGCTGTGTTTTGGTCTGTGTGATCTGAGCTGAGCATGCAACATTTCCCTTTCTCTTTCTTTCACAGTCTTCTACACATGTAAGGCTAAATGATTCCCTACCATTTTTTTCTGCTCTAATATATTCTACCCCAAGATCAGTGGGCTTTCTAAAATTGAAATGGGGAGTCCTGAGAAATGCTTTTTTTCTCTGCTAGATAGCCAATCTCTCCTTAGTTTTATCGCCAAATTTTAGAAAATATTTCCTGGGGATTCCTGCTGTGCAACCTCTAATATAACAAAACCCTCAGGGCTTTCATTACTCTCTCTGACAGCTTCATTAAACATCAGTTCAGTGAAGAGTTAGGTAGTAAGTTGAGAGACAGCTTTTCTAGGTCAGAAACAAGCTTGGCAAGCTCATATCTTATCTATAAGCCTATTCCCATGGTCTAGAAAGTAAAATACTACAAGCATGTATGCCTGTCTATCATGGCATGGCTAAAACCTAGATGGGAGTACTCATACTGTATGTAGACAAAAGCAAACAGGGGAATTGGCTGACACCACTGCAGAACTTGCCTTGAAGAGAAGACTGGAGAACCTCTGCTCCTGGGAGAAGTTTTGATTTAGGAAGAAGAAGCATGTTCATATTGTGAGAAAACTGCTAATAATTCAGTCATGAGACTGAAGCAGAGAGGAGCAAGAGTTAATAAGGCCCAGGATGTGTGCATTATTTCTTTAGCAGAGCTTGGAAATTCTAGGAAGAAACCTCAGGTCTCCATCTTGGAAAGGAAGAGACTTCAAGAGGGAGACATGCTGAACTGCAAACACTTTAGCTTGATTTCTAAAGAGAGCTGGGTTTGGTGGGTATGCATGAGGTGGTGAGTTACCCTTCTCTACTGTCCAACAAGAAAGCAGGTCACATAGTTCTCCAAAGACAGGGAAAAAACTGTCCCTAACTGTACCTGCTACCACATCCAGGGCTCTGAGTACTGAGCACAGTGGGAGGAGCTACTTGGGTTCAGGTTTTTCCAGTCAGCAAACCATGGACACTAAAATACTAAGGACTGATTTGTGTTATTCTAGGTTTATTTTCAAATCAGTTTTTAGTGGCACTTGATTATGAAGTAGCAAACCTAATTTTCTAGAAAGGAACTTCAGCATTTACTTGGGAGTGTAATAGTTTATAAGCAGGCTGCCAGATAGTGATGTCTGTAAAAATTATCTTGTGGCTAAGCAGGGAATGTTTTAAATCTCTTGTGTGCTCACAAGCTGAGGGTGAACAGAACTAAACCAAGGGTGTGTAGCTTCTAGGAAAAACATACTACCTTCTTTGTCCTTGGTTGTTGGAACCTGGTTTAATGATGACGTAATTTCAGCTCTTCTTTACAAAGCTGCTTTAGACAAATTTTTAATCCCTGTGTTTCTGTTGATTTGTTTATCTGACTTTCATTTGTAAACCTGGGATTAAAAAAATCATTTTTATAGAATTATAACAAACCTGTACTTTGTCTGGTTGTTGCTTTATTTAGGATATTAATAATCTCCCATTCAGATGCTTCGCACTTTTAACTCTGGTAAAATTGTGCTGACCTTCTTTTACTAGTTTGTATTGGCTTAGTCCAAAAAGCCTCCACCATGATGAGAGAGCAGGATAAATAGTGTGGGTTGACTATCAGGAAAGTGTAAGTATGCAGCTTCATTTAGTGTAATAGAGGGCAAAGCTGGTGGAAGGGCTCAGGAAGAGGGAAGGGATCAAGCCAGTAATTGCTACATTGATATTCCTCAGGGTATGAGCTGGTAATGCACATTTATGGATCTCAGAGAAAAAAACAACAGCTGAAATGGCTGCTCAGTTATAGGAATTCTGGGCAAGTGCTTTAACTGTGTAATTGGACAAGGAAGACTGTGTCTTTGGGAATAATCAGAAGTTAGGAATGGCCTGTGTGGGAGGACTTGGAGAGGTTTTAACTCTTAAATGATGCTGGTTTCCTTAGATATAAAAATTCACAGGGAGAAGTCATGAGGAAAGACTGAGGGATCTGGGCCTGTTTAGTCTGGAAAAGAGGAGACTGAGGGGAGACCTCATTGCTCTCTATAACTACCTGAAGGGAGGTTGTAGAGAAGCGGGAATTGGTCTGTTCTCCCTGGTAGAGTGTGATAAGACAAGGGGAAATGGATTGAAACTGCACCAGGGGAGGTTCAGGCTAGACATTATGAGGAATTTCTTTACTGAAAGGGTTGTCAGCCATTGGAACAGGCTGCCCAGGGAGGTGCTTGAGTCACCGTCCCTGGAGGTGTTTAAGAGACGGCTGGATGTTGTGTTGGGGAGCATCATTTAGTGGGGTGATAGGGCTAGGAAAAAGGCTGGACTCGATGATCTTCAAGGTCTCTTCCTGCTGTAACTGTTCTATGATTCTATGATTCTATGAATCACACAATCTGTACACTGCAGTGTATGCCACTGGTATTTTGTAAACTTGAATGGACATTAGCTTACCTTTTGGCTACTGCTTTTCAACATTAAGGCTCAATGAAAGAGA
The DNA here is from genome assembly GCA_013396975.1 of Bucco capensis. Lineage (NCBI taxonomy): Eukaryota > Metazoa > Chordata > Aves > Piciformes > Bucconidae > Bucco > Bucco capensis. The sequence goes on from VWZO01013601.1 coordinate 410,504, forward strand.
GATTTCACCTTCCTTTTTCTCAGTCTTCAATGATTTTTTTATGTTTGTGCACCATTCATTTTACATAGGCTTCCACTTTTTCTCCTGGAGATACAAAGGAAATGCTCCTGTCAAGTGATTATTTGTAACGTTTTCCATTATTGTCTCTAATTTTGTCTTATTTTTTATTCCTAGGGCTGGGAACAATGGGCCGAGGCATTGTGACTTCTCTGGTTAAGGCCAACATACCTGTGGTAGCCCTGGAGCAGGATCTGGTGTGTCTGAACACAGGGAGAAAAGCTGTGATGCTCCTTTTGGAACATGAAGCTAAGAAAATGGAGCAAGGTGCCCAAACCCTGGATTTCCATAACCCTGCACGTCTCGAGTTCACTGTGGACTTTGATGTATTGCGTGATGTAGATCTAGTCATTGAGGCTGTGTTTGAAAACATGGCACTAAAGAAGGAAATATTTCACAAGCTATCAAAAATCTGCAAGCCAGGGGCCTTTTTGTGTACAAACACATCAGCCTTGAACATCGATGAAATAGCTTCTGCCACAAGCCACCCACAGCAGGTCATTGGCACACACTTCTTCTCCCCTGCTCATGTGATGAGGCTATTAGAAATAATCTATGGCCGTCACACATCCCCCACCACCATTGCCACTGCTATGCAGCTAGCCAAAGCACTGAAAAAGGTTGCAGTGGTGGTAGGAAATTGTTTTGGATTTGTTGGGAATCGAATGATGTTTCCATACGTACAACAGGCAGTTTTCCTTTTAGAGGAAGGAAGCACACCAGAAGCAGTAGATCAGGTTCTTGAAGATTTTGGGTTTAAGATTGGACCTTTCCGAATGTCTGATCTTGCTGGGCTGGATGTGGGCTGGAGGTCTCGCAAGGGCCAGGGCCTCACTGGGCCCTCACTGCCTCCAGGAACACCCGCCCGCCAGCGGCATGGCCATCGCTACAGCCCATTGCCTGATCTTCTGTGTGAGAATGGCAGGTTTGGCCAAAAAACTGGGAAAGGCTGGTATCAGTATGAGAAGGCTGGGGGCAGGATAGCCAAGCCAGATCCATGGCTTCACAACTTTCTGTCCCAGTACAGAGACACCCATCACATCAAGACCTGCTTTATAGACCAGGAGGAAATCCTGGAGCGGTGTTTGTTTTCCCTCATCAATGAAGGGTTTGACATCCTGGCTGAGGGAATAGCATCAGGCCCAGAACACCTGGATGTAATTTATATCAATGGCTATGGGTGGCCAAAGCACAGAGGTGGCCCCATGTTCTATGCTTCCACCGTTGGGCTCCCTCATGTTCTGGCTAAACTGCAGATGTACTCCAAGGCTCACCCTGATATTCCTAGTCTACAGCCCAGTGCCTTTCTGAAAAAGCTGGTAGCTATGGGGAACCCTCCCCTCCAAGAGTGGATGTCCTGCCTCAGCCGGCAGAGCAACAAGCTGTGATTTCATTGATTCCTGCTATATACATTCAAGGGAGGCTGATCTCATGAAACAGGTGCTGTAATTGCACTGGCCTTTTCCAATCAAAACCAAAGTGTGACAGGCACTTCAACAATGTCACTGACCTTCCTGGGCCTTTGCAGAGAATAACTTTTGCCAATGATTGATCTCAATCCCCCTCTTGTTGCAGGTACCCACTGCCGTCACCAACCCTTCCTTCTAAGCACCTGCCTCACCCACCTTCTTTGTACATTGCTGTGTAAAGGCCCATCTCATCTTGCTCTGCTTTCAGGTCTTCACAGCTGTACATCTCTTCCAGTCTGTCTTTGTGAAAGGGAGAGAGCAGTATCCACAGCCCACAAAGCAAATCATGGTGGGAGTCAAGAGAGAGGTAATCACAATTCACCCAAGAGCAGCTGGATCCACCAGATCTTGCCTTAAATCTATTTCCTAGTTTGTTCAGGTCTTTGCTATGTCTCCACTGGATTCTCTGGCTCTCCCGAAGACCAGGAAGAGATGAGACAGCATAAGGGGACAGCCCATTTCAAAGGTAAAGTCAGATGAATTGAAGAGAGCTGGTTTGAGCAGAGAGCAAGGGGCAGGGCTGGTACCGTCCCTCCTCCCTGCTACAGAGATTCTAATAAATGACAGAAAAGCTGCAAAGAGATCAGCCTGACTAACCTGCCCTGTGGTGTTGGCTCACAACTGGCCTTCTGCATCCAGACTCCATCCACCATTACCATTGCCCCCACTTGCCTTTGTCCAAGCAGAAACATTTTCTGGCATCTCCAAAGTGTGGATATCTATTGCTATCAGTCCCCCTATCTTCCTGCCTACTGCTACCAGGTCTTGGGGCTCAGCATGCTCTACTTGACCAGATTGAAACATGGTCTGAAACATGGCCTGGCACTTACCAGGTTTTCACATGGGCAGAGGGCACACTGAGAAGTGCACAGCTCAAGAGCTGTGCAGGCAGGAACATTGCTGCAGGCAGACAGGGAGGTGGAGGATCTGTAGCAGAGAGCAGAGCAGGGGGAGAGGGAGTCAAACTTCCTCCAGGCTTGATTCTTTGGGTCAAAGTCTCCCATCTTTCATGTCTTGTGAATCTGTCTTCCAATCTGATACAGGGAATAGGGTGGCCTGGTTTCTCTTCTCAGGGATAGTGGATGTCTAACTTTTGCTTATTTTAATAAAACTACTTTGATTATCTAATGATGGCTTATATGGTATCATATGGGATAGCAGAAAAAAAGAAAATGTGCTTGTTCTTTGTTTTTTTCTCCATTGCTTCTCTACACAGTAGAATTAGGTAATTTTCCTGTTTGTGGAAGAGTGTGTATGAAAAGGCTGCATGCTTCTTTTTTCCTAAATATGTCTTATTTTGCCCTTTAACTACCCCTGTCCATCACTGGGTGAAGGCAAAAAACTGAGGGCAGGAAACCAACCTTGCTGATTTGGGCAAGCCAACCCAAGTGCCTGGTTCTAGGGACAACTCTTCTCCAGGACCAAGGGAAGAGCTAACTCTAGGCCCAACAGACTGCTGCAGTTTCCCAAAAATTGTTTGCGTGCCACAGTTGAAAGCAACCTAGCATTTGCTCAGAGGTGAAGCACTGCTTCCATGTGACATGTTACACAACAGCACTGGCTGGTGCTGGCGGCTGTCATGTCATCCACAGGACAGCTCTGGACACAAAGCACTGCCCAGGAAAACATTCCTTCTCCAGTACCTTGTGCTGTGGTGTTCAACCATATGGGAGATGAGTTGGGAAGGGGCAATTACCCTTACAGGAGGAGTGGGCTGTGAGGAGAGGGCATGCCCTTCCTCTGTAGGAGAGATGCTGGTCTCAGGATATCAAGACCCATAAGCTTCTACCATGTGGAAAATTCCTCTCCTCACCAGCAGCACTTTTATGCTTGATGTGCCAATTCCCTACTTGTCTCTCCTCACAGAAATTCCAAACAGAGGCTGTTCACACTAGTAATGTCTCTCCTAACAGAAGTTCATTTGTAAATTCATATTGACTAAAGCAGCACAGCATTTATCTGTCGCTTTGTGTCCAGCCATCCATCGGTAACATTGCTGTCACTGAGAGGTTGCATTCACAGCCCCAAGAGAGCAGGCATCAGGCTCTTTGTAGCTGGCAGAAGTGCATAGGAGTCCCTGCCTCTCAACTGCTCTGCTCCCAGCAGGGTGAGAGCACACCAAAAAGCAACCACAGCTCCCCAGCACCCAGCCCTGCAGGGCAGCAACCTGCACTTGGTAGCCTGATTTGAAGCCTTTGCTGTCTGCTGACATGCACCAGCCTGTTCTATGAGCCTCCTTGTTAAGCTGTTAAAATGACAGCCTTGCAAAGTCCCCAATCAGCTCAGACATGCAGTGATACCAGAAATATGCCCATGAGTGAAATGTTTCTTCATTTAACAGGGAGAGAACATGGCCCCACACAGAGAAGAACTTGGCTACCACTTGGTACAGGATTAGTTTTCCCACCTGAGTTTTAAAGTCAGCTAACTATTTCCACTCAGCAAGAAGCTATCTGTCAAAAATGTTTTTCAGGTAAAAATCATCCTTACTGGCAAGAAATGTCTTTGGCTCTGCTCATTTGTTGCAGGTCTGACCATTCCAAGCTAGGTGAGCGTGAGTTGAGGTTGTACAGTTCCCCAGCATGGTGATACCTTGGCGACACACATTGTAAGCTGGACCCAGTCCATTGTTAATCTTTAGGCCCTGCTTCTACTTTCATGTGAGTGTCTGGCTGCAGATCTATGCTTTCTGCACAGTGGGGATGCTTGCTTTCAGTGCTGAGGATATACAGTTCCAGCCCTGCGAGTACCCATGGTCATTCGCATGCAGCTGCAGAATTGTTAGATGTCTTTAATTAAGTCGGTGAACTCTGCCAGTGCAGCAGATGCCTCCATTAACTGCTCAGCCACAGGCATTTTGCAAAACAGTAATGAATGGGAGTGCACCAAAGGAGAGAACTGCTTTAGCTTTGATCAGTGGCCCCTGCAGCACTGGGCCTTCAAAGGGAAGCAAAAAGCTCCCTGCCTAACGGTGTGCTACAAAGCATTTGTCCTGCAGCACATGTCCAGATTAGATGCAGTGCTTGAGTCTTGTCAGAAGCACCTACGCCCAGTTCTGTAACCCATAGTAGTTCACCTTCCTTCATTTCTTTTTTCACAGAAAGTGATCTTACAGCCCAGGCTGGATCTGAGAACCGCTGTGGAGGTGAAAAAGAAGTGGAGAGGAAGGACTTCATGCCAGTAGGTAGAAGAGGTATGAGGGTCTCATGGGAGCCAAACTGCATCCCGTTCGCTGCTGCTGGGCTCCAGGGAACAAGAGGACAGCAGAACAGTGTCAAAGAAACACCTGGCTTTGCAGTTTCTCCTCTGCTTGCAAACAGCTGAATAAGGTCCTGAGTGTTTGCAGATATCAGTGGGATTTCAGCAAAACAAAGGCAGGTAAGCCTTGAGGAGTGATTCTGAGTATTTGCTTTCCAGTGCAATTAACCCAGCAATCCAAAACAGTCCCTGAAATGTCCCTTCAGCCTGGTGAAAAGCTCACTCTCAAGCCGTGGGTGACCAGCCTGCGAGAGGTAAAAGTTGTAGCCCCTGCTCGCACATCCCTGGACATCACAGCATAACATGGACACAGTCATTTGTTCCCAGGGCTCACCTGGCACTGAGATGTTGCAGGAGGAAGTGAAAGTCTCCCTGGAACCATGTACGGGCAGAAAGGGCAGCAGCAGACCAAGTATGAGCTGATTGCCTGTATACATTACATTGAAAGGAGACAAGTGTACCACAGGTGAGCGTTCCAGCCCTTCTACTCTGGTGTCTGGCCCATCTGCCAAGGAAAAGCACTTGTCTCCACTCCTAGCAACAAGAAAGGGTCAGGAGTATTGTGTAAATGGATATGGTAAACAGTTTGGCAGCCTGATCAGGGAACAGGGCAGTGCATGGTGTAGGGGTGCTCACCTGTCCATGCTGTTTTGGTGAGTCTTAGCCCTGTGCCTGGCTCAACACTGGCGGAAACAGTGAAATGTACCAGGGCAAGCAGCCCTGCAGGGAGCTGGTCTGTGCTGCAAGTCAGGGACAACAGTGAGAGGTTGTTGATAAAGTTGATTAGTGTTTTTAAAAATCACTGCATGCTTAGAAAGAAATGGTTTTCCTGATTAGATGACCTGAGAATAAGTAGCATGAAGAATAAAACACAAACCAGGAACTGCCTGTGCCACAGGCCACATATGCAAGCAGCTCAGTCTCCTGCTCAATTGACTCTGGCATTGCAGTGACAATCTGTGTCCACCTATCTCATAAAATAGCCAAGAGCCGCACGCTTGGTGTGCCCCAGTTTACTTGTACCTGGATCATGCAGTTGAGCCTGCTTGTCTCCTTCTCACACTCCATGGAGGGTTCTGTCCAGGTGCAAGGGTGCCTGGATGTCATTTACAGGTCCGGCAGAGTGCAGAGAGGAGCTCCGGACAGGCTGTCATGGCAGGGGTGAAAGGAATGCTCTGGGATCTGATTGGCCCTGGAGTGCCTGGCACCATTTCCCGCTGGCACTGTTCATCTCTGCTGGAAGCCAGGCTGGCTTAGCCAGGACTGGTCACAGCTCGTGCACGTGTGCTCCTGCCACTTCAAAATGCCTTTGAAAATCAGTTAAATCCTATAATGGACTAAAATTTTCGGCAGGTTCCCTTGAGCCCATACACTGGCGCGGCCGAACCAGTGTTCCCGGTGTAGCACGGCCGCGCAGGGTAGCCGGAGCGGTGGCCTTGACCTCTGGCCATCCTGGCCTTGGGACGCCGCGACCGACCACCGTGAGGCTGTGCCCGCGGTTACCGCACGCCCGTGTCTGAGCACCCGAGGTCCGGCCCCGGGCAGCCGGTGGAGGCCGGGACAGCAGCTGGTGCTGAAGGACGGGCAGGAGGGGCGGCAGCCC